>LR738714.1:823817618-823844763 GCA_902687465.1 Secale cereale | reverse complement strand
CCCCCCGCGCCGCTCGCTCCCTCGCCTCTGTCTCTCGAGCGGCGGAGAGAAAAGGGGGCCTCGCCCCGACCGCCGGCGACGGCGGCGAATGCCACCGCGCCGCGCGAGCCTCTCCATTCCTTTTCCCCTTCCCCAGCCCCCTCCTCCCTCTTCTAGCAACACAGAGAGATAGAGAGGATAGAGCTCATCTCAGATGCGCATGGCAGCTGCATCGTGGCTTTCGGAGGACGGCGCCGTTGCCACCCCCCTCGCCGGTGGTGCGTTCCCCTTGGGGTGAGCGCGCCGCCGTCGAGTGGTTGGGCCGCGGTGCCCTCCCCCTCCATTTTTTGTGTGTGTTCTTTTCTTTTCCCGCGAGCCTTCGGCTAGCTACGGTGGTTCTTCTTCCAGATGGCTCGGCTTGCCGATGCCCGTCCGGATCGAGAGGAACGGCGCGGCCTTGCGGCGGCGCTACTTTTTCCGTTGAGGATTCGTTCTTTGCCCTGCTAGGGTTCTTTGGGGGGAGACTCTTTTCTTTCTCTGTTTTACCTTTGTACCGAAAACATCTAGACCTAGATGGCCTGATACCATTGATAGATCCCTTGGATCGAGTAGGCTAGACAGATCCGGTAGTCCTACCTTGCTGATGAACGGAAGAGCTCAATCCAGCGCCGGCCATGGCGAAGTAGGGGCCGGAGATGGAAGTGAGATGACGGCGGTGGTGGTGCTTCCCGTGAGCACCGCGCTAACCCTAGATCGGTAGGGTTTGTAGGTAGGGTTTGTGGCAGCGTTCAACTTCGTGAGAAGTGCCCCGACCCCTACCTCTGTTAATATAGCGCGGGTCACAGGGGCCCACCAACCATAATGGGTTGGGCGCCCCCGATCAGGGCGCGGATCTAAGGGCCCGGTGGGCCGTTGGGCCCACGCGGAGGAGATCAATCCTAACATAAACCACACCACACAGCAGCAAGAAAGAAACTATCCTAGCTACTACTCAGCCTGCTGGCTGGCCTCAAGGTACAAGCATCCATTTTTGCACCACACGGTCGCTCACGATACATGCAGGCCTCCTTTGATTCGTAGGATAAGAATTTTATAGGAATAGAAAAATCATAGGAAGTGAAATGGCATGCATCTCAATTCCTATAGAGAATAAGATACCATTTGATGCATAGGATATGAACGTCTATTAAAATCTTCAAGGGTACAGACTGAATTCCTCTCTAGAGAAGATCAAGAGAGACGTATCCTGGCTCCAGTTTTTCCTATTAAAATCTTCAAGGGTACCTGAACGTCTATTAAAATCTTCAAGGGTCGATTCGAGCTATGGACTGCATTATTCCTCAGCGGAGTGATTGAGACTGCTTGAAGCAGTGCTTAACTGGTGCATGCCCATTCACCATTCATATCGTAAGACCATAAGCTTCCAGCAAAATGTGCCATGGTGTTAAATGAAAGGTCAAGCTAATTACAACACTGTAGCAGAACCGGCAAGCCAACAGGTCGGAGGAGCGAGCGCTATTCACATTTCATTAATATAATAAGAGAGTGCTAATGGTAGGAGATGGAAGCTGCTCCATTCAGATGGTTCAATCTACTCTACTCTCGACACACTTAATCAGAACTCTTGTTGCTGGGTCACTGCTACACCCAAAGTACTGAACGATGTTCCGTGTAGCATTCACGAGTGCAACTTCATTTTCGAGGGTAATCAGCTGCTAGCCTCTTGATCTTTTCGACGCAATCATTATCTAGACGAGGCGAGATCCTTCTTTTCACATTTCCCTGGAATCCAAGAAATGTAAAGAGATGAAAAATCAGTGGTGCCCAACGACGAGTTTGATTAAGTTATGATATAAAATCTTATTGTTAGATGTGGGCCGACCGTGAAGGCTTTCACTAGGTTTCTCCACTTATCCTGAAAGATTAAATAAAACATAAAAATTAACATACTTTTTACAATAAAACATATATAGATAAATAAAAGATGAACAGAGAAAAAGTGTGAAATACAACAAAGCAATGAGCAGAGAGAGCATGTAATGCATGTGCTTTAGTGCAATTAACTATACCTTAAGATGCACCGCCGTTCGAACTGATATTGAAAACCTTTCATTCTTCAACTTAGTCCACTGTCCAACCCCATGTACATATACGCCATCTACTAGTTCTTTCACCTCTTCAGACGTCCAATGGTCATTGTTTCTTCTACACCCATGTTTTTGGCATGGTTCCATGTTTATCGACCATGTTCCTCTCTCACGTGCACTTCTCACACGACTTCCATGCCTCCAACCACTTTTTGGTATGTAATCTGAAGCACATAGCATATGTATTTAACTACTCGAGACAATGACAAATTGTATTTAACTACAAAAGATGAACAAAAAAAAGTATGAAATACAACAAAGCAGTGAGCAGAGAGGGCATGTAATGCTTGTGCTTTAGTGCAATTATTAATCACCAATTGACTATACCTTAAGATGCACCGCCGTTCGAACTGATATTGGGAACCTTTCATTCTTCAACTTAGTCCATGGTCCAACCCCATATATAGATACGCCATCCACTAGTTCTTTCACCTCTTCAGATGTCCAGTGGTCATTGTTTCTTCTATGCTCATGTTTTTGGCCTTCACTTGTAGAATGCAAGTCCCAAGAGCATGCTTCCATGTTTATCGACCACGTTCCTCTCTCACGTGCACTTCTCACACGACTTCCATGCCTCCAACCACTTTTTGGTATGTAATCTGAAGCACATAGCATATGTATTTAACTACTCGAGACAATGACAAATGGTACATTGCAACAAACGAAGCCTTCATAATCCATACCTAGTAGATCGCAGGTCCCCTCATCTGGCGGTGTGGCGGTGGCCGCAAGTCTCCTGCTTCTTCGGTGACAAGGCGGCGGGTACATGGACCCTCCTCCCTCTATCGTCTCCTCTTCTCCTCCTCCGCCGCTGAGAGTTGCGGTGGCAGGGACCTCCTCTTTCCCAGGCAACGCCTCCGGTGGAGCAGCCATAGGTGTTTGTATTGTCATGCTATGATCACTAGTTGGTGAATAAATGTTACATTGAATCTGCAATGATGAAACAGGTTTTCAATGCCATTTGCCACATTCATTTGTTTTGCAAGTTTGTAGTTTTGGATGTGCGAAAATCTTGCCTCATGTGTTAAATTCGCCTCCTTTATATAAGTAGGAATGAATGCACCTACAAGGAATCATACATTATTTGGTTTCAAAGTCCAACCATGGATAAATTGCATGCTTGTGTAACGAAGTTTGGAATAGACCGCAACAATTAAATATCGTACCTTTCAGCCATCCATCCAAATCATGGGGTCCTTCTAAGAGTGCTTGAAAGTACATGGTGCCATAATCCACATATGTTGAGTGAACTTTAATCTCCGCCTATCACCAAGAACAGTGAAATATATGTTGTTATTGTGTTGGGATTTCGATGAGCCTGTTGCGAACTCTATATCCAAGTCAGATTTGATAAGATCTAAAGTGGGAATCGTATATGAACTATGCTTGTTGACATATATTACATCCAGTTAAAATGAAGCTTGAATAAACCATGCCTTATGGTTCAATACTTTTTATTGACCATTTTCGTTGTGCTTATACTCTTATTTAAGATAGCTTACGGTTTTATAGTTTACAGATATAGGCCGGCTCCACTTTTATATTGAAATGAAACCAAGCATCACCGCCCGCCGGGTTTCCCAACGCCCCCGCCCCCTCCGCCCCGAGACCGGATCTGGGATCCGGACCTCTCCCTGCCTCGGTCCGTGCGCTCCGTCTCTTCGATGGTGCCCGAATCCCCGGTGCTGGTCGCGGCGCCGGGTGCTGGCCAGCCGTGGGGTGCTGCTGCCTTATTGTCGACTGGGCGGGGTGCTCTGGTGCCGCCTTCAATGGAGCTTCTGCTCATCTGTCCGCGGATCCCCTCCACGGCCGCATTTACGCGGGCGACGCGCATGCTGCTATGGGCGGCGCGGCGCATTCAAGGCCTCCCTCTCCTGGTCACCTCCGCGCACGGCTTCCCAGCCTGCTGCCGGCTGCCCCGCATCAATGGCAGGAGGTAAGGCCACCTTTCTGGTGGCGCAAACACCGCTACGTGGAGCAGAGGGGACGCCCGCGCGGCGCGCCTGCCCAGTCAGTCCGGCTTGACGGTCAGTCGCATTCATCAAGCCATGAATGGGGTGGTTGGGCATTCAACAGGGATCATCGCAAATACTTCCGTTGCAGGCAGCGCGGGCATATCTCCAGAGACTGCAGAGACCCGATTGAGTGCGACTACTGCGACCTACAAGGCCACCGGGCACGCTTCTGCAGCAAGCGTCTCCAAGCGCTCCACCCCCGGCGCCTCTCAAGCCGTGCAATTTCTCCCGCTACACCACCTGCTCCCAGCCCTCCTCAAGCGCCTCCCTCCATCATGCCTCGCCTCGGGGAGCCGGCGTCCCGGCCCACGGAGGGGTTCGTTTCGATGCTGTCCTCCCCTGCCATGGATGCGCAGGCCGCCGCCCTCTCCAATCTCGAGGCCCTCGTCTGGCTCGAGGGCAACCGGCCGCGGGTGAACGCGGCCACGATCCAGGAAGCCATACACCGACACACCAAGGTCGAGAACACGCTCATCAAGGTCGTCCCTCACCACCCCGAGGACTTCTTCGTCCAGTTCTCCTTCCCGCACCACCGCGACCTCCTCATCGCGGGCTCTGGAAGCTTCCGCCACGGCGACCTCGACATCCACTCGGCGAAGTGGACAAAGCTCACGAGGGCTGAAGTGGCAGGCTGCCACCACCACGTCCATCTCTGCCTTGAGGAGGTGCCTCTGCAGGCCTGGAACGAGGAGGTCGTCGGCAAGATCATTGGCAAGGCCTGCATCGTCCACTACTTCGACATCGCCACGGCTACGAAGGAAGATGCATCCACACTTGATCTGTGGGCTTGGTGTTCAAACCCGTCGGCCATCCCCAAGATCATGTGGGTCTCAATCGTGGACAACGAGGTGCTAGTCTCTTCTTCAGCTTTGGCCGGGCGAAGGGGCCTCACATACAGGGTGCTGGTCCATCTGGACAGATACGAAGACTTCACTCCTCTGCCTGACGGTCGTGCCCCCCCACGGCCGCACAGCTCCGAGCGCTTCGACTGGGAGCGTGCCCATGTTGATGGCGAGTCGGCACAGCGTGCCCACCACCATGATGCTCCAAGACACAACGGCAACAATCGGCGTCACGATGATCATGATAGAGACAGAAGGGACGACGACAAGCGCCGCGACGACGGCGACCGTGGTCGGGATCACGACCAGGACCGCTCCAGCTCCTGGCGTGACCGGCTTTTCCGCAGCCGTTCGCGGGCTGGCGACCATCGTCGTGACAACTCACGTCGCGATGACTCCAGGCGTGATGGTCGTCGCCATGGGCTGCTTCAAGAGGAGTATGGCAGGCGCGCCGATCTCTCCCTTGTGTAGCTGATGCCTGATGGCTCGGTGCTCCCCACCGAAGGGCGCCACCGGCGGCGCCGGGATGCCTCTCCCGTTTCCTCGCGACGCAAAGGCTCCATCATCCTGCGGGCGTCGTCAGGCCGCGGGAGGCCTCTGGCTCGTCCTCTGCTCGCGGTTCTGGCATGGAGGGCCAGGGCCCCGACCGCTATGACGACCTCCGAAGAGACACCATCTCCACCTCTGGGTGCCCTGTCGGCCGCCTCCACTATCCCGGTCCCCGGCCAGACGTCTGCTACTGCTGACAACGCGCCTGGCGCTGGGTTCGCTCTGCTCCTTCACCCTAGTCCGCCTGTGCGCCTGCTGCGTCGTGGAAGCGAGCTATCCGACCTCTGTGCTGGCACTCGATGTGCGGCTGCGCTGCGGGTGGCGGTTGTGCTGTCGCCGACTCTGCCGACGGCCCAGACGCCTCAAGACGAGCCCAACACGCCCCTGCACATCCCGATGAGCTCCCCGCCTGGCACCAGCGCAGACGACGTCCCTCCCTCGCCAGCGCCCACGCCCTGCTCGCTGGAGGGCTCTCCGTTGTTCGTCCGGCGACTGCCGCCTCTGCTCCCGTCGCCTCCATCCTCCCGGCCGAAGCCACCCGCCGAACGACGCAAGACCATCGCGCCAGGCTTCTCGCTGCGGAGGTGTAGTGCCCGTCTCCAAGGCAAGAACAGGGCCACGCCAGTTGCTGTGATGGCTGAGAAAATCCTTTGCAAGCGCCTGGGCATTGTGGAGGCTGGTGAGGATATCACCGAGACGCCCATCTCCAAGTTCGCGGACCTATTCCGTGGGCAGCTGCCGCCGATTGCTGTCAGTGCTCTTCGGGCTCTTTTCCGGCTTGACTGCGACCTAGCCACAACGGTCGAAGATGCCCTCCTCGCCCATGGAGGGGCTGATGCTCTGGACCACAAGGGCGCGTCGGCTGCTGCATGAAGCCTAAAGAAATGCTCGCCATACACAGAGTCGTAGTTCCTTCAGAATGTTAGCAAACTTGAAGTCCGTCCGTCGTCGCCGTGTCACTTTTGTCGTTCTTGCTGCATCCAGGGAGTGTTGCCTGGCCTCTATAGTTTCCTGCTCATGTCAGCTTAGTGCCTATGCTTTGTTAGCATCCATGTCAGCCCCTGATACGTCCAAAACGTATCTATAATTTCTTCTTGCTCCATGCCTCTTTTGTGTGATATTGCTATGATATTTATGCACTTCCATACACTTTTGATCATATTTGGACTAACCTATTAACTCAGTGCACCCCAGTGCCAGTTTCTGTTTTCTGCTGTTTTTGTATTTCAGGTTTTCCCATTACGAGAACTGCCAGAAAAAATCCAGAAAAAATATATAAAAAATCAGCGTCCCGGAAGCTTCTATGCGGCCAAAGTAGGGCAAGAGGGGACCCACAGGGGCTCCAGGCGGCCTGCCCAGGCGGCCCACCCCTAGGCCGCGCCGGGGGGGCGCCTGGGACCCCCTGACCTCTTCTGGCGACCCCCTTTGGCATATATTTAAGGTCCGTCGAGGAAACCCTGATTCCGGACCCCTTTTCTCCAGACGTGATTCCGATCTCCGCCGCCATCTCCATCAAGCTTCGGGGGACCAGAATTCCTGCGCCGGCACCCTGCCGGGACGGGGAAGTGCCCCCGGATTCATCTCCATCGACGTTGCTTCCTCCCTCCATGATGCGGGAGTAGTTCCTCCTCGGGGCTGAGGTTCTTACCAGTAGCTATGTGGTCAACTCTCTCTCTCCCATGATGTGATCTTCGTTGTGATCATAGGCTATGTTAATCTAGGGTGTTTCCCTTTCCTCTATGTATTGGATTGATGTACTCACTTGTCTTTATCTAGTATAATCCCCGAGACCAAGGTGACAGCGGTCTATTGGACATGGATTAGAACAATATTTTCATGAGTGATTTCCTTTCTTGTGTGTTGATTGAAGATTGAGAGTCTCTTGGTGCTTGTCTTTGACTATCCTTTAGATATGTTATGGTGATTGTGGGACTCTCTTTGGATGGCCGCGGTGACATTGGGAAATCCTTAGATCGAGAACTACGAACTTTGAGGTGTGCTTTTGTAGCCCTACATAATTCTCGTCCTCTCTTGACCACGAAGGAATGATCTCCGAGTGTGTCCCCTTTGCATGTTTTATGGGAAATATCATGTGATTCTATTATGTTAATGTTGTTGGGAGTTGCCACTAGTGAAAGTATGAACCCTAGGCCTCGTTTCCACCATTGCAATACCGTTTGTGTTCACGTTTACTACTTGTTTGCTTGCTGCACTTTTTATTACATATTTATATTACCTTGTTTTGCCATCCATATCACTTGCCATTTAACCTCTCTTCGCCGAACTAGTCCACCTATACATCTAACAAGTGTATTAGGTGTGTTGGGGACACAAGAGACTTCTTGTATCTTAGTTGCAGGGTTGCTTGAGAGAGACCATCTTCAACCTCTACTTCCCTGAGTTCGATAAACCTTAGGTCATCCACTTGAGGGAATTGTTGTTGTCCTACAAACCTCTGCGCTTGGAGGCCCAACATAGTCTACAAGAGTAGAAGCGTGTGTAGACATCAAGCTATTTCTGGCGCCGTTGCCGGGGATGTGAGCGCTTGAAGGTATATCTTTAGATCTTGCAATTAAATCTTTTTGTTTCTTGTTTTTTATTATTATTATTTCACTAGTTATGCTTATGGAAAACCTTGTTATTGGATCGTTGCTTGCGGGAGGACACCCCACACCTGTGGTGGTTGCTCCTCCTCCTACTGAAATTGTGCCCTATAAAATACCGACTGGTATTATCAATTATGTTTTGGCTAATCGTTATGCAGGAGACAGACGTCTCGGTGAACACTTGCTATATCTGTCACAACTATGTTCATTATTTAAGCTTGCAGGTGTATCGAGGGAGTTTGTCATGAGGAAATTATTTGCCTTGTCACTGAAAGCAAAAGCATTGGAATGGTATAGGCTACTAAATGACTCTCACCTGCTGGAGTGGGAAGAGATCCAGTCTCTCTTTCACTCCAAGTTTTATCCTCTTCATGAAGTCCATGAGAATAGGAATTATGTTTATAATTTTTATCCTCATGACGGAGAGAGCATAGCTCAAGCTTGGGGGAGACTGAAAACGTTAACACTAAAATGTCCTAACCATGGGCTTCCCAAGGATATTATTATTACTAACTTCTATGCGAGGCTCTCTCGACAGGATAAAGATTTACTCGATGCTTCCTCTATGGGTTCTTTCACAAACAAAAAGATTGATGCTAAATGGGAACTCCTTGAAAGAATTAAACGCAACACTGAAGATTGGGAGATCGACAAAGGTAAAGAGTCAGGTATAATTTATGAGTATGATTGCATTAAGTCCTTTGTTGAAACTACAAGTTTTAATAAGTTTAGTGCTAAGTTTGGGCTTGATTCTCAACTCCTTGTTGATTTCCTCAAATCTTTTGCTTCACATCTTAATATGCCTAAGGAGGATTGGATCAAGTATCATAAACCTTTTAAAGAGACTTGCAAAGAAAATGAAATTGTTCATGATGATTGCAACATGCATGATCCAATTCCTAAAAATGAAGTTTTATATAAGCATGTTAATTTTTGTGGAGTGGATAGACCTTGTGAAAGGCCTATGATTGAAGAAGAGAAGTATTGTAAGCAACATAAGCATGAAAGAACAATCACTTGGGTCAAATATTTAAATGAAATTGCTAGAGAATTGTGTGACCTTTATCCTTTTACTTGTGAACTTTGCCGTACAGAGGGTCACTTTAATTTTCAATGCATGAACTTTCAAAACATAACTGTTAACCGGTTGTGTGATGACATGATCACCTCTGATCTTTATGATGAGCTTATGTTATTTTTGATGTGTGAAGAGTTATCAGAAAAGACTTCTTGGCTAGATGATAATGCCATAGGAATAAAAAACACTTTGCAAAATTGCCATCTCTATTGTGTTGTTAATTGCCATGAAAATGATTACATAAGTAAGATTAGAAAGGAGGGAACTTTACCAAAGTATAAAAATGTCTCTTATATTTCTGCTAATAAAAATGAGAGTTTCTCCCAAGTTTCCCCTATTGTTTCTAATGATAAACCAGGATATGTGGAGAAGCTTCATCTCCAACCACCCCCACCTAAGGTGAAGAAGAAGAAAAAGAAGAGGAGGAGGAGGAGGAGCAAGAAGGAAGAAGAATGGGCATCAACCTGGCCTGAGCATATTCCTCCTATCAACTTTTATCCTAACGGTTGTAAGTTTAAAGAAGAAGGTGAAGTTTATTGCCTTAATTATCATCTTGATGATACGTCCGTAGGTACTATTGAAGATTATTTTGATTATGATATGCATGTTACTTATTGTGATTGGGAAAATGATGATAATGCTACTTATGATCTTGAAAATCTTTTTGTTACCAACTCTGAAAGTGAAGATATGGGAAGCTCTAAGCTTGGGGATGATAGGATTGCAAATCCTATCCCCACTAGTGATGTGATAATTGATAATTCTCTTGCTAGTAAGAATAAAGATAACATGTTTACAAATATAGTTGCTAGCAATGATAATGCTCTTCTCTACCATGATGATGTTATAAGTCCAATCTATAGTGATTATAAAGGTACCTATGACATAAGGAGAAATTATCCTTATGAAACTTGTCATAATCATGAAGGGAATTACTCCCTTGTTGAACACCACCCTCCTGATATACAACTAATCTATAGTGTTCAAGTTCTTTATGATAGTCCTACTCCCACTATTACCAATGAGAAAAATTATGCTTATGTGGGGAGTGAGAGTACCTTTTTGCATGTGGATCATGGTAACAATGCTTTATGTGATGCTTATATTGTTGAGTTCATCCATGATGCCACTGAAATTTATAATGAGAGAGGGAGGCTTGGTTCTAAATATCTTAATAATAAGAAGTTCCCTCTCTTTATTTTGAAGGTTTTGAAGCTGCACTTGTTTTGTCTTCCTATGCTTATTGCTTTGTGCTTCAATGAATTATTCTATTACAATATTCCTATGCATAGGAAGCATGTTAGGCTTAAATGTGTTTAGTATTTGCTTCTTGATGCTCTCTTTTGTTCTTCAATTCTTATTCCTACAAGAGAATCATTAAAGTCCTATGCCTAGCTTAAAGGCATAAAAGAAAGCGCTTTTGGGAGGCAGCCCACATGAATAAAATTTTGGTTTTGTTGTGTCTTGATGTTGTTTACTGCTGTAGCATCATCATTGTATCTTTGATTTTCATATTTGTGCCAAGTATAGCCTCCGATTGCTAGAAAGTTCAAAAGTTGTGAGGTGCTGTCCAGGAAACAGATTCTGTCCTTGGATAGAAAAATTTGTATAAAATCACCAGATCATCTTTTTGGTCTGAATTGTTTCGACAGCGTTCTCTATATAATTGTCTTTCGTGCGTCAGTTCTGAGTTTTTTGATTTGAGTTGCAGAAGTATCCCGAACAGATCAATTACTGCCTGCTGTTCTGTTTTTCACAGATTCTGTCCTGTTTTGCCTTACCTTCACTTTGCAAATTAAGAACTTGCTTTTTCTTTGCAAAAACCTTTTGGCAATCTTGAGAAACAGTAGAACTTCAAGAATATCCTTATTTCCAGCAAGGTATAATTATTTTATTAAGGGTACTAACCTCGCTAATCAGATTATGATGAGTTATGTATGAAGGGAGTTTTCAAGTGTGCGAGGGAAGATGATAAAAAGATTCAGGAGTGTCAAGCGCTCAAGCTTGGGGATGCCCCCGTGCACCCCCAAGAAATATTCAAGGAGACTCAAGCGTCTAAGCTTGGGGATGCCCCCGTGCATCCCCTTCTCCATCAACATTATCAGTTCGTCTTTCGTTTCGCTATATTTTTATCACTTCATGTGTTATGTGCTATGCTTGGAGCGTCTTGCTTTTAGCTTTCCTTTTTCTTTAGCTTTTCATAACGAGTCGGAACTCAGCTTTCTTTATGTGGGAGAGAAACACGCTCCACTTCTACCTAGAACATAACATAGAATTTTCATGTCTATCTTTGCTGTGTGTGTTCTTTGTCCTTCAGTAGCTACTGTCATATTCAGCTCTTAGTATTCATGCTTATCTTTTTAAAGAGCTTTTGTTTAGTTGGTTGCTTGAAATCTCTTTAGTTATCATGTTTATCTTATTAAGAGAGTTTGCTTCCGTTGCATTGGTTGATATGTCTATGATAAAGATGCTACGTGCATAATGGCGCTTAGTAGTTCATGTTTTCTTATGGTTAGTCTCAAATAGCTGGGGGGTTTCCAATGTGTTATTGGAGTATCAACATGATTTGTTTGCCTATGATGTGGTATGGTTTAGTAATATCTTCCTTCAAAGAATTTATTTTGATTGACTTGGCGTATGCTCACGCATATTTAAGACTGTAAAGAAAGTCTATCAAGCCTTGATGATCTTTTGTTTCTGAGTAGCGATATAACTTCCATGCCTGATTCAATGTTGCTTTGTCGCTCTGCATGATTATGACCGTCATTGCTCTCTTAGTTGGTCGCTCCCAGTCTTTTGTTAACCTTCGCCTGTACTAAGCGGACTGACTGCTTGTGCATCCAAAATCCTTTAAACCAGTTATGCCATATGAGTCCACCATACCTTCCTATACATGGTATATACCTGCCATTCCTAACGAAGACTTTCATGTACCATCTCGAAATTATTCAAAAAAAAAGCATTTCTCTTTTGTGCCTCTGTTTTAGCTCATGAGGAAGTAGTAGTTAATTCATGATCTTTTTAAGTTGGACAAGCTTCACCCCGGGATTGCATGTATAATGTGCAAACCCATAATACGAGAAGGAACTGGCATTGAGTGCGCCCGGCTCAAAAAGATAATATAACAAACAAACCCTCCTTCACGCTTTGTTCATGAGAAATCAGAAAACTTTGGCAGTGATAAACAAAGGAGATTAAGAGGATGTGATCGTCCTCATTCGGTAGCCGTTCCTCGAAACTTGTCCATCTCAAGAAGTAATTGAGTTGTCTACTAGCATTCGTTGACGAAACATGCATGACCTAAAAAATAATTATTACCTCTGTTTTTAAAAACAAGAGCTCTGGTACATGTTTTGTCTTTGTTTCCGACTACGAGTTTTCAACCTTGCCAACAAAAGCCACGGTTCAAGAGTCTCCACCTTCTTTTAAAAGCACCAACTACAGAGAGCATGATTGTCATTCTGAGTGTAATGTGCATTGTCCCAAAGTAGCATTGTCTTTTGCATGATTGTGATATCGTTTATTCTGAAATCATTGTATCTAGTCATCACTTAAACCTTGAAGGTGCCCCTGCATTTATGTTTTGCTTCACTAAAGGGGGCAAGCGAGATATCACTTTATCATATTTGCACACCATGTTCATTACAAATCTGTTTGATGTTTCAGTATCATATTGTAAAACTTTCAGTTCTTTGTGATTTTCTCATGAGGCAACTTAATTACTACAGACTCATTATCTCAGTAAGCTTTTGTCATGTGACTCTGAAAAGTCCTTATATGGTTAATAGCATGTCACCACAGAAATTATACTTGTTATCATTTACCTACTCGAGGACGAACAGGAATTAAGCTTGGGGATGTTGATACGTCCAAAACGTATCTATAATTTCTGCTTGCTCCATGCCTCTTTTGTGTGATATTGCTATGATATTTATGCACTTCCATACACTTTTGATCATATTTGGACTAACCTATTAACTCAGTGCACCCCAGTGCCAGTTTCTGTTTTCTGTTGTTTTTGTATTTCAGGTTTTCCCATTACGAGAACTGCCAGAAAAAATCCAAAAAAAATATATAAAAAATCAGCGTTCCGGAAGCTTCTATGCGGCCAAAGTAGGGCAGGAGGGGACCCACAGGGGCTCCAGGCGGCCTGCCCAGGCGGCCCACCCCTAGGCCGCGCCGGGGGGGGGGGGCGCCTGGGCCCCCCTGACCTCTTCTGGCGACCCCCTTTGGCATATATTTAAGGTCCGTCGAGGAAACCCTGATTCCGGACCCCTTTTCTCCAGACGCGATTTCGATCTCCGCCGCCATCTCCATCAAGCTTTGGGGGACCAGAATTCCTGCGCCGGCACCCTGCCGGGACGGGGAAGTGCCCCCGGATTCATCTCCATCGACGTTGCTTCCTCCCTCCATGATGCGGGAGTAGTTCCTCCTCGGGGCTGAGGTTCTTACCAATAGCTATGTGGTCAACTCTCTCTCTCCCATGATGTGATCTTCGTTGTGATCATAGGCTATGTTAATCTAGGGTGTTTCCCCTTCCTCTATGTATTGGATTGATGTACTCACTTGTCTTTATCTAGTATAATCCCCGAGACCAAGGTGACAGCGGTCTATTGGACATGGATTAGAACAATATTTTCATGAGTGATTTCCTTTCTTGTGTGTTGATTGAAGATTGAGAGTCTCTTGGTGCTTGTCTTTGACTATCCTTTAGATATGTTATGGTGATTGTAGGACTCTCTTTGGATGGCCGCGGTGACATTGGGAAATCCTTAGATCGAGAACTACGAACTTTGAGGTGTGCTTTTGTAGCCCTACATAATTCTCGTCCTCTCTTGACCACGAAGGAATGATCTCCGAGTGTGTCCCCTTTGCATGTTTTATGGGAAATATCATGTGATTCTATTATGTTAATGTTGTTGGGAGTTGCCACTAGTGAAAGTATGAACCCTAGGCCTCGTTTCCACCATTGCAATACCGTTTGTGCCCACGTTTACTACTTGTTTGCTTGCTGCACTTTTTATTACATATTTATATTACCTTGTTTTGCCATCCATATCACTTGCCATTTAACCTCTCTTCGCCGAACTAGTGCACCTATACATCTAACAAGTGTATTAGGTGTGTTGGGGACAAAAGAGACTTCTTGTATCTTAGTTGAAGGGTTGCTTGAGAGAGACCATCTTCAACCTCTACTTCCCTGAGTTCGATAAACCTTAGGTCATCCACTTGAGGGAAATTGCTGCTGTCCTACAAACCTCTGCGCTTGGAGGCCCAACATAGTCTACAAGAGTAGAAGCGTGTGTAGACATCAGCCCCAACCTGTACTCTTATGCTGTTTATGAACATGAAGCTGTGTTCCTCATGTCTCTTGCCTTGCTCTGTTGAGAGTTGCTACCGTTCAAAATGTTAGAACACAACCTCAACATCCTCAACTAGAACGTCAGCGGGATGAACTGTCCAAACAGAAGAGGCACTGTCCATGAGACCATTGCTTCCTCCTCCTGTAACCTCGTTTGCATTCAAGAGTCCAAACTCGAATCACTTGATTGCTTCACAGCTTCCTTCCTTGGAGGCTCCAGGCTGCGCAGTTTTGCCTTCCGGCCTGCCGTAGGTACTCGAGGGGGTATAGTGCTGCTGTGGGACGACTCCTACATCTTAGCGTCCAACATTGTCCTGGGGGAGTTTCATCTGTCTGCCACCATCAAGATTATCAATTCAGATGTGGAGTTTTTGCTCACAACCGTGTATGGACCCTCAGCCAACACCCGGAAGGATGATTTCTTTGCCGAGTTGGTCGCGCTTAAGCCGGCCCCCACTGTCAAATGGCTTGTCACTGGATATTTTAATCAGATATACCGGGCTCGAGACAAAAACAAGCGGAATGTTAATATTTCGTGCATCAACCGTTTTAGAACCGCCCTGAACTCATGTGAGCTAAAAGAAATTCGCCTCCAGAATAGAAAGTTCACTTGGAGCAATGAGAGGATCGACCCAACCCTTTGCAAACTCAATAGTTTCTTCTGCAACTCAGATTGGGACCTGCTCTTTGACAGTCACATCCTAACCGCACTATCTTCCTCCCTCTCTGATCATTGCCCGCTACTCCTATCTAGCGAAAGAGGACCCAAACGACCAAGGTTTTTTTCGTTTTGAGAACTTTTGGACCAAGTTGCCGGGTTTCCAACAAGTGGCCGCCGACTGCTGGGGAAAGCCTTCTGTGCACACTGAGCCTTGCCAAAAGCTGCATGACAAGCTCCGTCGAATGGGTCTTCACCTCCGACGATGGAGTAACACCTTCTTCTCCAACGCTAAGATTCAACTACACATGGCTCTTGAGGTCATTCTCCGTCTTGATATGGCCATGGATTACCGAGCCCTCTCCCCGGAGGAGATTGATTTGAGGAGAAGGCTAAAGAGGAGGGTCATTGGCCTATCTGTCCTTGAGCGATCGCGCAAACGCCAATGCTCTCGTATCACCAACCTCAAGGAGGGAGACGCCAACACGAGATTTTTTCATCTCCGGGTCAACGGGCGCAGACGAAAGAACTTCATTCACCGGCTCCGGAATGGTGCGGGATGGGTCACACAACACGAGGAGAAAGAGAAGCTCGCTCACGATCACTTCGCTTCTATGCTGCATAAGGGACAGAGGAGATACAACGATTTCAACTGGGAGACCATGGACTTCACCCAGTGCAATCTGTCGTCTCTCGGTGACCCCTTTACGGAGAAGGAGGTCACTGATGCCATTGCTCAGCTCCCTAAGGACAAGGCGCCCGGCCCTGATGGTTTCTCCGTGGTTTTTTTCAAAGCTTGCTGGGACACCATCAGGGGAGATGTCATGGCTGTGATCAATATTTTTTCTGACCTGCGCGCGGAGCACTTTCACTGGGTCAATTCAGCTAACATTGTGCTTCTTCCTAAGAAAGAGGGCGCAGAGAGTATCTCAGATTTTCGGCCTATTAGCCTCATCCACGTGATCGCCAAAATTGTGGCCAAGATGATGGCCTCACGGCTAGCGCCATTTATGCACCGGCTTGTCTCTAGGTCACAGAGCGCCTTCATCAAGATGCGGAGCATCCATGACAACTTTCTTTACGTTCGGAATTTGGCGCGCAGACTGCACCGTCTGAAGAAGCCCTCCCTTCTCTTCAAGCTAGACATCAAGAAAGCTTTTAACTCTGTCCGCTGGGATTATCTGCTTGACCTCCTTTGCTGACGTGGGTTTCCGGTTAGGTTCAGAGACATGGTTGCTGCCTTGTTGAGAACTTCAACCTCTCGAGTTTCTCTCAACGGGATACTGGGCGACCCCATTCTGCACCATATTGGCCTCCGTCAGGGTGACCCTCTCTCCCCGCTGCTGTTTGTGCTTGCCATAGACCCACTGCAGAACCTTCTGGACATAGCCACTCGCAAGAACCAACTGACCCCCGTGGGCGGCCGGGCAGCTTGCCTCCGCACCTCGCTTTACGCTGACGACGCGGCCATTTTTGTGGCTCCTATTCGCGAGGATATCGTGCGCTTGAATGCCATCCTGCATGGATTTGGGGAGGTTACGGGCCTCGTTACCAATTTGGAGAAGACTCTTGTGGCCCCCATTCGCTGTGCTGGCATCGATCTCGACGCGGTGCTTGAGAGCTTCCCGGTTAAGCGGACCACTTTCCCCATGAAGTACCTCGGGCTACCCCTCTCTGTGCACCGGCTCCGAAGGATTGACCTTCAACCGTTGGTCGACAAGGTGGCATGGAAGCTTGTCCCCTGGCAAGGTGGGCACATTACTGCCGTCGGTAGGGCCACTCTTGTCAAGGCGGTCCTTACGGTGCAGACTACCTTTCATGTTACGCCCCTCATCCTTTCGGAAGGGACCCTTAATGCAATAGAGAAGATTGAGCGCGCTTTCCTCTGGGCGGGCTCTGACAAGGTCTCTGGTGGAAAATGCAAGGTAAACTGGAAGCTTGTCTGCAGACCAAAAAAGTACGGCGGGTTGGGGATTCTGGACCTTCAAATGTACGCCCGCGCGCTTCGGCTGCGGTGGCCGTGGTACTAATGGAAAGAGCAGGACAAGGCCTGGGTTGGATTGGGTAAACCATGTAACAAAGGGGACATGGATCTTTTTTATGCGGCGACAACCATCACTGTGGGCGACGGCAGAATCGCCAAATTTTGGCACACACCATGGCTTCTTGGGGCCAAGCCTAGGGACATCGCTCCCCTGATCTTCGAAATCTCCAAGGGCAAGAACCTCACGGTGAGGGCCGCGATGAACGACCTCCTTTGGACCAGGAACATTAACTTGGCTAGTGGGCTCTCCGTCAACCACATCGTACAATTTTGTGCTCTGTGGTCAAGCCTGGAACAAGTCCAGCTTCAAGATGGCATTGCCGATGACATTGTTTGGAAGTTCACCGCCAACGGAAAATACTCTGCGACGTCCGCCTACAAAGCTCAGTTCCTTGGGACAATCAACTCAGTAACGGTGCCTGCAGTGTGGGGAAACTGGGCTCCCCCCAAATGCAAATTTTTCGCTTGGCTTGTCCTCAAAAACAGAATCTAGACCGCCGACCGTCTGAAGAAGCGAGGGTGGCCAAACTGCGGCTTGTGTCAGCTATGCTACTGTGAGCCGGAGTCAGCGGCACACATGCTGTTCAAATGTAGGTTCTCCACTCGCATCTGGAACGCGGTCAAATCTTGGCTGGGGGCGTCGGAGATTGACACCGTTGCGTGGCAGGCTTTCCCCTCGGTCCTCGCCTGGTGGGAGGCCACGACTCTGAGGGAAGGCCACAGAAGGCGTGCGATGACCACACTGCTGATGTTGGTTGTTTGGGAGATTTGGAACGAGAGAAACGCGAGGGTCTTCAGAAACAAGTCCACCTTGCCGTCGCTCATCATCGACCGCATCAAATGCGAGGCCAGAGATTGGATCTCGGCTGGGGCAAAGCATTTGAGTTACATAATGCCGCGAGAGTAGGCTTATTTTTTTCCATTTGAGGTGGGGTGATGACCCACTTAAGACTCTGTTTTATGTTTATCCCCTTCTTTATTAATGAGATGAGGCAAAGCTTTTGCCTCCGTTTCGAAAAAAACTAGTCATCGTCTCTAACATAGATATGTGAACTGATCAACAAAGTGAAAACCTGTTGGCTTGGGAGAGGATCGGCCAAGATGGGCGCCCAAATGTCAACTTGGTCCATTGCGTTAGCGAGCAGCTACCACACTTCACTTGTCCAATGTAGGAAACTGAAATTACGGCAAGAGTCAATGTGTTTATTTAATCTACATACTGTAAATGGATTGATGGACGTACGTGTTGCATCAAGTAATATATACTCCCTTCATCCGGAAATACTTGTCAGAGAAATGGATGTATCTAGATGTATTTTTAGTTCTAGATACATCCATTTTTATCCATTTCTCCGACAAATATTTTCAGATAGAGAGAGTACTTTACATGCATGCATGATAAATCCAGATATATACTTCATGTGTATATTTAATTGTTTATACTTACTTTTTTTGTATCACTGACCAAAAATAATAATAGGTGCATGTGTATGCACTGCACAGTCAATCATCTCTCACCTAGCAGGATGGTACACTGCAATGCAAACTATTCTACTTGTTTTTTTTTTTTTGACAGCATGCAAACCTTTCCTGTCTACTACCTCCAAAGTAGCCGGCGTTTTGAATTATTCACCACCAACATGATGCAGGCATGCATGCAGTGGCTGAGCTTCTTGGAGGCCAAAGGGGGTTGCGACCTCCCCTTCTAAAAATGAAAATAATAGTTTTTTTACTATGTATACAACCAGAGCTACCTCGACACCTCGTGACAAAGCAGTCCAGCTTCAGGCGAATACACCATCACCAGCTGCTGCATGCCTGCATCCGCGTTAGTTGTTGCAGGTTACAGGGAGGGTGGGCGGTCCACTAAATATGACTTAAGATAAACGTTGAGCATTGCATGAATAGAAGTAAATAGCATAAAACTACTATAATTCGGGCTAGGGTTCCAAAAAACTATGGATTTTTTTTTCCTGATAAGTACCAGGTCCAAAGTCGGCTGTTTAAAAAAAACAAAAACAAATGACCATGCCATTTAAAATTGTTCTAGTTTATGACAGGTTAGCTCCACCCCTACACAAACTATTAGTTTGACCGTTACCTGACAAGTGGGCCCCAGATGTCAGCCATGGAGTAAATAATCAAAGGACATGTTTCATCGGGAAAAAAAATCAAACCACCCTGGCGAACAGGGGGAACATATCGAGGGGGAAGAAGGGCCGCTCCCTCCGCGACCCGCCACCGACGATCATCGGGGTTCAACCCGGACCGCTCCACCGGCCCACCTCCTTCTCACCCGACCTTTATATGCCCATAGTCGGGCCAGTGCCGCCTCGTGCTGCGCTCAGCCGTGCGTGGACACAACAGCCTAGGCGACTCCAGGCATCGCCATGACAGACGGCGGCAACGACTCCAGGCGGAGCCCCATGGCGGCGCGACTGCTATCACGGACAAAGCCCCATGGTGCCGCGGGCAACAACGACCACAAACGGAGCCCCATGGTGCCGCAGGCGGCCGCGAACATGGGCGGAGCACCATGGTGGCACAACGGCGACCATAGGCGGAGCACCATGATGGCACGACGGCGACCATAGGCGGAGCCCCATGATGGCGCGGCGTCGGCGACCCCAGGCGAAGCACCGTAGTGGCGCGACGATGGCGACATTACATGCCAGGTTGGGTATTATTAATGTTGGAGGACCGGATTGCTTTTTAAAGATAATTGTAGGGACTTGATTGATTTTTTAAAAATGTTTATAGGGGCTATTTTGTAAAAATATATGGAAGAGGCACTGACTTATGGGACCCACATATAAGTTAACGGTCAAAGTAAACGGTCAAACAAACAATTTTCTTATGTGTGGCCCCAACTACCATAATCGTGATCAATTGATAAGTACTCGGCGATTTGGGTTTTTGAAACAACCGACCCCAGACTTCGTAGTTATCGGCGAAAAAATTAAATTCGGTAGTTTTTTCGAACCCTAGTTGTAGTAGTTTTATGCTATTTACTTGATGAATGGACCTTGCATGTTCTACCTCTGTTTCAAACCCTAGCCCAAATTGTAGTAGTTTTATGCTATTTACTCTATGAATAGACCTTGCAGGTTCTACCTCTGTAAAATTCGTTCTCCACAGAGCGTCACTCTTCAAATTCCTCTATTGCTAGCTCTTCATCAACATGAATCCATTTTGTCATTCACTAGCTCTGTTACCTCCCATGGTTCCTAGAGGTGAGGAAGAGAGAGTGAGGTTGTGCTTGGGAGGGGAACATGCGTGCGGAGGGGGAGCATTAGATTGTCGTGTAACTTCAGTTTTTCTTTTCTCATTCGGGTGTATTCTATTGCCATGAAGCATTAGATCTTAGTCGCACATATTTTCATGCATATTTTGTTTTTAGATTGAAAAAAGATTGATCCCGTCTTAGTCTTAGTTGCTCATCAGGCTCCGCCACTGCATGCATGTATGCGTGCAACAAATTAACTGCCCAAGCTAATTAAGCTTACATAAAATGCTACCCAGCTAGGAAGCAATCAGATCAACTAGTACAAAGGTGAATGAAGAAGTTCCTCTCTGATCTGCAGCTAGTACGTACGTATACATACCAACGAAACAAATAGCGCGCTATTTCGGTGTTTAAACTTCGCTATAGCATATTTGAGGGTGTCACGTTACGTTTTAGCCATTTTACACGCTATGCCGCTATTCACGTTATAGCGTGCTATAACGGCGCTAAACGCCAAAACGTTTTAGCGTTTTTAGCGTGAAGCGATAGAAATACGGCAAACACTCAGCCCATAGCAGCTTATCGGGCATCGGCCCAACGAAATGCAACAATTGGCCCATCTAGGATGGAAATATTGCATTTTTCTGGACAAAAACAAGAAGAATTCTCTTAAGTGCATTTAATGTCATAGTGTGTACACCAGCGGTATGCATGTATAGTTCATAGACAAAATTTTAGACGTTGAAATCCTTAATTTATATGATATATTTGGCATTTTTTCCAAAACGCTATTTTGAATATAGCACGCAATAACTTGTATAGCATTCGAAGAACACTAGTAGAAAACAGGGTTTTGTTCCAGGCCTGTCCAGCCCATTAGCCCCGGTTCAATCTAGAACCGGGTCCAATGGGGGCACTGGACCCGGTTCGTGAGCCCAGGGGGCCGGCCGGGCCACGTGGGCCATTGGTCCCGGTTCGTCTGGACCTTTTGGTCCCGGTTGGAGCGACAAACCGGGACCAATGGGTCTTGCTCCTGGCCCACCACCATTGGTCTCGGTTGGTGATATGAACCGGGACCAAAGGCACCCCTTTAGCCCCGGTTCGTAGCACCAACCGGGACCAATGAGGTGCCTATATATACCCCCTTACTCAAGAGCAGAGCTCACTGCTCTGTTTTTTTTTGGCCGAGGGGGAGAGGGGTTAGTGGTGCTCTAGCTCACCTCCAATGCACACAACGTGTTCGGTGGAACGCCCGAGCCACACTAGTTAAGCTTTTCTCCTCTCGAAGCTCTATTTTCTCCGAGATTTGTCTAGGTTTACCGGTCCGTCACGTCCCGTCCACGTCTTCGCCGCCGTCGATCGCCCCCGCCGATCTCGTCACCGGCACAACCGTGGTGAGCCTCTTGTTATGTCCATGCTTTTCTTACTTATATTATTGCTTGTTATTATTGCTTTAGATAGATATTTGTCTAATTTTCTTACGTTTATTATTGCTTGTTATTATATAGTGCGATGATTTTGATATCCGCCCACGTGGGCCCTCGTCCTGTCTACGATTCGGATGTGGTATATTATCTTTAATTTATAACTATTTGTTTTAGTGTTTATGATAGTTATGCCGACCAACCTAACATGCATAGATGTTTTATTATGTCTAGGAGGTAGTTGAACCGGAAATTCCAACCGACCCTCTTGTGGAGAGGTTAAATTTAGTTGAAGAGGAAAATATTTCCTTAAAGAAAAAATTGGAAAAAATGGAGGAGGAGAAGATGGAATTGGAGTTGCATGTTGCGGAAGTCATCGATGATCACAAGATCAAGATGGACCCTATTGTCGAGAGGTTAAATTTAGTTGAAGAAGAAAACAAATTCTTGAAGGAAAAAATAAAAAAAATTGTGGACGGGAAGATGATATTGGAGTTGCATGTTGCGGATGTCGTCGATGATCACAAGATCAAGATGGATGCAATGCAGTTGAAGATTAGAAAGATTAGAAAATATGCCATTCATACCGAGGCTTGGTATCATTATGCCGTTGGATCAATTGTTACCTTGGTTGCGATTAAGATCGCATTTGTTTTCGCATTGAAATGTTTTACATAGTTTCGATGTGTATGGAGAGCTATATATTGTTAGATGAGAACTATATATGTATGTACTTTGGTTTTAATGTGATGATGAACTTTTATCCATTTGGTCACTTAATTATCTATTTATGATGTTCTGTAATGGTTTTTGACACACTTAATTATATATAATGCACGCAGATGAACCGGCAATGGATGTACGGTGACAGACACACCTCCGAGTACATTAAGGGCATGCATGAGTTTCTAAATGCGGCGGAGGCAAACAAGCAGAATGGTTTTATGTGTTGTCCATGCACTAAATGTGTGAATACGATGTCTTACTCTAACCGGAAAATCCTTCACTCCCACCTGCTTTACAAGGGTTTCATGCCACACAATAATGTTTGGACGAGGCACGGAGAAATAGGGGTTATGATGGAAGACGGCGAAGAAGAAGAGTACGATGACAACTATGTGCCCCCTGAATACGGTGATGCTGCAATGGGGGGAGCTGGTGAAGATCAAGAGGAACCAGACGATGTGCCCAATGATGCCGCAACAGGTGAAGCTGCTGAAGATCAAGAGGAACCAAATGATGATCTCCGCCGGGTCATTGTCGATGCAAGGACACAATGCGAAAGTCAAAAGGAGAAGCTGAAGTTCGATCGCATGTTAGAGGATCACAAAAAAGGGTTGTACCCCAATTGCGAAGATGGCAACACAAAGCTCGGTACCATACTGGAATTGCTGCAGTGGAAGGCAGAGAATGCTATGGCTGACAAAGGATTTGAGAAGCTACTGAAAATATTGAAGAAGAAGCTTCCGAAGGATAACGAATTGCCCGACAGTACATGCGCAGCAAAGAAGGTCATATGCCCTCTAGGATTGGAGGTGCAGAAGATACATGCATGCCCTAATGACTGCATCCTCTACCGCGGTGCATACAAGGATCTGAACGCATGCCCGGTATGCGGTGCATTGCGGTATAAGATCAGACGAGATGACCCTGGTGATGTTAATGGCGAGCCCGCCAGGAAGAGGGTTCCTGCGAAGGTGATGTCGTATGCTCCTATAATACCATGGTTGAAACGTTTGTTTAGAAACAGAGAGCATGCCAAGTTGATGCGATGGCACAGTTAGGACCATAAGAAAGACGGGAAGTTGAGAGCACCCGCTGACGGGTCGCAGTGGAGAAAAATCGAGAGAAAGTACTGGGAGGAGTTTGCAAAGGACCCAAGGAACGTATGGTTTGCTTTAAGCGCGGATGGCATTAATCCTTTTCGGGAGCAGAGCAGCAATCACAGCACCTGGCCCGTGACTCTATGTATGTATAACCTTCCTCCTTGGATGTGCATGAAGCGGAAGTTCATTATGATGCCAGTTCTCATCCAAGGCCCTAAGCAACCCGGCAACGACATTGATGTGTACCAAAGGCCATTAGTTGAAGAACTTTTACAGCTGTGGAATGGAAACGGTGTACGTGCGTGGGATGAGCATAGACAGGAGGAATTTGACCTAAAGGCGTTGCTGTTCGTGACCATCAACGATTGGCCCGCTCTCAGTAACCTTTCAGGACAGACAAACAAAGGATACCACGCATGCACGCACTGTTTAGATGACACTGAAAGTATATACCTGGACAAGTGCAGGAAGAATGTGTACCTGGGCCATCGTCGATTTCTTCCGACCAACCATCAATGTCGAAAGAAAGGCAAGCATTTCAAAGGCGAGGCAGATCACCGGAAGAAGCCCGCCATGCGTACCGGTGATCTCGTACTTCCTATGGTCAATGATTTACACGTAATCTTTGAAAAGGGCCCCGGCGCACTAGCTGTTCCGAATGACGCTGAGGGACACGCACCCATGTGGAAGAAGAAATCTATATTTTGGGACCTACCCTACTGGAAAGACCTAGAGGTCCGCTCTTCAATCGACGTGATGCACGTGACGAAGAACCTTTGCGTGAACCTGCTAGGCTTCTTGGGCATGTATGGAAAGACAAAAGATACAGCTGAGGCACGGGAGGACCTGCAACGTTTGCACGAAAAAGACGGCATCCCTCCGAAGCAGTATGAAGGTCCTGCCAGCTATGCTCTTACGAAAGAAGAGAAAGAAATCTTCTTTGAATGCCTGCTCAGTATGAAGGTCCCGACTGGCTTCTCGTCGAATATAAAGGGAATAATAAATATGGCAGAGAAAAAGTTTCAGAACCTAAAGTCTCATGACTGCCATGTGATTATGACGCAACTGCTTCCGGTTGCATTGAGGGGGCTTCTACCGGAAAACGCCCGATTAGCCATTGTGAAGCTATGTGCATTCCTCAATGCAATCTCTCAGAAGGTGATCGATCCAGAAATCGTATCAAGGCTAAGGAGTGATGTGGCGCAATGTCTTGTCAGTTTCGAGCTTGTGTTCCCACCATCCTTCTTCAATATCATGACACACGTCCTAGTTCATCTAGTCGACGAGATTGTCATTCTGGGGCCCGTATTTCTACACAATATGTTCCCCTTTGAGAGGTTCATGGGAGTCCTAAAGAAATATGTCTGTAACCGCGCCAGGCCAGAAGGAAGCATCTCCATGGGCCATCAAACAGAGGATGTCATCGGGTTTTGTGTTGACTTCATTCCTGGCCTTAATAAGATAGGTCTCCCTAAATCGCGGTACGAGGGGAGACTGACTGGAAAAGGCACGCTTGGAAGGGACTCAATAATATGCAGGGACGGATATTCTTGGTCACAAGCACACTACACAGTTCTACAGAACTCTACATTAGTGACCCCGTATGTCGATGAACACAAGAACAGTCTGCGCTCCAAACACCCGGAGTAGTGCGGCGACTGGATTACATGTGAACACATCAGGACTTTCAGCAGTTGGTTGGAAACACGTCTCAGAGATGACAACACTGTTTGTGATGAGTTGTACTTGTTGTCCAGGGGACCATCTTCGACTGTATTGATTTACAAAGGATACGAGATAAATGGGAATAAATTTTACACGATTGTCCAAGATCAAAAGCACCAACCAAAACAGCGGTGTCCGCTTTGATGCAACAACCGAGAGGGGAAATGACACATATTATGGTTACATAGTGGACATATGGGAACATGACTACGGACATGATTTTAAGGTCCCTTTGTTTAAGTGCAAATGGGTCAATCTGTCAGGAGGCGGGGTACAGGTAGACCCACAGTACGGAATGACAACAGTGGATCTGAAAAATCTTGGATACACTGACGAACCGTTCATCCTAGCCAATGATGTGGCACAGGTTATCTATGTGAAGGACATGTCTACCAGACCGAGAAAAAGTAAAGAAAAGGAAGCGAATACATCATACGATGAGCCAAAGTGCCACATAGTTCTTTCAGGAAAAAGGGACATCCTGAGAGTGGAGGGCAAGACAGACATGTCTGAAGATTATGAAAAGTTTCATGAAATTCCTCCTTTCAAAGTCAAGGCTGACCCAAGCATCATGATAAACGATGAAGATTATCCATGGTTACGGCGCAATAAGCAAATGACACAAGCGAAGAAAAAGTGAAGACTTTTTTCGGCAACTATTATGATGATACCATGCCAACTTTGTAACAAACGAGTATGATACCATTGTCCGTTTGTACTATTCAAATTTCAATACTACTTGCACTAACAGAAAGTTTGTAATTGGTTTTACCAGAAAGAATTAAAAAATAAAGCAAAAAACAAAAGAAAATAAATAATGCAGAAAACAAAAAAAACTTGCAAAAAAATAAAAAATAACAACAATAAGTATTTCATTGTAAGTAGAAACAAAATAAAATAAATAAAGCAACAAAGAAAACAATTAATTTCAAATTTAAACTATTCAAATTTGATTACTACTTGCACTAACAGAAAGTTTGTAATTGGTTTTACCAGAAAGAATTAAAAAATAAAGCAAAAAACAAAAGAAAATAAATAACGCAAAAAACAAAACAAAAAAACTTGCAAAAAAAAATAGCAATAATAAGTATTTTGTTGTAAGTAGAAACAAAATAAAATAAATAAAGCAACAAAGAAAATAATGAAAGTTTATAATTTTTGTGACCTAAAAAAAAGAAATCACTAAAAAACTATAAGTATTTAGTTCTAAGTAGAAATAAAAAAAAATAGAAAAAAAGAAAAAAAAATGCCACCTACTGGGCCACCACGGCCTGAATACGACTAGAAACCCAACCATGGGCCAGGATTCAGGCCCGCAGCAGGCCCAGTAGGCCCACAGGCATTGCACTGTCGAATTAGGCCCGTAAGCTTGCATTTCAGATGAGTTCGAGAGGAGAGAGGCAGCGCAGCTTATAAACTGGTGCTGGCCTCTCTCAACTATCGAGGTGGGACTAAACCTCCCACCGCACCGCGCCAGCACAGGGCTTAGTCCCGGTTGGTGGCACCAACCGGGACTAAAGGGTGGTATTAGTCCCGGTTGGTGGCACCAACCGGGACCAATGACCCCCTTTAGTCCCGGTTGGTGCCACCAACCGGGACCAAAGGCCCCTCCTTCCCGCCCTTTGGGCTGCTGAAAAAGGACCTTTGGTCCCGGTTGGTGGCAC
>LR738714.1:823798165-823815551 GCA_902687465.1 Secale cereale | reverse complement strand
TCGAGAGGTTGCCTAGCTAGTGTCAAAGTATTGAAGAAATCCATGACTTCATCATTTGCCAGAAGTAACCGGGGCATGTTGGTACGAAGTTATGCAAAGTTGTTTTGGAACGGAGTTCCTGATAGGATAATCCGTCTTTTGTTACGAATTATCCTTTCTGGGACTCCGTTCCAAAACCACTTTGGAGAGCTTCGTACCATCATGCGACTGTTACTTTCGCCTAATGATGAAGTATTGGTTTTGTTGAATCCTTTGACACTAGACAAAATGTGACATGAGGGGGTCTAGGGTTGTGGATCGCCGAGCAGTCGAGGGTCGTCCAGGGGTCGAGGGTCGAAGCTAGTTCTACGTTTGCCATTAATATATCCATCTGTCATGTTTGAATAATAATTGGCATGTTGTAAATATTTGTAGAAACTATGGACGACAACACCCGAGACCTAGCAAAAGAAGCGATGTTGATGGACATAATCGTAGACGGACAAAATGCCGTCTTGTCGTTTCTCAACGACACCGATGAGCAGGTGGAAAGAGAGCTGGAGCTGGAAGATCTAGGCTATGATATTGATGGCTCCGGTGACCCAATGCACATGGAAGAAGTAGACCGTGAGGACGGCTCCGGTGACCCAATGCTGGTGCAAGAAGGAGACCGTGATGCTGGCTCCGGTGACCGAACCGAGTCCGGCCAGGAGGTATATATGTTAGTTCAGCCTGTGCTGACTAGTTAATTGATGCATTCATTAACTTTCGTCTTTGTTCCTTTTTCTAGCCCTCCGGATCGAGCAAATCTTCGGTAAAGAGACGAGGCGCGAAGAAAAAGTTGAGGCCGGATGAAAAGTTTGAGATCTCAGAAATCTCGCGATCCGGCGAGCCGATTGAACCCATCCGGACAAAGAACGCATTTGTTAATCAGTGCGGGGTTCTGGTTAGGGACAAGATCCCGATCAGCATCCATCAATGGTTAAAGCTGGCTGCAAATGACGCTTAGGTGTCTTATGTCACTGATATGCAGAAAGAAGATCTTTGGACTGAGCTGAAGTCAAATTTCATCCTACCGGCAGAGGATGATCCGGCGAATCCAGTTAAAGAGGACTTAATCAAGCCTGCTGCTCTTTCGAAGATGGCAGACCAATTCAGGTCATGGAAGAAAAAACTGAATAAGTTTGTCAAAGATAAAAAGACTCCAGAATTCGTGGGCATATATGAGAAGATCAAAGATGACTGGCCCGCATGTGTGGCCTATAAGACATCGGAAAAGAGTCAGAAGATGTCGGAGACAAACCGGATAAATGTTGCGAAGAAGAAGCATCACCATCGCACGGGGTCAGGTGGCTACCTCAGAGCCCGGCCTAAGAGGGCCAAGGCTGAGAATGATCTACTTGAGAAAGGGATCGAACCAGAGACAATGCAATGGCCAGACCGTTGCCGGACTTGGTTCTTCGGGCCTGGCGGAACCTTGGACCCTGTATCAGGGAGGTGCATTTGGACGGACAAGCAATTGGAAACACCACTCAGGAAGATGCGGCAGTATATCAAAGCAGCGCATGAAGGGACGTTCTTCCCCGACAGAGAGAATGACAAGGTGACAATGGCCCTCGGGAATCCTGAGCACCCTGGACGGACACGAGGCACGCCAGGCTCCCTTCCGTGGCGTGCTGGGTTTCCGGACGCAGGCGGCTACAAAAGCCACAAGAGGAGGAAGAAAATGGAGCAGACCGAACTGCAGGCGCTGCGGGCCAGAATACAAGCGATAGAGGAACGGGAAGCAAATCGGGACAAAAGAATTGCCGAAGCTTCCCCCGAAGCTACCCCGCCATCTCAGTGGAGAAGCAGCGTGGCTTCCACCGAGCTGTTTCAGCCGGAGCCTGTCTTGACGGCTACTGCCAGGTATCCCATGGATGCTATCATGGAGGCACAAAATTGCCACCTTATGGCGCAGTGGATGAATCTGAAGGTCAAGGCGGCTGCTGGCTCTGTTTATCCTACTGGACCCGGCGACACTTTTCACTGCCGGCCGATTCCAGAAGGATATGCTAGGGTGATGGTGGATGAAATTACAGAGGGATTTGAGGAGCTCCAGCTTGACCAGCCTACCGGTGAAGGGGAGACTCGGCTGGGTTCTTCACTGAAGACTCCATGCCTATGGCGGAAGGACCTCATCAACATTCTCAACTGGACGCCTCCGCCTCCTCCTCCTCCTCCTCCGGCGAGTCAGGGCACTCCGCCTCCTCCACCACCTCCTCCTTCGGCGAGTGACGATCAGGGCACTCTGGCTCCTTCTCCGGCGCGTGGCAGCACTCCGCCTCCTTCGCCGCCGGCGCGTGGCGGCACTCCGCCTCCTTCGCCGCCGGCGCGCTCGAGCAGCCAGCCTGCTCCTCCTTCTCCGCCTAGTCAGCAAGGGTGGAAGAGACCTGTCGCCGCTCCGGCTGCTCCTGCTCCGGCGCGTAAGCAAGGAAAAAAGACAGCCGCTTCGTCTGGTCTGGCGACGTCTAGCAGTACAGCCAGAGGCGGGAGGCGATGCAGATTCGGTCCTTCTCTCACGCCTCTAGAGAAGTTACCATATGAGAGGTCCAACGAGGAAAACACGAAGATAGCTCAAGGCGAAGTGAAGGACTGGCTTGAATGGTTGAAAGCACAGAGACATCCACCTCCGGAGGAGAAGATAGATGCGGTGAAAGCAAAGCGCACTCTTGCTGCCCTGAAGCAACCAGCGAAAAGTAAGTCGCAGGACAATTATGACCGCATGATTCAAAAGTCATTTCAAGCAGCGAAGTGGTCGGGAAGTACTAAAAGTGATCAAAGGTTAGCAGAAGGACGAGCTGGGAAACAAATTGCCCAGCTCGGCGAACAAGCGGACCAATCGTGCCCCCCGCTCAAGGTGTCTAGCGACATGGTCGCTAATGATCCGAGGATGGTGCCCGGTTATACCAATCTTGGAGATTACGTGTCCGACGATGTACAATATGATTTCTTGGACGTGCAGATAGAAAGATACGAGTACAAAAAGCCTCTCGTCAAAAATGAAAGATCTCTATCAACGAATATGCGAAGATTGCATGATTGGTACTTGAAAATCTCCAGAGAGTCTGGGGGGAGGGATAGCTTGTATTTGAGAGTTAAACCGGAGCATGACCTCGTTGGAATTGAACTGTTGCATGTTCCATTTGAGGAGTTCTATTAGTTTTTCAATCAATTGGCCCTCGATAAAATAACGGTCACCTGCTACTGTCTGTAAGTAGTACTACTTCTGTCATTAAGTCTCTCTATATAGCTGATCTTCATTGCATGTATTTATAATTATCCTCACTATATTATGCAGATTGAAGATCGTCGAATTGAAGAAAAGACAAGTAGGTGATATTGGGTTCATTAACACATACCTCATAGATGCAACCGAGGTTAAATTGCGTCCCTTAGATACCGAGACCAACTTGCTACGATCGTTGGTGGTAAATGAAATCTAAGATATAATACTCTTTCCTTACAACTTCAAGTGAGTGTTACTGTCTTGTGCATATTTGGTTTCCCTTATATATCAGTCAAGGTTATAGTAATGTAATTGATGAGTTCATGCATGCGTGCGCAGCTTCCACTATATTCTCTTAGAGATTAAGCTTGAGAAGGAAGTAGTAACTGTCTTGGACTCTAAACGTAAAGATCCCGAGGAGTATGCGGACATGACTCAAATGCTCGACAGGTAAGTTAAATCGATCAATATTATCCATCATGCATATCAGCAACTTCATTTCTGATATCAAGTAATTGTTTTCTTTGTCTGTTAGGGTTTGGAGAAAATTCACCAAAAATGCTTCGGGACTGCCGAAGAAGCTAGAATTTAGATACCCGAAAGTAAGTACTATATAGTAGCATGTTCCGAGCGCGTATCTCCTATATCTTGATTCAAGCGCTAGTTTCATCAATACCATTTGGCATTCTTGCTTATCAGTTTGATTGACCTCTATTTCTTGTAATGTGGTTGTGGCAGGAACCCGGGAATGATTACTGTGGATACTACATTTGCGAGTCCATCCGCCACACGACCTGTGAGCGGGGCTACTCTGAAGCACAATTTGAAGTGCGTAAGCAATTAATAATATTCACAATTTTATAGCATCATTTCATGTATTGACCCCCTACTTCAAATTAGATGTTTCGGATGCGGGATGAACTCCTAACACCAGATCGTCTGCGAGCAATTCAAGAAGAATTGGCGGCATTCTTACTTGAACACGTGATCGCGCCAGACGGAGAATACTATGTGGACCATGCGTCCATCCTATAGGAGATTATATTTGTAAGAGATAATTATTGTATATATGTACCCGGTAGTGTCGGATAGAGATATACGAGAACTTGTTGTTCGACCAATCTCTCGGAGAAGGAGAGGTGGTCGATATTACTTCTCTCTGTATATATATATATATATATATATATATATATATATATATATATATATATATATATATATATACAATATCCAGAGCATTGTAGGCTCAAGAAGGTAGTTAGAAGGTAATTTCCTTTAGCTTGTGTAAATCCCTTCGGGGCCTCCCGAAAGGGAAAGCCATATGTAAATTATGTTGTGGAAATGATGTAGTTTCTTGGTTTCACTTGGTATTTTTATTTATGAATTTATGGGACGAGTTCTTATGCTAGGGATCCTATAGGAGAAATCTCTGCGTGTGTTGTTCTCTGTGTAGCCCAGAGTGGCGTTTGAATGAGAACCTTGTGGCCGTAGAGAAGTGTTCCCTTCGGGTGGAACTGCCTGAGAAGACGATAGGAATTAACCCCGTAAATTCGCAATTAAAACTACTAAGTGAACGTAATTAGCTACATCTGATACAACATAATGAAAAATATGGTGAGTACCGAGTAGAATTTTACACCTTTGCGCACACCGTCGGACGAATTGTTGGCCTCGTCAGCCCACAATAGATCCTGTATCAAATATATAATTAAGATAGAACGTGAGGGTAATCATATTGAATTAAATATTGCTGTGAATAGTGAAATACTATTCCAAATAGTGTATTCAATAGTAGAGCACTATTGTGAATAGTGCCCTACCTAGTGAATAGTAAATACTATTCAAGATAAAAAGCCTATCTGTCTACCACTTTCACCTAATCCCAAATTAACCTAATCACATATTAACCTAATTAATATCTATTTAAATTTTGTAAAATAATTCCCTATATTGTTGGTAATATGTTGATTATACGATCTTCTGTTTCCTTCGTTTGCTTTACTAGCTAGCTAGCTAGCTAGCGTGTCTAGTCCTCTCTATACGTATGTGTAGTACGTAGCGTCGACCAAGCACGGACATAAGAGAGGACACTTCTCTCTATTAATTAGCTAGCTAACACAATATGAAACACCTAAATTAACCCCCCAAAACCTCCAACCCCCCTCCCCTTTCAAAAAAAAAAAACAAAAACCACAGCCACAGAAATGCTGACGCGTGGATGCCTTTTGGTCCCGGTTGGTGCCACCAACCGGGACCAAAGCCCCTCCTACCTGGGCTCGGCGCACAGGCCACGTGGACACCCATCGGCCCCGGTTCTGGATTGAACCGGGACTAAAGGGTCAGAGCATTAGTACTGACACTTTTGTCCCGGTTCAGGAACCGGGGCTAAAGGCCCAAACGAACCGGGTCTGATGACCCTTTATCTACTAGTGCCTGGCTTGGACGAGCTGCCCATCTAATTCCTTGATCATTTTTCCCACCTCCTCTCCTGTCTAGAGCTGGCCCGACGGTAATCGGCTACAGGTTTGGCATCTGTCTGGATACCAACATGGTGTAAGAACAGGTGGTAAAATGGTAAAAAAAGCACCCTGAAGATAAAAGAAATTACAATCAGTTCATAACCCATCTATGTGCTCAAGCAAGTTATGCTACGGAACTGCACAAAGTAGGACTATATATATATAATTTCATGTAAACATAATCGTACCCATTAGCAAGGCTCCAGTAACCGGATCAAATGAAAAAATACAGTTGTTTAGAAGCTTCATCATCCTTCGACGGTATTGCCAACAGCAGCACGTTCTACTCGCTCATGGTATATGGTTGCTCTGCAAGATTGATAGAATCAAAGTCAATTATGTGGATCCAAGAGCTTCTGATTATTCTATATGCATTTAGGAAAATAGTGCTCAATTGTCCATCAATGGCCCGTTCTTGATTTCCTAACACCAAACAACAAACTATGATAATGTGAAAACACCACCACGATTGTGGGCCAGACCATCGTCGCCCCCCTCCCTGTCCGACAATGATGAAACAAACCTAGAATCACAGAACGACGGCCAACATCCACGCTTCTCTTAAGCCCACAAGATTGCTGACTGGATGCACAGCCTGAAAAAAAAAATCATTAACAAAACCACAAGAGAGCATATTAAAAAAATGAATGGTGATTCACAGTTCACACACAAATTTCATAGCCACAATCTTCTTTAGCGAGGAGGCAAGATCATCCCAGGCTATCTTGTGGAGCTCCAGAGCCTTTGGCCTGAGCCATATCACCCATCCAATGCAGCCATTATTGGATCGTTCCCCTCCTGGATTACATATTTGTAAATGTCAATTACCTCTTACGTTTTCCGTGAGGTAAAAACAAAATAAGCATGGCAATTTCAATATCAATCTCAGTATCTCACCCACCAAGGCGAGGTGGACGGCTCGGATGACCATGGGGAGCTTGAGCGCGGCAGATGAGAATATCAACTGAGCTACAGAAAATCAACAGGAGAGGTTGGATGGAGAAAAAAGAGAAATCTCACATCGACGCCAAAATCACTGTCAAATCCATCACAACAAATACAAAAATGAATTCGGAAGAGGAGGAATCAATATTCCTCACCCTCAGCATGGAAGAAGTGCGTTGCCGATGCCTTGACTCGGAGGCGGTGTAGGCGGTACGGCACCACCAGTGAGAGGCGAGGCGAGGTGGTGCGGATTGGAAGGCGTTGACGGCGCAAGGCCAGGCCGCCAGGTGACGCGGTGTAGCTGATAAGAGACGGGGCGAGGTGATGCTGGTGGAGGGCGGCGTGGCGGCGCCGATGCGTTGTGGCGAGATGGCGCACACGGGGAGAAAGAATGGCTCTCCCGCGGGGCTCCCGCGCTGGGCCGGTGCGCGAGGGGGGTGGGTCGGCGACGGGGCTGTGGAGCGGCACAGACGCGGGGATAGGCTGGTGCGCCGGCGCCGCAATCTGGCAAAGTGGCGGTGGGTAGCGGGAGGCGGGTCTGCTCCGCGCTCCGATGGGAGACCGGACGGGAGGAAGCGGAAGTTTCGGTGATCTGGGGGTGTGAGACCGGACGGGGAATTTGCGTGGGCGTGAAAATTTTCGTCCGCCTAACAAATTGCTAATTGCACCCATGGTTTTGATTAGATTAATCTAAGCAGTTAGATTTCATTGGTTTGGATAATCAAACGGTGATAATTAATCTGTGTACGATGTATGGGTGTGTGTAAGAAAGAAAATGTTCGCTTGTTTAATAGTAGTATAGATTTTAAATGGACTAAAACATACGATGCATGTAGACATATTTTAGAATGTAGATTCACTCATTTTGCTTCGTATGTAGTCACTTGTTGGAATCTCTAGAAAGACTTATATTTAGGAACGAAGGGAGTATATGAAAATGCAGCAAATCTCCCTATCCTCTTGGTGTGGTTTTCGTAAAATAAATACAATTCTTTTTTCTTCTCTTTTATAATAATATTTTCACCGAGTCGCTATATCGAGTTGTTACAACCGCACTAAGCAAATGTCCAGCCTCTGCATAACAAGATGGAGACATCCAAAGTAATAAAACAAGCCGCACTGATACTCCAATTTTCCTTTCCATGTAATGGACAAAACCCAGTAAGGTTTCTTACACAAAATAGTGGGTACGCACTTCTTTGAAAACCTAGAGCTGTGTCATCGATAGATGTGGAAATGACATGGTTCCAACGGGCGAAGCTCATGCCTGCCCCAAGGAAAGCGACAAGTGCCCCGCCTATGAGGCACTTCCCTCCACCCCACCCCCGTCATGTGGTCCGCCGCGACTGCTGCCCTCCTGTTGTTCGGCGCTACTCCCCCCCTCCCCAACGACCATGCTGGGGCGCACATGACTCTCTCGACGGCGATTGCTTGTGAGGGCTGGGCTGGTCGCTCCCTTTGTGGCTGGTGGTCGCATCCAATCAGACATCGAATGTCTCTGTCAGTGTTTGATTTGGAATAATTTCTCCTTGAGATCTAACCATGGCGACACCGGTGGGTCACTCGAGCTGCGGGTTGCGGTGGACATCAAAGTCTTCGTGAGGTTCTTCCCTCTAGATTCGGTGGCTACTGTTGGTGGCTCGTCCAGTGAGGCTGCGGGATGCAACCAAAGGTTCCACTGTGAGTTTTGGTAGCTGTCGCTCCAGCAAGTTTGCCTTCGACTATGAGATGCAATCTATGGAGGGCGGCTTGATACGGAGGGTATGCTTGTGTAGCTGCGGAGGCAGAATTTGTAGCTGCACTTGTAGCTTTTGGGATCGTGGAGAAGTGGTGGCGACAACACATGATTGACTTCATTTTGGTGGTGCTTGTTGAGTACCCGGTCTTGATCTTCGAGGTGAAAACCCTAGGTTTGACCCGAGTTGGTTACACGTGGTAATGCCGATGTTTTTGTGTTGTTACCTTGTTGAAGGCATTACTCAGACATGCTCGGACTTGTTCTTCAGGTGAAAACATAGAATCTGGCCTTTGGTGGTTGGATCCGATGATGGTGGCACTTGAGGGTCGTTCACTTCATGAAGGCATTGTCATTGAAGAACATTTCCCGTTGTTCATGTGTCAAGAGATAGTTGGTGCGAATATGACCATTGTTAGGTTATCGATTGCTTTGAGTTTTTTTGCCTCTCCACATAACTTTGGTCTTGTATGACTTTGCTTTCTGTCGTCGTGTTTATTTCTCTCTCTCACTCTTTGTGTGTGTGTGTGTGTGTGTTGGTTGTGTGCATTATAACTATATGCAAAAACCGGATGTGTGCTTATTGTGTTTGTATCCGCTTGATGCTTCATGTTAAGTCAATAAAATTCACCTTTGTTGAAGGCATTATTTAGATATGCTCGGACTTGTTCTTCAGGTGAAAACATATAATCTAGCCTTCGATGGTTGGATCCGATGACAATGGCACTTGAGCGTTGTTCCCTTCCTGGAGGCATTGTCATTGAAGAACATTTCCCGTTGTCCTTGTGTCAAGAGATGGTTGTGTAAATATGATCATTGTTGTAGTTTATCGACTGCTTCGAGTTTTCTTGCCTCTCCACATAGCTTTGGTCTCGTATGCCTTTGCTTTCTACTATAGTGTTTCTGTGTGTGTGTTGGTTGTGTGCATTATATCTACATGCAAAAACCGGATGTGTGCTCATTGTGTTTGTATCCGCTTGATGCTTAATTTTAAGTCAATAAAATTCACCCTTGGTCGGAATGATAATAATTTTAATAATACGGGTGCAATGACAGAAACACCATTATAGAAGATGAAAACAACAGAAAGTTTATAAGTTTTCTTTGCGGGTGTATGCGCTTTCTCAGCTTACTGGTCAATTTTCCATATTAATCAAGATTCAAAATAACTAACAATGGTTTTCACTTTTGATGGATGAGCACGAGAGCGAGCTGGGTGGAGTGAGTGAGGCATGGAAAGTGATAATTCTACTAGTGCCAGTATACGACAAAGCACCGACCGTCAACCTCAGCATCAAGATTGGATTGGTGCATTGAGTCCAGGTAGTGAAAACGTTTTGGTGAAGGTATGCATACAAACAAAAGGCTTGCATTTTAGTTTGGTTGTGAAATTTTGAATTGCTGATAGCTTCCACTATTAGAAAAAGGCCTACTAATGGCGCACCTAATTTGGCCATTAATGGCGCATTAGGAGTGCGCCATTAGTGTCACGCCATTAGTATATTTTACTAATGTAGTATATACAGGAGTGCGCCATTAGTATGCCTCCCAGGGGGCCATGTATACTCAGGTGCTTTGGCATACTAATGGCGCACAACAACAAGATGCGCCATTAGTAACTTCGGCATAGTAATGGCGCACTGTTTAATGATGCGCCATTAGTATCCTTTGGCATACTAATGCCGCACTATGGTGTGATGCGTCATTAGTATGAATATTAGGTTTTTTTTATTTTTTTATTTTCTGTTTTTAGCACAGGTTACAAAATGTATAATTAGACAGAATATAGACAGCACACATCAACAACAGATTCATCGAATACAATAGAAGATTAGTCTCTGAATACAATTCATCATATTAGTCTCCGAATACAATTCATCATATTAGTCTCCGAATTGAAATGACCGAACAAAGATAGAACATTATATTACAAGTCTCGAGACCGCGAGTAGCGAGTTTGTCTTCACATTACAAGTCGATATCGATCATCTAAAGTACCATCACATAGAAGAGAGCTGCGGTCATCACGGTGAGCATCATCACGATGAAACTCGTCTTCATCCGGTTCCTCCAACGCTCCCTCCCCTCTCCCGCTAGATAGCGGGCGTATCTAGATTCGGCCTCGGCCCTAGTGGTGTACCCTTTGTAACTGTTACCGCTGAATCGGTGAACCTGTCTCCGACACTCCTCCCAGTCGTCGTAGACTCCGGGAACCTTACCCTTGTACACGACATACGACGGCATCGCTATGCACTAGCCAAACGAAACGTTAGTACCAATTCACAGACAATACATAAGCAATATATAAGTATGCAACAGAACGATCGGAAGAGAAAAGCAAGACATTAATAGCATCGATTACATCTAAGTTGAACGACTCTCGAAACCATAGAGACATACTACAAGTTCATTAAAGTTTAATTACAACATGAGCCAATCGATGTTTCAGAACTATACACAGCATCACTGCTTTCGACTCGACTCAAGGGACCGGAGCATGGATGAAGCCGCCGTCTATCGTGGGAGTCATGAAATCACGGGCGTTGTCAGCCTGCATTTGTAGCATTGTGTCGATGTCACTGTTGGACGGTTGATTTCTGAGGTAGAACTGCCCCGAGGTACGAAGGACATCTTGATGGATGATTTCCGCAAACTCCGACTGGATGCGAAAGAATTCTTGTATGATGTCCGCGTCCTGGATTGCCGACACGCTCGCGGCCCAATCTTTGAGTTTACTCGGTAGCAGAAGCTGATGATGGTCCCGTACGATCGCCCGCATGTGATGGATGGCGTAGTGGGCACCCTGCTGACCGCCAGGCGGCTGCTTGACGCAGCAGAACGTCGTATTGTGGGAGAACACGTGCTTGTCGTACTTACGAACTGTCCTGGTGAAGGTGACTCCAGATTTGGCGTAGCCGGGGAGAACATCATCAAGAACCTTCTTGACATTTATGTAGTCTACGTTCGACTTACGGTCCGGGTCGAAATACGTGGCCATGGAATATTTGGGGCTTAGGAGGATGAGCGTGCAATGTGTGTCACTGCAACAAAACACGGAATGTTAAAAGAAAAACGATCGAAATCTAAGAATTCATATGTTACGGGGCGGTTGAGGGGAGGACTTACTCGGGAAAGTAAGGCACGAGGAAGTTATCCTTATCTCGGTTTTGCTAGAATGACGCCTTCGAGGTAAGAACTTGCGACTTGCCGGTCCCCAGCGCTGCCCAAGATCTTGGCACACATGTAGAAGGGGTCGACTATCACGATGTCCGGGGTCTTGTCGCGAATGATCCGCATCTCCATACTCAGCGAAAATAGCCGAACGAAGGTGTAGTGCAGCGGATGAAGGTTCAACATAGCGTGGATGTCATCAAACCGCAGGACGATCGTACCCCCGATGGAGTTATCCACGAAGCCCTTACCCTCTGGCACCTTGGCCGCGAAAACCGGGTATGCCACATCCTTCTCTCTGAGACGCCGCTTCTCCAAAGAAAGAACACTGTCATGCACACTCCGCATAGCACCGGTTGCAGCATCGAGCATATTTCTCGGTAGCATCGGCCTACCCGCCACATGCACCCTCCTCATTACATCGTCAGGTGAAGGTGGCCCGTCCTGAGCACGGATCGTACTCGGTGCCGGCTGGCTCGCACCCTTGTTAGTCTTTCTTTTGCGTGCCTTCTTCTTCTCCTGTAATGGGACCGAGTTCTGCTCACGGACCGCCTTCTTGAGTGTGTTGGGGCTGATAATATTTCGCACCTCGCCTATCTGAGGCTCGGTGAAGTCGGCAGCTGGAGGCGTCTCCTGAGAGCTGAACGACAGACGATGCCTGTTGCAACTTGGCTTCTCCGTGGTACCAGCTAGATCGCGCACGTCTTTTGTTGGGTTGGGTTCTTGAGAAGGAGGCCCCATTAAGTCGCCACCGTACCCATGATCGGCAAAGTACTGATCGACGTTGCCAAATGTATCGTCGTCGTCGTCGTTCTGATCCTGTGCCATATGCATGTTTGGATCCAATGGCATAGGGATGTCCGGCACCGTTGTGGCGGTCTTGCCATGGGGCCGACTTGGCGCCGGCACGACTGGCGGTATTGTCTTTGGGGTGGTGTCCCCCGCCCCCAAACGAATCTGGCTCTTCGGCCAAAGCAGGGGCCAGCTCAGGCAGGCGCTGAGGGTCATCACGTCATCATCGTCGGCCCCGACGGGTCGAATCGGAGGTAACACCTCGTCGCAGCCTGGCAGCACCCGAACCAGTTGAACCCTAAACAAGTTGGGTGGCATCTGGGTACCGTGGAACAAGGGGTTGTCCGGTTGAACGATTTTGCCCTTGGCGACATCGACCAACTCGTTGTTCATGAAGTGCAGGAGAGTGCACGGAATGTCGGCGGCGCCCTGCGAAAACATGTAGGGCGTCAGGGATGCCCAGTCAAAGGCAAGGAGATGAAGTCCTCGGTCGAGAGAGGCTTAATTAGTTACCATGATGATGGCGTCGAGCTCGGCTAATGTCGAGGCACCGCCAACGGCGGGCGTGCAGTTGACGGAGGGGCCGCTTGCTGCAGAGGTGCCGGCCGGCGTACACCCGGGTGCATTAGGCTCCCGTGCCGGCGTCGGAGACACCAATGCCGCCTCCGCCAGAGACACCAATGGCCCCGCCATCGTGTTCTGTGAGTTGCTGGCCGTGAAGCTAGGAATCGGGGGCCGCCCCTGTTGGCCGCCCGCAATCCACGCACTCAACCCCTCGATCAAGGTAGGCACAATGGCGGTGATCGTCGCTCCGAGCTGTTGTTGCACTTGCTCTTGGACAATCTCCGGAATCCGCGTCACCTATGCCTTGAGTTCTTGAACCTCGTGTGCCTGGCTTTCCGAGCTGGTCTTTTTCTCCTTTCGCCCACCAGCGTTATTGTATGACGACCATTTTGTCGACAAGCCTTTGCCGGCCACACGACCAGCTGACGTCGGCTTACTGATCTTATCCTTGTTCTTCATTACATTCAACGCCCTATTTAAAGTCGTGTCCCAAGGGTTGCTCTTAGTCGACCCCGCGCTACTGCTTTCAGTCGCCTGTGGTAGGAATGTGAACCATTTAGAAATTTGGCTTCATTAATTAGAATGCAACCATATGGAGCTAATTACGCGGGGGTGTATTCCTTACCAGAACAAGCTCAAGCGCCCTGGTCTTCGGATCCGTGGTAAGCTCCTTTATTTTCGGGTCCTTCTTGTACCGGGCCCTGACAAAGTTCCTGGTCTGCTTGTCACCGTATTTATCGAAGAGGGGCGGTAGGCCTTGCTCGGCACGGTCCGCCTCCTCCTTGTCCCATATAGGCTCTGCCACTCTGTAACCGCCGGGACCGAGTATGTGTTCCCCTAAGTTCAGCTCCCGCATTTCTTTACCCCACTGACTTGATTCGGAGTTTGTGGTGCTCGAGCAATTGATCTTGAAGTCGTTGTAGTCATCTTCGGTGATCGAAGGATTTTTCTCCTTGATCTTCTCATAACTCTCACCTTTCTTGATCATTCTCTTCACATTGCTTTTCCATGTAGACAGGGCCTTGCTCATCTTCGTGAGGGCAGCAATGTTCACTTTATTCCCTTTGAGGCTTGTGTTTTCAAATTCAGCGGGGAACTTGTATCGTTCGTGCATCTTCGTGAAGAGGAGGTTGCGCAAATTCCCTCGGTCAGGATGCCTCGGGTTCTCAGTGTTGATCGAGACGGTGCTCCGGAGAATGAACCCGAGCTGAAGCGAGTACCCCTTGACTATTCGTTCCGGTGCCGTTGGATTCCCGTCGGAGTCCACTTCAGTGACTTCCTCCTTGAGGGTGCGGAGCACGGTCGGGCGCCGGTCCTTCCGTTGCCTCTTCGGTTGGCTGCCATCTGTGCGTGCGCCGTCATCATCAATGGTGGCATCCTCGGCGGCACCATCAGTGGTGGCATCAGTGGGGTCATCCTCGGCGGTACCATCAGTGGTCTCAGGATCGGTGGGGAAGGCGGCCTCCTCATACAAGTGAGGTTGTTCCTCCATCTCCTGGGACAGCTCCCAGAATGCCTTGCCGCCCGAACCCCCGGCCTCATCGTTGTTGGCCATGTTTCTCTCTAAATAGGAACAAAGTTTGGTCAAAAAGTTGGTTATTGTCAAGGAACAAGATCATGGTCTCATTATTTAGGGTTTGTCGACACCGAGGCATCCTAAAAGCTAAGCTTTTATCATTGAGGGTTTTTCGACGCCGAGGCACCCTAAAAGCCTAAGCTTTCATCATTTCGTTTTTTATCGACACCGAGGCACCCTAAAAGGCAAGGTTTTATAATTAATGGTTTGGCTCTATTGCTGGCTATGGTTTAATGCAGCTAGAATAAAGGGGCACTTGATCCTACTTAATTAACTACTAAGATACCGCGGCCCATGCATTAGTCACAAGTACCCCATATGTCCTATTTTTAGCAAAGTCATGCTAAAATTCACGGAAAATTTCAGCATGACATTTGCTGAAAATAGGACATACGGAGAACCCGAATTTGCCGAAACGGAAGTTAATCGACATTCCAGCAAACTCAAGGGCCTCTCGGGGTACTTGCAAAATCATCACGACACGATGGTCGGAGACAAAACCCAGCAAAAATCTGGATAATGCCAGGGTAATGCCAGGGTTTCCTCACACTAGACTAGACTGGCACAGAGTATGTATATTATCATTTATGGGGATGAAAGGACATGTCGGAGTATTCCGACAACTTAACAAGAATACATATTGGTATATTAAGTTATTAACGCAAAGCCAAAGGAGTTCTTGGCACACATTTGTCAATCTTGTGCAAAAAAGTGGTACAGATGAATCAACCAATGAGCCTACCCCAACTTGCTTGGGACAAATTGCATCGTTCCCGTTGTTTGTTGTATGAATCAACCAATAAACTCGAAAGTAAAAAATTTGCTCTTATCACAATACTGATGGAAGCTTGACTTTGCATATTCTTCCATATCTCATTCCATGACAAATAAACAGGGCTTGGGTTGACACTAGGCGCCACTAATTACACAATCATGGGGGCGGCTAAAGTAACTTGATGCAATAAAAAAGCAGCCAAATATGTAGCCCTTTCAACTTGTTGAAGCGACACAATTCGAGGCTCCTACACTAGCCATGCAACTGCTCTCGGATAGGCCACTGCAAAGGGGACAAGCTGACAAATTGAACACTCACTATACTAAACAATAGGGTACTAGGCATTAGGAAACTAATTAACTACCAGGCAATGACCAATGGTAACCGCGATCAAGAAGACACTTTGCGCTGACCACTAACACTCAGACGAAGTGGTTTGCCCTAAACCATCGAGTCATTTTCATTTTGAAACTGAGAAGTGTACTACTGATAATTTAGACCGAATGTTTTTACTGTACACTAATGTTTTGGTAAATGTCATGCTGTTCAATTTTATTTGACACATTAGTTAACTGAATTTTGACATAGTGGTTAACTGAATTTTTACCCAGTAGTTAACTGAATTTAATTAAGAAACTAGAAATCAGAAAAAACTAGACTGCATGGAGTAGTAACAAATTCAGTTAACAAACTATGCTGCATTTATAATCTGAATAATACTCCAGCAATATACTCCATGATTATAAACTACAGGTCTTTCTATTTACCACTACAATAATGATGCTTCTGCTGTCATACTCGAGCTTTTCTTGCAGCCCTACGTGTGCATCATATCCACTGTCACAGCAATAAAAAGAATGTTTTTCCTTCTATATTCAGGCAACAAATGTGTAATGCTTAGAACAGGATGAACATCTAGCAATACATGTGAACAAGCCCCTTGTTAATGGCTCCAGTTGATGAACCTCTATCAGGTTGTAACAGAGCATGCAAGACATAGTATGACAATTCACTTTTTACAGTTGGGTCTTGCAGGAATTACTTCCTACAGTCATTCCCAACATCTCCAAACTACCATGCTCATAATAAAAGGCTAACTACTCCCAAATTAGGTTCAGATAAAGACTACGGTACATCAAGCCACAGGCGTGCCACAGAGCTACCATGAACGCGATTCAAGGAAAGAAAACCGAAACCCTAAGCAATCACGGCCTCACACATGCAGCATATATCAGACTCAAGCACCACATATGCCTAAGCCAGCTAGGTCTAAAGGACCGGAATCGCGTCCAAAGATACGGGGGAAGGGGATCTGGCGGCGGGGCTTACACTGCGGATGCGGGCGGTGGGGTAGCCGCACGAGGAGCAGGTGCTCTTCTGCAGGTGGAAGCTGCGGCGGCCGCAGCGGATGCACAGCGTGTGGGTCTTGTTCCGCCGCTAGATGTCGGGGGCGTCGGGGGCGGCGGCGCACGTCGGGGGCGGCGGCGCACGTAGGGGCGGCGGCGTCGGGGGCATCGGGAGGACGTCGGCGGCGTCGTGGGTCTGGGGTGCGAGAGGTGCGAGAGGGAGAAGTGGGGATCTGAGAGGGAGGGACGGGCGCCGACAGCTATAGGGGGAAGATTACTAATGGCGCACCAGCCAGGGATGCGCCATTAGAATGTTTTTTTTGATACCAATGGCGCACCAGCCAGGGATGCGCCATTAGAATGTTTTTTTTGATACCAATGGCGCACCAGCCAGAGATGCGCCATTAGAAAGTTTTTTTTATAAAAACATTAATAATTTTTTATTTGAAAATATTTATGAATATAAAAAAATATCATGAATATGAATATGAATGTGAATATGAATATGAATATGAAACAGTAATAAATTTTTATAAAAACAGTAATATTTTTTTATTTGAAAATATTTATGAATATAAAAAATATCATGAATATGAATATGAATATGAAATAAATTTTTTTGAAAACAGTAATAATTATTACTGTTTTTATAAAAAAAATTAAAAACAGTAATAATTTTTAAAAAAAACAGTAGGGGAGGGGTGCGGGGGGTCGGC
>LR738714.1:823630192-823798053 GCA_902687465.1 Secale cereale | reverse complement strand
GGAGGGGTGCGGGGGTCGGCGGCGGCGGGTGAGTAGGGGAGGGTGCGGGGGGTCGGCAGCGGCGGCCGGTGGACCGAGGGGTGCTCGGTGGCGAGGGGGATCGAGATCGAGTGTCCATGAAATTTAAAAATATTCATGATAGTTCAAAAAGTGCCCATGAAATACAATCGAGAAATGAAGGCTATGATTTAAATACAATCGATCTTAGCTAGCTAGCTATCTGTTCACAATCTTCTTGCCCTTCTTTTTCGCAAATGGAGTTCTTCTGTGGAACGGACGTCCTTTAGGTAGGGTGGTCCTGCTTCTTCTTGTGGTGTATGCTGCTACTTCATCATCGTCGTCATGTTCGATCCTCGGGTCACCGTACTTGTCGAAGTCTTGCTCATTGGCTACTCCATCCATTCTGATGATCTTCCTTTTGCCTCTCCTCACGACAACACGACTGGGCTTTGACGGGTCGGTAATGAAGAAGCATTGGTCAACTTGGGAAGCCAGTACCCATGGCTCATTTTTCGCGGTGACGTTTGCGCCCGCGGTTTTGGATTTGGCTTCGGGTATAACCATGGTGGTGAAATACCGGTCTTCTTTTAGGACACTCTTGGCCCATCTAACACGGAACATCGGGACCTTCTCTCCAGCGTAGCTTAGCTCCCAGATCTCCTCGATCCTTCTGTAGTATCTTTCCTTGTCATTACCGGTGTAGGATTCCATCGTTACCCCGGAGTTCTGATAACCATCGCTCTTCATGTCCTTGGCCTCGGTGTAGAATGTGTAGCCATTGATATCGTACGCCTGATAGGTCATCAGGTTGTGCTCGGCGCCCTGTGACAAGGCGAATATGAGTTGTTCTTCCGCGGAAGAATCCTCATGTAAAGGGTACGACAGAAGCTTCTGCTTGAACCAACGCGTGAAACATGAGTTGTGCTCTTTGATTATATCTCCGTCCGTCTTCTGTTGGCCTCGGTCATTTTACGTCTTCTCAATAAAGGTTTTGTGCTCTACCACCCAAGGATCGACCACGTCTATGTGTTGTAGCGTGACTAGGTTTGCTCTTTCAAAGTCGGCGAGTGATACGTCCAAAACGTATCTATAATTTCTGCTTGCTCCATGCCACTTTTGGGTGATATTGCTATGATATTTATACACTTCCATACACTTTTGATCATATTTGGACTAACCTATTAACTTAGTGCACCCTAGTGCCAGTTTCTGTTTTCTGCTGTTTTTGTATTTCAGGTTTTCCCATTACGAGAACTGCCAGAAAAATCCCGGAAAAATTATATAAAAAATCAGCGTTCCAAAAGCTTCCCGGCAGCCGAAGTAGGGCCGGAGGGGGGCCATCAGGGCTCCAGGCGCCCTGGTGGCGCGGCCCCCCTCCTGGCCGCGCCGGGGGGCGCCTGGGCCCCCCCAGGCCTCCGCTGATGCCCCCCTTTGGCATATATTTATATCGTGTCCCGAAACCCTCGAGACAAACCCTTTTTCGCGATCTCATCTCTGTTCCGCCGCCGCCGCGCTTCCAAGATCGGGAGCGCCAGGAGAACTCTTCCCGGCACCCTGCCGGAGGGGAGGATCACCACCGGGAGCTTCTCCACCACCATGGACGCCTCCCAGATGAGTTGTGAGTAGTCTCCCTTGGACCATGGGTCCATGACCAGTAGCTATGTGATGTTCTCCTCCCGTTCTTGTGCTTCACAAATTAGTCCTCGTGAGCTGCCCTACATGATCGAGGCACATATGTAATCCTTATGCTGTTGCTATGATGAGTTTGCTGGGATCCGATGGATTGTGAGATTATGTTCAGATTGTGTTTGAGTAATATATTTGATCTACCTCTTTTATATTTATGTTCGTAAGTAATTCTTGCATGTTCTCCGTTGTTATTTATTGCTTTGGCCAAGTAGTAGGTAGTGGCTCCAAGAGGGAACGTTATGCTTGATTGTGGGTTCATGCCCCTCGATGACTAGCTTGAGTGACAGAAACATGAGTCTAGGGGATGTGCTGTTGCCACAAGGGGGAAAACAACGGTGCTTGTGCCCGCGGGTGCAAGGATTGTTTACTTTACGCAAAGTTCTTTTAATGCAGTTGTCTGTTTCTTTGAGTTTACACTATGGGTGGGACTCGCAACTTAATACCAGCGAGATGTTCTGGATAGATATCTCAAGGTGGATGATTAGTAGTAGATGCAGATGGATTTCGGTCTACTTGCCTTGGCGTACCGCCCATGCTTTGAACCTCTACCTTTCTTGTAACATAGTTAGCATTGGTTTGCGCACATAATTCTGTCAATTGCCCAGCTGTAATTCGTTTACCTCACATAGCTGTTTTATCGTCTTTTGGGAGAGACATCACTAGTGAACATCATGGGACCCCGGTCCATATTACCATCATTGATCACATCCGCTATTTACTTTCCGCTTTTACTTACTATTTGCAGCAAAACCTATCACTATTATCACTTGCGTTTGATCCTTTGTAAACGACAAGGCCGGAGGGATTGACAACCTCTCTGTACTCGTTGGGAGCAAAGTTATTTGTATCTGTGTGCAGGTCCACGTTGATTGCTAATATCTGGCGCCGTTAGCAGTTGACACCTTCTTGTTGAAACTGGGAGTCTCAGGGGAAATCGATCCTTGGTATCTTTGCCAAGGGAAAACTTCCGCTACATTGCATCTCAAACCTTCCACTTGGGGTAACCAACGAGGGGCGAGAAGCCATCAAGCAAAGTTTTCTGGCGCCGTTGCCGGGGACTCCACTCTTCAGGATAGGGGAGTTGCATGCTATCTTTTACCTTTGCTTTTTAGTCTTGTTAGTTTACCTTTCAGTTTTTCTTTAGTATCTTTTATCAAAAATCACAAAAATAGTTATCTCATTCTTTAGTTGTCATTATGCCGGGTCATTTTGTCTTTGGCGAGGCAGAAGTTCTCACCTTTAAACAAAGAGGTGGGGAAAGTCTAAAAGATGCTTGGTATAGAATTAATGATTCTCAAAAAAGAGCCACCAAGAAGCAATCTACTACTATCCTGCTTAGAAATTTTTATGTTGGAATTACTTCTTGGAATAGGTTTATTCTAGATACTGCTATCAATGGAAATTTCCTAGAGGCCCCAGTTTGGGAGTCTCTTAGTATTATTGAAAATCTTTTTCGGAATCCCCCTGTTGTTAGCATTCAAGAGGACATCACCCTAGCTCACATTATGAAATAACTTGAAAAGATAGAGCTAGAGATGCCAAGCATTAATAAGATAAACGAGTTGGATCGTAAGATCCAAGGGAATTTGAATAGGCTTGATAGCTCCATGCATAAAACTTTCAAAACTTTGGAGACCATCAAACCCCATGATTTGGACTCTTCTAGGATAGACAAGATTGAGGAAATCTTTGATACTCTAGGAACTACTTTCTCCTCAATCAAAACCAAAAAGGTAGAAACTCCGGCAAAGAAGGAGCCTAAGTTCGTTCACGTTCCAAAGGCTCCCCGTTCTAAAAGTAATCCATCTATTGCCAAAGGGGTTGAAATTGTAAAGACTTAGGAAGAAACACCTCTCTTTGATGAATTTATAAATGAATCTTCCCTTGACTTTTATCCTTTTGGTCTTCTCCCTAGAAGTATCTCTATGAGGCCTTTATTTGAAAGTCCTCTTAAGATTCGTTGTATTATTGAAGAGTTTTTTGATGATCTTGATGATGGTTCAATTGATACAACTTGACCTCTTTGCATTATGCCTAGCTTAAAGGCATAAAAGAAAGCGCTTTTGGGAGGCAACCCACATGAATAATTTTTTTGCTTTTGTTGTGTCTTGATGTTGTTACTACAGTAGCATCATCATTGTATCTTTACTTTTCAATTTTGTGCCAAGTGTAGCCTCTGATTGCAAGAAAGTTCAAAAGTTGTGACGTGCTGTCCAGGAAACAGATTCTATCCTTGGATAGAAAAATTCGTATAAAATCACCAAATCATCTTTTTCGTCTGAATTTTTTCGACAGCGTGCTCTATACAATTGTCTTTCGTGAGTCTGTTCTGAGTTTTTTTATTAGAGTTGCAGAAGTGCCCCAAAAAAATCATTTACTACCTGCTGTTCTGTTTTTCACAGATTCTGTCCTGTTTTGCCTTTCCTTCATTTTGCAAACCTTGAGCTTGCTTTTTCTTTGCAAAAACCTTTTGGCAATCTTGAGAAACAGTAGACCTTCAAGAATATCTTTATTTCCAGGAAGGAACAATTATTTTATTATGGGTACTAACCTCGCTAATCAGATTATGATGAGTTATGTATGAAGGGAGTTTTCAAGTGTGCGAGGGAAGATGATAAAAAGATTCAGGAGTGTCAAACGCTCAAGCTTGGGGATGCCCCCATGCACCCCCAAGAAATATTCAAGGAGACTCAAGTGTCTAAGCTTGGGGATGCCCCCGTGCATCCCCTTCTCCATCAACATTATCGGTTCGTCTTTCGTTCCACTATATTTTTATCACTTCATGTGTTATGTGCTATGCTTGGAGCGTCTTGCTTTTATTTTCCTTTTTAGTGTTCTTTAGCTTTTCATAACGAGTCGGAACTCAGCTTTCTTTATGTGGGAGAGAAACACGCTCCACTTCTACCTAGAACATAACATAGAATTTTCATGTCTATCTTTGTTGTGTGTGTTCTTTGTTTTTCAATAGCTACTATCATGTTCAGCTCTTAGTTTTCATGCTTATCTTTTTTAAGAGTTTTTGTTTAGTTGGTTGCTTGAACTCTCTTTAGTTATCATGCTTATCTTATTAAGAGAGTTTGCTTCTGTTGCATTGGTTGATATGTCTATGATAATGATGCTACGTGCATAATGGTGCTTAGTAATTCATGTTTTCTTATGGTTAGTCTCAAATAGCTGGGGGGTTCCCAATGTGTTATTGGAGTACCAACATGATTTGTTTGCCTATGATGTGGTATGGTTTAGTAATATCTTCCTTCAAGAATTTATTTTGATTGACTTGGCGTATTCTCACGCATATTTAAGACTGTAAAGAAAGTCTGTCAAGCCTTGATGATCTTTTGTTTCTGAGTAGCGATATAACTTCCATGCCTGATTCAATGTTGCTTTGTCGCTCTGCATGATTATGACCGTCATTGCTCTCTTAGTTGGTCGCTCCCAGTCTTTTGCTAACCTCCACCTGTACTAAGCGGACTGACTGCTTGTGCATCCCAATTCCTTTAAACCAGTTATGCCATATGAGTCCACCATACCTTCCTAAATGCATTCCTATTTTGTGCCTCTGTTTTAAGTTCATGAGGAAGTAGTAGTTAATTCATGATCTTTTTAAGTTGGACAAGCTTCACCCCGGGATTGCATGTCTAATGTGCAAACCCATAACACGAGAAGGAACTGGCATTGAGTGCGCCCGGCTCCAAATTAATATAACAAACAAACCCTCCTTCACGCTTTGTTCATGAGAAATCAGAAAACTTTGGCAGTGATAAACAAAGGAGATTAAGAGGATGTGATCGTCCTCATTCGGGAGCAGTTCCTCGAAACTTGTCCATCTCAAGAAGTGATTGAATTGTCTGCTAGCATTCGTTGACGGAACATGCATAACCTAAAAAATAATAATTATTACCTCTGTTTTTAAAACCAAGAGCTCTGGTACATGCTTTGTCTTTGTTTCCGACTGCGGGTTTTCAACCTTGCCAACAAAAGCCACGGTTCGAGAGTCTCCACCTTCTTTTAAAGCACCAACTACTGAGAGCATGATTGTCATTCTGAGTGTAATGTGCATTGTCCCAAAGTAGCATTGTCTTTTGCATGATTGTGATATCGTTTATTCTGAAATCATTGTATCTAGTCATCACTTAAACCTTGAAGGTGCCCCTGCATTTATGTTTTGCTTCACTAAAGGGGGCAAGCGAGATATCACTTTATCATATTTGCACACCATGCTCATTACAAATCTATTTGATGTTTCAGTATCATGTTGTAAAACTTTCAGTTCTTTGTGATTTTCTCATGAGGCAACTTAATTACTACAGATTCATTGTCTCAGTAAGCTTTTCTCATATGAGTATGAAAAGTCCTATATGGTTAATAGCATGTCACCACAGAAATTATTCTTGTTATCATTTACCTACTCGAGGACGAGCAGGAATTAAGCTTGGGGATGTTGATACGTCCAAAATGTATCTATAATTTCTGATTGCTCCATGCCTCTTTTGGGTGATATTGCTATGATATTTATACACTTCCATACACTTTTGATCATATTTGGACTAACCTATTAACTCAGTGCACCCCAGTGCCAGTTTCTGTTTTCTGCTGTTTTTGTATTTCAGGTTTTCCCATTACGAGAACTGCCAGAAAAATCCCGGAAAAATTATATAAAAAATCAGCATTCCAGAAGCTTCCCGGCAGCCGAAGTAGGGACGGAGGGGGGCCACCAGGGCTCCAGGCGCCCTGGTGGCGCGGCCCCCCTCCTGGCCGCGCCGGGGGGCGCCTGGGCCCCCAGGCCTCCGCTGATGCCCCCCTTTGGCATATATTTATATCGTGTCCCGAAACCCTCGAGACGGAAACCCTTTTTCGTGATCTCATCTCTGTTCCGCCGCCGCCGCGCTTCCAAGATCGGGAGCGCCAGGAGAACTCTTTCCGGCACCCTGCCGAAGGGAAGGATCACCACCGGGAGCTTCTCCACCACCATGGACGCCTCCCGGATGAGTTGTGAGTAGTCTACCTTGGACCATGGGTCCATGACCAGTAGCTATGTGATGTTCTCCTCCCATTCTTGTGCTTCACTAATTAGTCCTCGTGAGCTGCCCTACATGATCGAGGCACATATATAATCCTTATGTTGTTGCTATGATGAGTTTGTTGGGATCCGATGGATTGTGAGATTATGTTCAGATTGTGTTTGAGTAATATATTTAATCTACCTCTTTTATATTTATGTTCGTAAGTAATTCCTGCATGTTCTCCGTTGTTATTTATTGCTTTGGCCAAGTAGTAGGTAGTGACTCCAAGAGGGAACGTTATGCTTGATTGTGGGTTCATGCCCCTCGATGACTAGCTTGAGTGACAGAAACATGAGTCTAGGGGATGTGCTGTTGCCACAAGGGGGAAAACAACGGTGCTTGTGCCCACGGGTGCAAGGATTGTTTACTTTACGCAAAGTTCTTTTAATGCAGTTGTTTGTTGCTTTGAGTTTACACTATGGGTGGGACTCGCAACTTAATACCAGCGAGATGTTCTGGATAGATATCTCAAGGTGGATGATTAGTAGTAGATGCAGATGGATTTCGGTCTACTTGCCTTGGCGTACCGCCCATGCTTTGAACCTCTACCTTTCTTGTAACATAGTTAGCATTGGTTTGCGCACATAATTCTGTCAACTGCCCAGCTATAATTTGTTTACCTCACATAGCTGTTTTATCGTCTTTTGGGAGAGAGACATCACTAGTGAACATCATGGGACCCCGGTCCATATTACCATGATTGATCACATCCGCTATTTACTTTCCGCTTTTACTTACTATTTGCAGGAAAACCTATCACTATTATCACTTGCGTTTGATCTTTTGTAAACGACAAGGCCGGAGGGATTGACAACCTCTCTGTACTCGTTGGGAGCAAAGTTATTTGTATCTGTGTGCAGGTCCACGTTGATTGCTAATATCTGGCGCCGTTAGCAGTTGACACCTTCTTGTTGAAACTGGGAGTCTCAGGGGAAATCAATCCTTGGTATCTTTGCCAAGGGAAAACTTCTGATACACTGCATCTCAAACCTTCCACTTGGGGTAACCAACGAGGGGCGAGAAGCGATCAGCGAGTCGACCCTCAAAGTCGACATGCATTTTGCGACGACCCTCACTGTGACCCCATCCAGCGAGCTGATGGCTTCTCGTCCCTCGTTGGTTACCCCAAGTGGAAGGTTGAGATGTAGCGTAGCGGCAAATTTCCCTTGGCAAAGGTACCAAGGATGGAATCCCGTGAGACTCCGAGGGTCGACAAGTAGGTGTCAACGGCGCCAGAAACTTAGCGGTTGACGGGACCTGCACACAGATACAGATAACTTTGCTCCCAACGAGTACAGAGAGGTTGTCAATCCCTCCGGCCTTGTTGTTTATAAAGGATCAAACACAAGAGATAATAATGATAGCTATGACTGCAACTAGGAAATAAAAACAGGAAGTAAATAGAAGGTGTGATCAGCGGTGGTAATATGGACCGGGGTCCCATGATGTTCACTAGTGATGTCTCTCTCCCAAAAGACGATAAAACAGCAAAGCGAGGTAAACAAATTACAGCTGGGCAAATTGACATGATTATGTGCGCAAACCAATGCTAACTATGCTGCAAAGAAAGGTAGAGGCTCAAAAGCATGGGCGGTACGCCAAGGCAAGTAGACCGAAATCCATCTGCATCTACTACTAATCATCCACCTTGAGATATCTATCCAGAACATCTCGCTGGTATTAAGTTGTGAATCCCACCCAAAGTGTAAACTCAAAGCAACAGACAACTGCATTAAAAGAACTTTGCGTAAAGTAAACAATCCTTGCACCCACAAGTACAAGCACCGTTGTTTTCTCCCTTGTGGCAACAGCACATCCCCTAGACTCATGTTTCTGTCACTCAAGCTAGTCATCAGGGGGCATGAACCCACAATCAAGCATAACGCTCCCTCTTGGAGTTACTACCTACTACTTGGCCAAAGCAATAAATAGCAACGGAGAACATGCAAGAATTACTCAAGAACAAAGATATAAAAGAGGTGAATCAAATATATTACTCAAACACAATCTGAACATAGTCTCATAATCCATCAGATCCCAGCAAACTCTGCAAAGCAACAGCAGAAAGATTACATATGTGCCTCTATCATGTAGGGCAGCTCACGAGGTCTAAACCATGAAGAGCAAAGAGGGGAGGAGAACATCACATAGCTACTGATCATGGACCCATGGTCCAAGCTGGACTACTCACGACTCATCCGGGAAGCGTCCATGGTGGTGGATAAGCTCCCGGTGGTGGTTCTCCCCTCCGGCAGGGTGCCGGGAAGAGTTCTCCTGATGCTCCCGATCTTGGAAGCGCTGCGGCGGCAGAACAGAGGCGAGATCGCGAAAAAGGGTTCTGTCCTCGAGGGTTTTGGGACGAGAGGGATATATAGGCAAAGGGGGGCAGCTAGAGGCGGAGCAGGGGCCCCAGGCGCCCCCCTGGCGCGGCCAGGGGTGGGGCCGTGCCAGGTGGCCGCTTGGGCCTCCCCTGGCTCCCCTCTGGCCCATCTTTGGTTCTTCGCGAAGCTTCCTGTACGCAGATTTTTCCTGTATTTTTCCTCGAATTTTTGGAGCACTTTTAATATGGGGGAAACCTGAAATAGAAAAACAGCAAAAAACAAGAACTGGCACTGTGGTGCACTGAGTTAATATGTTAGTCCAAATATGATCAAAAGTGTATGGAAGTGCATCAATATCATAGCAATATCACACAAAAGAAGCATGGAGCAAGCAGAAATTATAGATACGTTTTGGACGTATCAACATCCCCAAGCTTAATTCCTGCTCGTCCTCGAGTAGGTAAATGATAACAAGCATAATTTCTGTGGTGACATGCTACCAACCATATAAGAACTTTTTAAGTAAAGCAATCAAGGCATGTAATTCAATTCAAGTCATAACAAGCAAGAGTCTATATTAGCATTGTAACAAGCAACATAAGAACATAAAGGTGCAAGAGCTCTCGCTGTCCGTGACTCAAATGTATCCAAATGGTGTTTGCGTGCAAGAAAGGGGATAGGGATATACGAGAGAGTAAAACATAGTTTTTGTATTGTTGAGAACTTAATCTACTAAAGTTTCACACTTGGTCTTCTTTGGAATCTTATCTTGACTCATCACCAAACCACTAGCCAGGTACAAGTCAAAATGATCCACTCCCTTTCGATATTTTGAGCACTCATGCAATGGATGAGCGTAAGCAAGAAAGTTGACACTTAGGATGGCAAAGAGAGAAAAATGATGAAGGGGGAAGACAAAAAAGGTGTGAAAGGCTCACATCAATGAGGACAATCATAGGCGAGAGAAAGCCAAATGATAGATATGATGTGAGGAGTAGGGATTGCCATGCAACAGATGCACATATGAGCTAAGGTAAGCTCTCCAATGGAACTAGTGGGGGTGCATCCAACTTGCTCGCTCAAGAAGACCTAGAGCTCTTTTGAGGAGGCTCATCATTGGAATATACAAGCCAAGTTCTATAGTGTGAAGGTCCCCACATAGCTATATGCATGAATGATAATCTCTATGGAGTACAAGGTATAAGATGGAGTACGAGTGTGGATCTCTCAAAAGGAATATTAGTGTGCCCCCTTCTCTCTTTTTATTTCTTTTTCTCTTTTTTCTCTTTTTTATTTTTTTATTTTTTTGTGGCCTCAATGGCTCTTTCTATATAACTCTCATTTGTCCTCTTTGGGATCTTTTGATTTTTTTTCCTTTTTGGGATCTTTTCCTCACTTTAGGGGCAACACTCTATGTATTACAAGAAGTATAGAAGATCTTTCACACTTTACAAAAGTACTCAACATAAAGAAAATGAAACTATCATGATGTATGCAAATGTATGCCTCTGCCGGTGTAGTAGGATATGCAATGATACTAGCGCGTCATGTAGCAATGATTAGGGCAAGGCCCAACTATCATGCGGCTCATCGATCAAGCAAAAAGCATGTATGACATGAAGATCAAGTCATGAGAAGATGGATGTTGCATGGCAATGTATCTCGGAAAGGCTATGGAAATGCCTTGATAGGTTGGTATGGTGGCTGTTTTGAGGAAGGATATAATGAGGCTTATGATGACAGAGCGTATCGTGCCAAGGATTTGGATGCACCGGCGAAGTATGCGCCAACCCTCGAGGTGAGAAAGGGCAATGCACGGTACCGAAGAGGCTAGAAAAATATGGCTAGGTGGAAGTGTCAACTTTCGAATACTCACATTAGTCCGAAGAACTCATGCACTTATTATCGGTAACTCTCAATCTAATTAGGAGGTTCACAAAGAGACAAGTACCCCGAGGAGGAGTGTATGGGGGTTTGGTTATCCTTGCGCATCCTCGACTCATGGTACGTGAGTGTACTCTAATATTCGATCCCTCCAAAGATTAGTGATCCATCTAGTAGCTAAAGTTCTCAACCATTTTGTAGGTTTTCGAAAATAAACACGGATTTCCCAAAATACGACATCTATCACTAATAGGCTAAAGCTCTTGACACCAAAAGTTCAGACATTACTCATGGCAATACCTCAAAACTATTGCAAGTTACTACTAAAATTAAATAGCAACCTCAATTACCTACTTTAAGTTAAGACACACAACTCAGTGCAACAGGCAAACTCTCTTAACAAGATAAACATGAAAACTCAAGAGAGTTCAGCAACCAACTAAACAAAAGCTCTTTAAAAAGAAAAGCATGAAAACTAAGAGCTAAACATGACAGCAGCTATGGAAAGACAAAGAACACACACAGCAAAGATAAGCATGAAAATCCTATGTTGTGTTCTAGGTTGAAGTGGAGCGTGTTTCTCTCCCACACAAAGAAAGCTAGGTTCTAACTTGTTATGAACAGCAAGCAAAGCTAAAGAAAACTAAAAAAAAGAAACTAAGAGCAAGATGCTCCAAGCATAGCACATAACGCATGAAGTGATAAAATTATAGTGGAACGAAAGACGAACTGATAATTGTTGATGGAGAAGGGGATGCATGGGGCATCCCCAAGCTTAGAAGCTTGAGTCTTCTTGAATATTTCTTGGGGGTGCACGGGGGCATCCCCAGGCTTGAGCGTTTGACCCTCCTGAATCTTCTTTTATCATCTTCCCTCGCACACTTGAAAACTCCCTTCATACATAACTCATCATAATCTGATTAGCGAGGTTAGTACCCACAATAAAATATTTTTTTCCCTACTGGAAATAAAGATAATCTTGAAGAGCTACTGTTTCTCAAGATTGCCAAAAGGTTTTTGCAAAGAAAAAGCAAGCTCAAGGTTTGCAAAACGAAGAAAAGGCAAAACAGGACAGAATCTGTGAAAAACAGACCAGCAGGTAGTAAATAATTTTTTCGGGGCACTTCTGTAACTCAAATCAAAAAACTCAGAACAGATGCTCGAAAGCCAATTGTATAGAGCACGCTGTCAAAAAAATTCAGATCAAAAAGATGATCTGCTGATTTTATTCGAATTTTTCTGTCCAAGGACAGAATCTGTTTTCTGGACAGCACGTCACAACTTTTGAACTTTCTTGCAATCGGCGGCTAAACTTAGCACAAAGCTGAAAAGAAAAGATACAATGATGATGCTACTGTAGTAACAAACATCAAGACACAACAAAAGAAAAATAAAACCTAATTCGTTGTGTGCTGCCTCCCAAAAGCGCTTTCTTTTATGCCTTTAAGCTAGGCATGATGCAAAAAGGAGGAATCAAAAGTCATCATAATAATCGGAGTTATAAATTGCTTCAAATGGTTCCTCAACAAGTTCATCCTTGTTCCTTCTAGGAAAGGGGTACGTACCTTTTGCCTTCCCGCGTAGGCGGATTTGTCCCTTACCTATATCGATGAAGCCTTTTACGGCTCGGAGGAAGTCCCTTCCAAGCACTATATTTCCTTGGTTTGGCTTCATGATGAAGAAATCAACCATTGCAATCCCTTTAAGGAATGTAACTGGTACGTCTTTTATTCTTCCCTGGATCTCAGAAATATCTCCATTAGCATGTTCATGATAGGATGATAATTTGTCCATGTTAAATTTTAAAGAATCATGAACAATTTTTGGCATAGTAGAAACCATAGATCCAATATCACAATAAGCAAGGAAGTCTTGATTATAGATGCTAATCCTAACAAAAGGCTCCCAATCATTGTCTATTTCCAAAATATCTCTCTTATTGGGTTTGGGTTTCTCTACCTTCATCAAGTCTAGAGCATCCATTCTCTTCTCAATAGTAGCAAGTCTATCTATGAGAGTATCAAAACTATGATCATAAACAAAGTAACTAGATAGACCATGTATAATTTCAAGAGCTCTAGCTTCATCACACTCTAGGAAATCTCCTTCATCTATAATATCAAGAGAGTGTTTACACCATTTAAAAAGACCATGGTAAAAATTTCTAAGCACAATTTTTATAGGTATCCAAGGCATAATTCTCCTATGTGCATCAGAAATTCTGTCCCATGCCTTCTTCATATTTTCTCCATCCCTTTGATGGAAATCTAGAACTTCTGATTCCCTCAAAGCACCAAGTCCTAACATGCTTAACTAAACAGAAAGGACTACTAACAGAAAAGCAAATAATTTTTTTGTGATTTTTGATAAAGGACACTAAAGCAAAAACTGAAAGGTAAACTAACAAGACTAAAAAGCAAAGATAAAAGATAGCGCGCAACTCCCCTATCTTGAAGAGTGGAGTCCCCGGCAACGGCGCCAGAAACTTGCTTGATGGCTTCTCGCCCCTCGTTGGTTACCCCAAGTGGAAGGTTGAGATGTAGCGTAGCGGCAAATTTCCCTTGGCAAAGGTACCAAGGATCGAATCCTGTGAGACTCCGAGGGTCGACAAGTAGGTGTCAACGGCGCCAGAAACTTAGCGGTTGACGGGACCTAGACACAGATACAGATAACTTTGCTCCCAACGAGTACAGAGAGGTTGCCAATCCCTCCGGCCTTGTTGTTTACAAAGGATCAAACACAAGAGATAAAAATGATATCTATGACTTCAACTAGGAAATAAAAACAGGAAGTAAATAGAAGGTGTGATCAGCGGTGGTAATATGGACCGGGGTCCCATGATGTTCACTAGTGATGTCTCTCTCCCAAAAGACGATAAAACAGCAAAGCGAGGTTAACAAATTACAGCTGGGCAATTGACAGGATTATGTGCGCAAACCAATGCTAACTATGCTGCAAAGAAAGATAGAGGCTCAAAAGCATGGGCGGTACGCCAAGGCAAGTAGACCGAAATCCATCTGCATCTACTACTAATCATCCACCTTGAGATATCTATCCAGAACATCTCGCTGGTATTAAGTTGTGAATCCCACCCATAGTGTAAACTCAAAGCAACAGACAACTCCATTAAAAGAACTTTGCGTAAAGTAAACAATCCTTGCACCCGCAAGTACAAGCACCGTTATTTTCTCCCTTGTGGCAACAACACATCCCCTAGACTCATGTTTCTGTCACTCAAGCTAGTCATCAGGGGGCATGAACCCACAATCAAGCATAACGCTCCCTCTTGGAGTTACTACCTACTACTTGGCCAAAGCAATAAACAGCAACGGAGAACATGCAGGAATTACTCAAGAACAAAGATATAAAAGAGGTGAATCAAATATATTACTCAGACACAATCTGAACATAGTCTCATAATCCATCAGATCCCAGCAAACTCTGCAAAGCAACAGCAGAAAGATTACATATGTGCCTCGATCATGTAGGACAGCTCACGAGGTCTAAACCATGAAGAGCAAAGAGGGGAGGAGAACATCACATAGCTACTGATCATGGACCCATGGTCCAAGGTGGACTACTCACGACTCATCCGGGAAGCGTCCATGGTGGTGGAGAAGCTCCCGGTGGTGGTTCTCCCCTCCGGCAGGGTGCCGGGAAGAGTTCTCCTGATGCTCCCGATCTTGGAAGCGCTGCGGCGGCGGAACAGAGGCGAGATCGCGAAAAAGGGTTCTGTCCTCGAGGGTTTCTGGACGAGAGGGATATATAGGAGAAGGGGGGCAGCCAGAGGCGGAGCAGGGGCCCCAGGCGCCCCCTTGGCGCGGCCAGGGGTGGGGCCGCGCCAGGTGGCCGCCTGGGCCTCCCCTGGCTCCCCTCTGGCCCATCTTTGGTTCTTCGCGAAGCTTCCTGTACGCTGATTTTTCCTGTATTTTTCCTGGAATTTTTGGAGCACTTTTAATATGGGGGAAACCTGAAATAGAAAAACAGCAGAAAACAGGAACTGGCACTGTGGTGCACTGAGTTAATAGGTTAATCCAAATATGATCAAAAGTGTATGGAAGTGCATCAATATCATAGCAATATCACACAAAAGAAGCATGGAGCAAGCAGAAATTATAGATACGTTTTGGACGTATCACGAGCCTGCCGAGGTGCCTGTTGACGGGCAGACCAACGGGGTTCTCGATGCCTAGATAATCCGTGCAGTAGGAGATGCACTCTTCGGTCAGAAAGCCCCTGGCTATGCTTCCCTCTGCACGTGACATGTTGCGAACGTATCCTTTGATGACACCATTCATCCTTTCGAACGGCATCATGCTGTGCAGGAACGTCGACCCGAGTTGGATGATATCGTCCACGATATGGACCAGCAGATGCACCATAACGCCGAAGAATGCGGGCGGGAAGTACATCTCAAGCTCGCATAGTATCACCACGATCTCTTCCTGTAGCCTTCTGAGTTGCCTCACGCCAACAGAGTTCCGAGAGATGACGTCGAAAAAGTTGCATAGGCCAAATAGGGTTTCACGGACGTGTGCGTCCATGATCCCACGGATTGCAACTGGAAGTATCTGCATCATCAGCATGTGACAGTCGTGATACTTCATCCCGCTGAACTTCAGATTCGCTGGGTCTAGGTATCTGCTTATCTTCCCCGCGTAACCGTAAGGAAGTTTTACTCCTACTGTTGGGGAACGTAGTATTTTAAATTTTCCTACGATCACGCAAGATCTATCTACCAGATGCATAGCAACGAGAGGGAATAGTGTGTCTATGTACCCTCGTAGACCGGAAGCGGAAGCGTCAAGTGACGCGGTTGATGTAGTCGAACTTCTTCGCGATTCAACCGATCAAGCACCGAACGTACGGCACCTCCGCGTTCAGCACACGTTCAGCTTGATGACGTCCCACGAGCTCTTGATCCAGCTGAGCTTCACGGGAGAGTTTCGTCAGCACGACGGCGTGGTGACGGATATGATGTATCTACCGGCGCAGGGCTTCGCCTAAGCACTGCGACGGTATGACCGAGGTGTGTTTCTGTGGAGGGGGGCACCGCACACGGCTAGAACAATTCAACTTGTGTGTGTTTGGGTGCCCCCTGCCCCCGTATATAAAGGAGCAAGAGGGGAGGGCCGGCCGGCCTCCTATGGTGCGGCTAGGGCAATCCTACTAGGAATAGGATTGCAATCCTATTCCTAGTAGGAGTCCATCAAGAAGGTAGAGAGGGAAAGGAAAAGAGGGAGAGGTGGCGCCCCCCCAATCCTAGTCCAACTAGGATCCCTAGGTGGGGCGCCGGCCAGCCTCTATGGGCTGCCTCTCTCCTTTCCTCAAGGCCCACTATGGACCACCCCCCCTCGTAGGGGGTTCCGGTAACCCCCTCCGGCAATCCAGTTAAATCCGAAACTTTTCCGGAACACTTCCGGTGTGCGAATATAGTCGTCCAATATATCAATCTTTATGTCTCGGACATTCCGAGACTCCTCGTCATGTCCGTGATCTCATCCGGGACTCCGAACTACCTTCGGTACATCAAAACTCATAAACTCATAATACCGATCGTCATCAAACGTTAAGCGTGCGGACCCTACGGGTTCGAGAACTATGTAGACATGACCGAGACTCATCTCCGGTCAATAACCAATAGCGTTACCTGGATGTTCATATTGGCTCCTACATATCCTACGAAGATCTTTTATCGGTCAAACAGCATAACAACATACGTTGTTCCTTTTGTCATCGGCATGTTACTTGCCCGAGATTTGATCGTTGGTATCTCTATACCTAGTTCAATCTCGTTACCGGCAAGTCTCTTTACTCGTTCCGTAACACATCATCTCGTGACTAACTCATTAGTCTTTTTGCTTGCAAGGCTTATTATGATGTGTGTTACCGAGAGGGCCCAGAGATACCTCTCCGACACTCAGAGTGACAAATCCTAATCTTGATCTATGCCAACAGCACGAATACTTTCGGAGACACCTGTAGAGCATATTTATGATCACCCAGTTACGTTCTGACGTTTGATAGCACACAAGGTGTTCCTACGGTATTCGGGAGTTGCATAATCTCATAGTCATAGGAACATGTATAAGTCATGAAGAAAGCAATAGCAGTAAAACTAAACGATCATAGTGCTATGCTAACGGATGGGTCTTGTCCATCACATCATTCTCCTAATGATGTGATCCCTTTGATCAAATGACAACTCATGTCTATAGCTAGGAAACATAACCATCTTTGATCAATGAGCTAGTCTAGTAGAGGCATACTAGGGACATACTGTTTTGTCTATGTATCCGCACATGTACTAAGTTTCCGGTTAATACAATTCTAGCATGAATAAAAGACATTTATCATGATATAAGGAAATACAAATAACATCTTTATTATTGCCTCTAGGGCATATTTCCTTCAGTCTCCCACTTGCACTAGAGTCAATAATCTAGCTCACCTCGCCATGTGATTTAATACCGATAGTTCACATCGTTATGTGAATAACACCCATAGTTCACATCACCATGTGACTAACACCCAAAGGGTTTACTAGAGTCAATAATCTAGTTCACATCGCTATGTGATTAATACCCAAGAGTAATAAGGTGTGATCATGTTTTGCTTGTGAGAGAAGTTTAGTCAACGGGTCTGTCACATTCAGATCCGTATGTATTTTGCAAATTTCTATGTCTACAATGCTCTGCATAGAGCTACTCTAGCTAATTGCTCCCACTTTCAATACGCATCCAGATTGATACTTAGAGTCATCTGGATTTAGTGTCAAAGCTTGCATCGGCGTAACCCTTTACGACGAACTCTTTATCACCTCCATAATCGAGAAATATTTCCTTAGTCATCCAGTTACTAAGGATAATTTTGACCGCTGTACAGTGATCTACTCCTGGATCACTATTGTACCCCCTTGACAAACTCATGGCAAGGTACACAACATGTTTGGTACACAGCATGGCATACTTTATAGAACCTATGGCTGAGGCATAGGGAATGACTTTCATTCTCTCTATATTTTTCTGCCGTGGTCTGGCTTTGAGTCTTATTCAACTTCACACCTTACAAGTCAGGCAAGAACTCCTTCTTTGACTGATCCATTTTTGAACTACTTCAAAATCTTATCAAGGTATGTACTTATCGAAAGTCTTATCAAGCGTCTTGATCTATCTCTATAGATCTTGATGCCCAATATGTAAGCAGCTTCACCAAGGTCTTTCTTTGAAAAACTCCTTTCAAACACTCCTTTATGCTTTCCAGAAAATTCTACATCATTTCTGATCGACAATATGTCATTCACATATACTTATCAGAAAGGTTGTAGTGCTCCCACTCACTTCTTGTAAATACAGGCTTCACCGTAAGTCTGTATAAATCTATATGCTTTGATCAACTTATCAAAGCGTATATTCCAACTCCGAGATGCTTGCACCAGTCCATAGATGGATCGCTGGAGCTTGCACATTTTGTTAGCACCTTTAGGATTGACAAAACCTTCGGGTTGCATCATATACAATTTTTCTTTAATAAATCCATTAAAGAATGCAGTTTTGTTATCCATTTGCCAGATTTCATAAAATGGGGCAATTGCTAACATGATTCGGACAGACTTAAGCATCGCTACGGGTGAGAAAGCCTCATCGTAGTCAACTCCTTGAACTTGTCGAAAACCTTTCGTAACAAGTCGAGCTTTGTAAACAGTAACATTACCGTCAGCGTCGGTCTTTCTCTTGAAGATCCATTTATTTTCGATGGCTTGCCGATCATCGGGCAAGTCAACCAAAGTCCACACTTTGTTCTCATACATGGATCCCATCTCAGATTTCATGGCCTCAAGCCATTTTGCGGAATCTGGGCTCATCATCGCTTCCTCATAGTTCGCAGGTTCATCATGGTCTAGTAACATGACTTCCAGAACTGGGTTGCCGTACCACTCTGGTGTGGAACGTACTCTGGTTGATCTACGACGTTCAGCAGAAACTTGATCTGAAGTTTCATGATCATCATCATTAGCTTCCTCACTAATTGGTGTAGGAATCACTGGAACTAGTTTCGGTGATGTTCCACTTTCCAATTCGGGAGAAGGTACAATTACCTCATCAAGTTCTACTTTCCTCCCACTCACTTCTTTCGAGAGAAACTCCTTCTCTAGAAAGGATCCACTCTTAGCAACAAAGACCTTGCCTTCGGATCTGTGATAGAAGGTGTACCCAACAGTTTCTTTTGGGTATCCTATGAAGATTTACTTCTCCGATTTGGGTTCGAGCTTATCATGTTGAAACTTTTTCACATAAGCATCGCAGTCCCAAACATAAAAAAATGACAGCTTAGGTTTCTCGTCAAACCACAGTTCATACGGTGTCATCTCCACGGATTTAGATGGTGCCCTATTTAACGTGAATGTAGCTGTCTCTAATGCATAACCCCAAAAGCAATAGTGGTAGATCGGTAAGAGACATCATCGATCGCACCATATCTAATAAAGTACGGTTATGACGTTCGGACACACCATTACACTGTGGTGTTCCAGGTGGCGTGAGTAGTGAAACTATTTCACATTGTTTTTACTGAAGGCCAAACTCGCTAACTCAAATATTTTACCTCTACGATCATATCGTAGAAACTCTTATTTTCTTGTTACGATGATTCTCCACTTCACTCAGAAATTCTTTGAACTTTTCAAATGTTTCAGACTTGTGCTTCATTAAGTAGATATACCCATATCTGCTCAAATCATCAGTGAAGGTCAGAAAATAACGATTCCCGCCGTGAGCTTCAACACTCATTGGTCTGCATACATCAGTATGTATGATTTCCAACAACTCTGTTGCTCGCTCCACAGTTCCGGAGAACGGAGTTTTAGTCATCTTGCCCATGAGGCATGGTTCGCAAGCACCAAGTGATTCATAATCAAGTGATTCCAAAAAGTCCATCACTATGGAGTTTCTTCATGCGCTTTACACCAATATGACCTAAACGGAAGTGCCACAAATAAGTTGCACTATCATTATTAACCTTGCATCTTTTGGCTTCAATATTATGAATATGTGTATCACACGATCGAGATGCAACAAACTATTTTCATTGGGTGTATGACCATAGAAGGTTTTATTCATGTAAACAGAACAACAATTATTCTCTAACTTACATGAATAACCGTATTGCAATAAACATGATCAAATCATATTCATGCTCAACACAAACACCAAATAACACTTATTTAGGTTCAACACTAATCCCGAAAGTATAGGTAGTGTGCGATGATGATCGTATCAATCTTGGAACTGCTTCCAATACACATCGTCACTTCATCCTTTAACTAGTTTCTGTTCATTATGCAACTCCCATTTCGAGTTACTACTCCTTAGCAACTGAACCAGTATCAAATACCGAGGGGTTGCTATGAACACTAGTAAAATACACATCAATAATCTGTATATCAAATATACCTTTGTTCACTTTGCCATCCTTCTTATCCGCCAAGTATCTAGGGCAGTTCCACTTCCGGTGACCATTTCCATTGCAGTAGAAGCACTTAGTTTCAGGCTTGAGTTTAGCTTTGGGTTTCTTCATGGGAGTGACAACTTGCTTGTCATTCTTCTTGAAGTTCCCCTTCTATCCCTTTGCCCTTTATTTGAAACAAGTGGTCTTATTAACCATCAACACTTGATGTTCTTTCTTGATTTCTACCTTCGCCGATTTCAGCATTGCGAAGAGCTCGGGAATTACCTTCGTCATCCCTTGCATATTATAGTTCATCACGAAGTTCTACTAACTTGGTGATAGTGACTAGAGAACTTTGTCAATTACTATCTTATCTGGAAGATTAACTCCCACTTGATTCAAGTAATTGTAGTACCCAGACAATCTGAGCACTTGCTCACTGGTTGAGCTATTCTCCTCCATCTTGTAGGCAAAGTACTGTCAGAAGTCTTATACCTCTCGACACGGGCATGAGTATGAAATACTAATTTCAACTCTTGGAACATTTCATATGCTCCGTGGCGTTCAAAACGTTTTTGAAGTCCCGGTTATAAGCCGTAAAGCATGGTGCACTAAACTATCAAGTAGTCATCATACCGAGCTTTTGTCAAAACGTTCATAACGTCTACATCTGCTCCTGCAATAGGTCTGTCACCTAGCGGTGCGTCAAGGACATATTTCTCTGTGCAGCAATGAGGATAATCCTAAGATCACGGAACAATTCCGCATCATTGCTACTAACATCTTTCAACTTAGTTTTCTCTAGGAACATATAAAAAATAAACGGGGAGCAACATCGTGAGCTATTGATCTACAACATAGATATGCTAATACTACGAGGACTAAGTTCATGATAAATTAAAGTTCAATTTAATCATATTACTTAAGAACTCCCACTTAGATAGACATCCCTCTAGTCATCTAAATGATCACGTGATCCAAATCAACTAAACCATGTCCGATCATCACGTGAGATGGAGTAGTTTCAATGGTGAACATCTTATGTTGATCATATCTACTATATGATTCACGCTCGACCTTTCGGTTTCCAGTGTTTAGAGGCCATATCTGCATATGCTAGGCTCCTCAAGTTTAACCCGAGTATTCTGCGTGTGCAAAACTGGCTTACACCTGTTGTATTTGAATGTAGAGCTTATCACACCCGATCATCACGTGGTGTCTCGGCACGATGAACTTTCGCAACGGTGCATACTCAGGGAGAACACTTATACCTTGAAATTTAGTAAGGGATCATCTTATAATGCTACCATCGTTCTAAGCAAAATAAGAAGCATAATAAGATAAACATCACATGCAATCAAAATATGTGACATGATATGGCCATCATCATCTTGTGCTTTTGATCTCCATCTCCAAAGCACCGTCATGATCACCTTCGTCACCGGCGCGACACCTTGATCTCCATCGTAGCATCGTTGTCGTCTCGCCAACTATTGCTTCTACGACTATCGCTACCGCTTAGTGATAAAGTAAAGCAATTACATGGTGATTGCATTTCATACAATTAAGCGACAACCATATGGCTCCTGCCAGTTGCCGATAACATTACAAAACATGATCATCTCATACAAAACCGTATAACTCATCAAGTCTTGACCATATCACATCACAACATGCCCTGCAAAAACAAGTTAGACGTCCTCTACTTTGTTGTTGCAAGTTTTACGTGGCTGCTACGGTCTTAGCAAGAACCGTTCTTACCTACGCATACAAAACCACAACGATGTTTCGTCAAGTATGTGTTGTTTTAACCTTCACAAGGACCGGGCGTAGCCACACTTGATTCAGCTAAAGTGAGAGAGACAGACACCCGCCAGTCACCTTTAAGCAACGAGTGCTCGTAACGGTGAAACCAGTCTCGCGTAAGCGTACGCGTAATGTCGGTCCGGGCCGCTTCATCTCACAATACCGCCGAAGCAAAGTATGACATGCTGGTAAGCAGTATGACTAGTATCGCCCACAACTCATTGTGTTCTACTCGTGCATATCATCTACGCATAGACCTGGCTCATGATGCCACTGTTGGGGAACGTAGTATTTTAAATTTTCCTACGATCACGCAAGATCTATCTACCAGATGCATAGCAACGAGAGGGAAGAGTGTGTCTACGTACCCTCGTAGACCGGAAGCGGAAGCGTCAAGTGACGCGGTTGATGTAGTCGAACTTCTTCGCGATTCAACCGATCAAGCACCGAACGTACGGCACCTCCGCGTTCAGCACACGTTCAGCTTGATGACGTCCCACGAGCTCTTGATCCAGCTGAGCTTCACGGGAGAGTTTCGTCAGCACGACGGCGTGGTGACGGATATGATGTATCTACCGGCGCAGGGCTTCGCCTAAGCACTGCGACGGTATGACCGAGGTGTGTTTCTGTGGAGGGGGGCACCGCACACGGCTAGAACAATTCAACTTGTGTGTGTTTGGGTGCCCCCCTGCCCCCGTATATAAAGGAGCAAGAGGGGAGGGCCGGCCGGCCTCCTATGGTGCGGCTAGGGCAATCCTACTAGGAATAGGATTGCAATCCTATTCCTAGTAGGAGTCCATCAAGAAGGAAGAGAGGGAAAGGAAAAGAGGGAGAGGTGGCGCCCCCCCAATCCTAGTCCAACTAGGATCCCTAGGTGGGGCGCCGGCCAGCCTCTATGGGCTGCCTCTCTCCTTTCCTCAAGGCCCACTATGGACCACCCCCCCTCATAGGGGGTTTCGGTAACCCCCTCCGGCAATCTAGTTAAATCCGAAACTTTTCCGGAACACTTCCGGTGTCCGAATATAGTCGTCCAATATATCAATCTTTATGTCTCGGACATTCCGAGACTCCTCGTCATGTCCGTGATCTCATCCGGGACTCCGAACTACCTTCGGTACATCAAAACTCATAAACTCATAATACCGATCGTCATCAAACGTTAAGCGTGCGGACCCTACGGGTTCGAGAACTATGTAGACATGACCGAGACTCATCTCCGGTCAATAACCAATAGCGGAACCTGGATGTTCATATTGGCTCCTACATATTCTACGAAGATCTTTTATCGGTCAAACCGCATAACAACATACGTTGTTCCTTTTGTCATCGGTATGTTACTTGCCCGAGATTCGATCGTTGGTATCTCTATACCTAGTTCAATCTCGTTACCGGCAAGTCTCTTTACTCGTTCCGTAACACATCATCTCGTGACTAACTCATTAGTCTTTTTGCTTGCAAGGCTTATTATGATGTGTGTTACCGAGAGGGCCCAGAGATACCTCTCCGACACTCGGAGTGACAAATCCTAATCTTGATCTATGCCAACAGCACGAATACTTTCGGAGACACCTGTAGAGCATATTTATGATCACCCAGTTACGTTGTGACGTTTGATAGCACACAAGGTGTTCCTACGGTATTCGGGAGTTGCATAATCTCATAGTCATGGGAACATGTATAAGTCATGAAGAAAGCAATAGCAGTAAAACTAAACGATCATAGTGTTATGCTAACGGATGGGTCTTGTCCATCACATCATTCTCCTAATGATGTGATCCCGTTGATCAAATGACAACTCATGTCTATGGCTAGGAAACATAACCATCTTTGATCAATGAGCTAGTCTAGTAGAGGCATACTAGGGACATACTGTTTTGTCTATGTATCCACACATGTACTAAGTTTCCGGTTAATACAATTCTAGCATGAATAAAAGACATTTATCATGATATAAGGAAATACAAATAACATCTTTATTATTGCCTCTAGGGCATATTTCCTTCACCTACGAGGCAGGTGAAAAACTGCTCGATCTCCTCCTGACTTAGAGTGAAGCACGCGGGAGGGTTGTCATTTCCGGTCTTCTTGGCCTTTTTGCCTTTGCGACGACTTTCCTTGTCCTGCTTCGCCTCATGATCATCATCATCATCATGATCATCATATATAGCGTGAAGCTCCTGCCTGATGCCCATTGATTTCAAGTCTGCCCTTGCTTTCGGCCCATCTTTGGTCCTCTCTGGCATGTTGAGCAGGGTACCAAGCAGACTCTCGCACACGTTCTTCGTGATATGCATTACATCAAGGCTGTGAGGCACACGGTGGATCTTCCAGTACGGAAAGTCCCAGAAAACAGACCTCGTTTTCCATACCTTCAGCAGCGGCTCTGGCGCCTTTCACTTCTTTCCCGGCTCTGGCGCCTTTTGCTTCTTTCCCGGCAGTGGGCAATCTTTCCAATTTTTCAACAACTCGTCTATTTCCTCGCCGCTCCTCGTACGCGTGCGTCCTCGGGGTTCGGTTGCACCATCGAACAGATCCTTGCGTTTTCTCCACAGGTCATCATCGCGAAGCCACCTTCGATGTCCCATGAACACGGTTTTCGAAGACCCGGGATCTCTATCTAGCTGGCGATACGTTGTGTCATCCATGCACCTGACGCATCCAGAAAATCCGTGGACCACCTGCCCCGCGACATATCCGTAACCGAGATAGTCGTGCACCGTCGTGAGCAGCGCAGCTCTCATAGGGAAATATTCTTTCTCTGCGGCGTCCCACGTATTGGCTGGCGTTTTCCACAGCGTGTCAAGCTCCTCTTTCAGCAGCCCCAGATACAGATTGATGTCGTTCCCTGGTTGTTTCGGTCCTTCAATTAGCATACTCATGTGAATGTACTTCCTCTTCATGCACAACCAGGGAGGAAGGTTGTACATCCACACAAACACAGGCCAGGTGCTATGTGTGCTTCTCTGGCTGCCAAACAGATTGACTCCATCGGTGCTCACGCCCAGCACGACGTTCCTTGGATCGTTCCCAAATTCTAGGTCTTCGAAGTTCAACGCTTGCCACTGGCTCGCATCCTTAGGGTGACTCAGCATCTTGTCTTTTTTATCTATCTCCAGATCATTTGCGTCATCTTCTCGCTTCTTCTCCTCCCTATCCGGGTGCCAACGCAGGAGCTTTGCTACCTTAGGGTCCACGAAATACCGCTGCAGACGAGGAGTGATCGAAAAGTACCACACCACTTTTCGAGGAGCTTTCTTCCTCTTCTTGTATCGAGTGACGCCGCACACCGGACATATGGTAGACTCCGCGTGCTCGTCCCAATAAATGATGCAATTGTTCATGCACACATGGTATTTCACGTGCGGTAAATCCAGAGGACACACGATTTTCTTCGCCTCCTCCAAACTGGTCGGGCACTTGTTCCCCTTGGGAAGACGTTTGTGCCAGAATGACATGTTCTCGTCGAAGCATGCGTCGGTCATTTTGTGTTTTACCTTCATCTCCAGAGCCATGAGCGTTACTTTCAGGCGGGTATCCTCGGGCCTGCATCCTTCATACAATGGAGTAACGGCGTCTAACTCAAAAATTTTGTGTTGGGGAACGTTGCATGGAAAACAAAAAATTTTCTCTACGTTCACCAAGATCAATCTAGTAGATGCAACTACGAGGGGAGAGTAGGATCCACATACCCTTGTAGATCGCTAAGCGGAAGCGTTAAGAACGCGGTTGATGGAGTCGTACTCGCCGCGATTCAGATCGCTGAAGATCCAAGCACCGAAGCAACGGTGCCTCCGCGTTCTTCACACGTACGGCTCGGGGACGTCTCCTCCTTCTTGATCCAGCAAGGGGTGGAGGAGAGGTTGATGGAGAACCGGCAGCACGACGGCGTGGTGGTGATGGTGGAGAAGAACTCCAGCAGGGCTTCGCCTAAGCACCGCGGGAGAAGAAGATGTTATGGGAGAGGGAGGGCAGCACCGAGGCACGAACTTGTGTTGGCTGCCCTCCCTTTGCCTCACTATATATAGGGGGGAGGAGAGGGGAGGGGCGCCCTAGGGTTTCCCCTAGGGGCGGCGGCCAGGGCAAGGGGGAAGGGGGCGGCGCCCCCTGGGGTTAGGGTTTCCCCCCCCCCCCAGGTGCCTTGCCCCCCAAGGCTAAGGGGGTGCGGCCACCCTAGGGGGGTCCACCTCCCTTGGCGCACAAGGAGAGGGCCCAGGGGGGGGGCGCACAGCCCTATGAGGGCTGTTGTGTCCCCCCTTATGGCCCATTAGGCCCAGAAACACTTCCGGGACCCCCGAAACCCTTTCCGGTACTCCGCCGATTTCCCGATGCTCCCCGGAACACTTCCGGACTCCGAAACCTATCATCCTATATATCAATCTTCGTCTCCGGACCATTCCGGAGACCCTCGTCATGTCCGGGATCTCATCCGGGACTCCGAACAACCTTCGGTAACCATGCACTTTTCTCACTAACAACCCTAGCGTCACCGAACCTTAAGTGTGTAGACCCTGCGGGTTCGGAAACCATGTAGACATGACCGAGACACTCCCAGGTCAATAACCAATAGCGGGATCTGGATACCCATATTGGTTCCCACATGTTTCTCGATGATCTCATCGGATGAACCACGATGTCAAGGATTCAGGCAATCCCGTATACAGTTCCCTTTGTCTCGTCGGTATGTTACTTGCCCGAGATTCGATCGTCGGTATCTCTATACCTAGTTCAATCTCGTTACCGGCAAGTCTCTTTACTCGTTACCGTAATACATAATCCCGTGACCAACCACTTAGTCACTTTGAGCTCATTGAGATGACGTATTACCGAGTGGGCCCGGAGATACCTCTCCGTCACACGGAGTGACAAATCCCAGTCTCGATCCATGTCAACTCAACAGACACCCTCGGAGATACCTGTAGAGTATCTTTATAGTCACCCAGTTACGTTGTGACGTTTGGCACACACAAAGCACTCCTACGGTGTCAGTGAGTTACATGATCTCATGGTCATAGGAACTTATACTTGACATGCAGAAAACTATAGCGATAACTGACACGATCAAAAGCTATGTTAACGTTTGGGTCTCGTCCATCACATCATTCTCCTAATGATGTGATCCCGTTATCAAATGACAACTCATGTCTATGACCTGGAAACCGCGGTCATCTTTGATCAACGAGCTAGTCCTGTAGAGGCTCACTAGGGACACAAAGTCTGTCTATTCATCCACACGTGTATTTGAGTTTCCAATCAATACAGTTATAGCATGGATAATAAATGATTATCATGAGCAAGGAAATATAATAATAACTCTTTTATTATTGCCTCTAGGGCATATTTCCAACAGTCTCCCACTTGCACTAGAGTCAATAATCTAGCATTACAAGGTAATGAATCTAACACCCATAGAGTCTTGGTGTTGATCGTGCTTAGCCCGTGGAAGAGGCTTAGTCAACGGATCTGCAACATTCAAATCCGTGTGTACTTTGCAAATGTTTATGTCCTCCTCCTTGACCGAATCGCGGATGGAATTGAAGCGTCGCTTTATGTGTCTGGTCCTCTTGTGAAACCTTGGTTCCTTGGCTAGAGCAATGGCACCAGTGTTGTCACAGAACAGAGTCATTGGGTTCAGTGCACTAGGCACAACTCCAAGATCTGTCATGAACTCCTTCATCCAGACACCTTCCTTTGCCGCCTCCGAGGCAGCTATATACTCCGCTTCACATGTAGAATCAGCTACCACGCTTTGCTTGGAACTGCACCAGCTTACCGCTCCCCCGTTGAGAATATATGCGTATCCGGTTTGAGACTTAGAGTCATCCGGATCAGTGTCAAAGCTTGCATCGACGTAACCCTTTACGACGAGCTCCTGATCACCTCCATAAACGAGAAACATATCCTTAGTCCTTTTCAGGTACTTTAGGATATTCTTGACCGCTGTCCAGTGATCCATACCAGGATTACTTTGAAACCTTCCGGCCATACTTATGGCAAGGCTGACATCTGGTCTTGTGCACAGCATTGCATACATGATAGAGCCTATGGCTGAAGCATAGGGGACGACACTCATCTTTTCTCTATCTTCCGCAGTCACTGGGCATTGAGTCTTACTCAACTTTGTACCTTGCAATACCGGCAAGAACCCCTTCTTGGATTGATCCATTTTGAACTTCTTCAAAACTTTATCAAGGTATGTACTTTGTGAAAGTCCTATCAAGCGTCTTGATCTATCTCTATAGATCTTGATGCCCAATATGAAAGCAGCTTCACCGAGATCCTTCATCGAAAAACTCTTGTTCAAATACCCCTTCACGCTATCCAAAAATTCTATATTGTTTCCAATCAGCAATATGTCATCCACATATAATATTAGAAACGCTATAGAGCTCCCACTCACTTTCTTGTAAATACAAGCTTCATTGTAAACTCGTATAAACCCAAACGCTTTGATCACCTCATCAAAACGAAGATTCCAACTCCGAGATGCTTGCACCAGCCCATAAATGGAACGCTGGAGCTTGCATACTTTGTCAGCATTCTCTGGATCGACAAAACCTTCTGGTTGCATCATATACAACTCTTCCTTAAGAAAACCGTTAAGGAACGCTGTCTTGACATCCATCTGCCAAATTTCATAATCGAAATATGCAGCTATTGCTAACATGATTCGGACGGATTTAAGCATCGCTACGGGTGAGAAAGTCTCATCGTAGTCAATCCCTTGAACTTGTGAAAAACCCTTTGCCACAAGTCGAGCTTTATACACGGTGACATTACCGTCAGCGTCCGTCTTCCTCTTAAAAATCCATTTATTCTGAATGGCCTTCCGCCCTTCAGGTAATACTTCCAAAGTCCATACTTTGTTTTCATACATGGATCCCATCTCGGATTTCATGGCCTCTAACCATTTGTCGGAATCTGGGCCCACCATCGCTTCTCCATAGCTCGTAGGTTCACCGTTGTCTAACAACATGACCTCCAAGACAGGGTTACCATACCACTCAGGTGCAGTGCGTACCCTTGTCGACCTACGAGGTTCGGTAGTAACTTGATCAGAAGCTTCTTGATCATCATCATTGGCTTCCTCTTCATCCTCTGCAGGCTCCACAAAAACATCTTTCTGTGCTGCGCTACTCTCTGGTTGAAGCAGAGGTTCAATAACCTCATCAAGTTCTACCTTCCTCCCACTCAATTCTTTCGAGAGAAACTCTTTCTCGAGAAAGGACCCGTTCTTAGCGACAAACACTTTGCCCTCGGATCTGAGATAGAAGGTGTACCCAACTGTTTCTTTTGGGTATCCTATGAAGACACATTTGTCCGCTTTGGGTTCGAGCTTTTCTGGCTGAAGCCTTTTGACATAAGCATCGCAACCCCAAACCTTGAGAAAAGACAACTTCGGTTTCTTACTAAACCACAGTTCATACGGTGTTGTCTCAACGGACTTAGATGGAGCCCTATTTAAAGTGAATGCAGCTGTCTCTAACGCATATCCCCAAAACGATAGTGGCAAATCGGCAAGAGACATCATAGAACGTACCATATCTAATAGGGTTCGATTACGATGTTCGGACACACCATTACGCTGTGGTGTTCCGGGTGGCGTCAACTGTGAAACAATTCCACATTTTCTTAAGTGATCACCAAACTCATAACTCAGATATTCTCCCCCTCGATCAGATCGTAGAAACTTGATCTTCTTGTTACGATGATTTTCAACTTCACTCTGAAATTGCTTGAACTTTTCAAAAGTTTCAGACTTATGCTTCATCAAGTAAATATACCCATATCTACTTAAGTCGTCAGTGAAGGTGAGAAAATAACGATATCCACCGCGCGCCGTTACACTCATCGGACCGCACACATCAGTATGTATGATTTCCAATAAGTCACTTGCCCGTTCCATTGTCCCTGAAAACGGGGTCCTTGTCATCTTGCCCATGAGGCACGGCTCGCACGTGTCAAGTGATTCAAAATCAAGAGACTCCAAAAGTCCATCAGCATGGAGCTTCCTCATGCGTTTCACGCCGATATGACCGAGACGGCAGTGCCACAAGAAAGTGGTATTATCATTATCTACTCTACATCTTTTGGCATCAATGTTATGAACATGTGTATCATCACTATCGAGATTCAATAAGAATAAACCCCTAACTTCGGGTGCATGACCATAAAAGATATTACTCATATAAATAGAACAACCTTTATTCTCCGATTTAAATGAGTAACCGTCTCGCAATAAACAAGATCCAGATATAATGTTCATGCTTAACGCAGGCACTAAATAACAATTATTCAGGTTCAAAACTAATCCCGATGGTAATCGAAGAGCGAGCGTGCCGACGGCGATCACATCAACCTTGGAACCATTTCCCACGCGCATCGTCACTTCGTCCTTCGCCAGCCTCCGTTTATTCCGCAGTTCCTGTTTAGAGTTGCAAATGTGAGCAACCGAACCGGTATCAAATACCCAGGCACTACAACGAGAGTTGGTAAGGTACACATCAATAACATGTATATCACATATACCTTTGTTGTTGTTGGCCCCCTTCTTGTCCGCCAGATACTTGGGGCAGTTCCGCTTCCAGTGGCCGTTCCCCTTGCAATAGAAACACTCAGTCTCTGGCTTGGGCCCAGCCTTGGGTTTCTTCACTGGATTAGCAACTGCTTTGCCACCCTTCTTAGAGTTACCCTTCTTGCCCTTGCCATTCTTCTTGAAACTAGTGGTTTTATTGACCATCAACACTTGATACTCCTTCTGGATGTCTGCCTCAGTGACTTTCAGCATCGAAAACAGCTCGGCGATGGTCTTGTTCATCCCTTGCATGTTATACTGCTGCACGAAGCTCTTGTAGCTTGGAGGGAGTGACTGGAGAATTCTGCCAATGATAGCCTCATCCGGGAACACAAGTCCCAGATCAGCTATGCGGGTATAGTACCCAGACATCTTCAGTAAGTGCTCACTGACAGACGAATTCTCCTCCATCTTGCAAGCGAAGAATTTATCGGTGGTCTCATACCTCTCGATCTTAGCATTCTTCTCAAAGATGAACTTCAACTCCTGGTACATCTCATATGCACCATGACGTTCAAAACGTCTTTGAAGTCCTCCTTCCAAGCCGTACAACATGGCACACTGCACTATCGAATAGTCATCCGAACGTGTCTGCCAGACGTTCAAAACGTCTGCAGGGGCTGTAGGAGCGGGGGGGTCACCTAGCGGTGCATTCAGGACATAAACCTTTTGGGCAGCTGTGAGGATGATCCTCAGATTGCGGAGCCAGTCCACAAAGTTGCTCCCGTCATCTTTCAGTTTAGCTTTCTCTAGGAACGCATTAAAATTCAGGGGAGCTACTGCGCGAGCCATCTACAACCAAAAATTTGCAAAGACATTTTAGACTATTGTTCATGATAAGTGAGTTATTACCTAATCAAATTAATTATAACTCCCACTCAAATTGACATCCCTCTGGTCATTCGAGCGTAACATGATCCAAATTCACCAACCCAAGTCCGATCATCACGTGAGATGAGGTGGTGTCAATGGTGAACATCAACATGTTGATCATATCTACTATATGACTCATGCTCGACCTTTCGGTCCTCCGTGTTCCGAGGCCATGTCTGTACATGCTAGGCTCGTCAAGTCTAACCCGAGTGTTCTGCATGTGCAAAACTGGCTTGCACCCGTTGTATGCGAACGTAGAGTCTATCACACCCGATCATCACGTGGTGCTTCGAAACGACGAACCTTCGCAACGGCGCACACTCGGGGGGAACACAATTTTATCTTGAAATTTTAGTGAAGGATCATCTTATAATGCTACCGTCGTCCTAAGCAAAATAAGATGCATAAAAGGATTAACATCACATGCAAATCATAAGTGACATGATATGGCCATCAACTCGTGCTTTTGATCTCCATCTCCAAAGCACCGGCATGATCTCCATCGTCACCGGCGCCACACCATGATCCCCATCATCATGATCTCCATCATTGTGTCGCCATCGGGGTTGTCGGCGCCCACCATGCTCTTACTACTATTGCTACCATTTAGCGATAAAGTAAAGCATTACAAAGCGCTTAATGATTGACACGCAGGTCATACAAAAATTAAAGACAACCCTATGGCTCCTGCCGGTTGCCGTATGCATCGACATGCAAGTCGATATTAACTATTACAACATGATCATCTCATACATCAAATATATCTCATCATGTCATTGGCCATATCATATCACATACATACCCTGCAAAAACAAGTTAGACGTCCTCTAATTTGTTGTTGCATGTTTTACGTGGCTGCTATGGGTATCTAGCAAGAACGCTTCTTACCTACGCAAAACCACAACGGTGATATTCAAGTTGCTATTTAACCTTCTACAAGGACCGCCTTGTTCTATTCCGATTCAACTAAGATAGGAGAGACAGACACCCGCCAGCCATCTTATGCAACAAAAGTCACATGTCTGTCGATGGAACCGGTCTCATGTACGTGGACATGTAAAGTTGGTCCAGGCCGCTTCATCCTATAATACCGCTGAATCAAGAAAGACTAAGGAGGGCAGCAATTTAAACATCAACGCCACAAACCCTTTTGTGTTCTACTCGAGAAAACATCTACGCAAGATCCTAGCTCATGATGCCACTGTTGGGGAACGTTGCATGGAAAACAAAAAATTTTCTCTACGTTCACCAAGATCAATCTAGTAGATGCAACTACGAGGGGAGAGTAGGATCCACATACCCTTGTAGATCGCTAAGCGGAAGCGTTAAGAACGCGGTTGATGGAGTCGTACTCGCCGCGATTCAGATCGCTGAAGATCCAAGCACCGAAGCAACGGTGCCTCCGCGTTCTTCACACGTACGGCTCGGGGACGTCTCCTCCTTCTTGATCCAGCAAGGGGTGGAGGAGAGGTTGATGGAGAACCGGCAGCACGACGGCGTGGTGGTGATGGTGGAGAAGAACTCCAGCAGGGCTTCGCCTAAGCACCGCGGGAGAAGAAGATGTTATGGGAGAGGGAGGGCAGCACCGAGGCACGAACTTGTGTTGGCTGCCCTCCCTTTGCCTCACTATATATAGGGGGAAGGAGAGGGGAGGGGCGCCCTAGGGTTTCCCCTAGGGGCGGCGGCCAGGGCAAGGGGGAAGGGGGCGGCGCCCCCTGGGGTTAGGGTTTCCCCCCCCAGGTGCCTTGCCCCCCAAGGCTAAGGGGGTGCGGCCACCCTAGGGGGGTCCACCTCCCTTGGCGCACAAGGAGAGGGCCCAGGGGGGGGCGCACAGCCCTATGAGGGCTGTTGTGTCCCCCCTTGTGGCCCATTAGGCCCAGAAACACTTCCGGGACCCCCGGAACCCTTTCCGGTACTCCGCCGATTTCCCGATGCTCCCCGGAACACTTCCGGACTCCGAAACCTATCATCCTATATATCAATCTTCGTCTCCAGACCATTCCGGAGACCCTTGTCATGTCCGGGATCTCATCCGGGACTCCGAACAACCTTCGGTAACCATGCACTATTCTCACTAACAACCCTAGCGTCACCGAACCTTAAGTGTGTAGACCCTGCGGGTTCGGAAACCATGTAGACATGACCGAGACACTCCCAGGTCAATAACCAATAGCGGGATCTGGATACCCATATTGGTTCCCACATGTTTCTCGATGATCTCATCGGATGAACCACGATGTCAAGGATTCAGGCAATCCCGTATACAGTTCCCTTTGTCTCGTCGGTATGTTACTTGCCCGAGATTCGATCGTCGGTATCTCTATACCTAGTTCAATCTCGTTACCGGCAAGTCTCTTTACTCGTTACCGTAATACATAATCCCATGACCAACTACTTAGTCACTTTGAGCTCATTGAGATGACGTATTACCGAGTGGGCCCGGAGATACCTCTCCGTCACACGGAGTGACAAATCCCAGTCTCGATCCATGTCAACTCAACAGACACCCTTGGAGATACTTGTAGAGTACCTTTATAGTCACCCAGTTACGTTGCGACGTTTGGCACACACAAAGCACTCCTACGGTGTCAGTGAGTTACATGATCTCATGGTCATAGGAACTTAGACTTGACATGCAGAAAACTATAGCGATAACTGACACGATCAAAAGCTATGTTTAACGTTTGGGTCTCGTCCATCACATCATTCTCCTAATGATGTGATCCCGTTATCAAATGACAACTCATGTCTATGACCTGGAAACCGCGGTCATCTTTGATCAACGAGCTAGTCCTGTAGAGGCTCACTAGGGACACAAAGTCTGTCTATTTATCCACACATGTATTTGAGTTTCCAATCAATACAATTATAGCATGGATAATAAACGATTATCATGAACAAGGAAATATAATAATAACTCTTTTATTATTGCCTCTAGGGCATATTTCCAACAGTCTCCCACTTGCACTAGAGTCAATAATCTAGCATTACAAGGTAATGAATCTAACACCCATAGAGTCTTGGTGTTGATCGTGCTTAGCCCGTGGAAGAGGCTTAGTCAACGGATCTGCAACATTCAAATCCGTGTGTACTTTGCAAATGTTTATGTCCTCCTCCTTGACCGAATCGCGGATGGAATTGAAGCGTCGCTTTATGTGTCTGGTCCTCTTGTGAAACCTTGGTTCCTTGGCTAGAGCAATGGCACCAGTGTTGTCACAGAACAGAGTCATTGGGTTCAGTGCACTAGCACAACTCCAAGATCTGTCATGAACTCCTTCATCCAGACACCTTCCTTCGCCGCCTCCGAGGCAGCTATATACTCCGCTTCACATGTAGAATCAGCTACCACGCTCTGCTTGGAACTGCACCAGCTTACCGCTCCCCCGTTGAGAATATATACGTATCCGGTTTGAGACTTAGAGTCATCCGGATCAGTGTCAAAGCTTGCATCGACGTAACCCTTTACGACGAGCTCTTGATCACCTCCATACACGAGAAACATATCTTTAGTCCTTTTCAGGTACTTCAGGATATTCTTGACCGCTGTCCAGTGATCCATACCAGGATTACTTTGAAACCTTCCGGCCATACTTATGGCAAGGCTGACATCTGGTCTTGTGCACAGCATTGCATACATGATAGAGCCCATGGCTGAAGCATAGGGGACGACACTCATCTTTTCTCTATCTTCCGCAGTCACTGGGCATTGAGTCTTACTCAACTTTGTACCTTGCAATACCGGCAAGAACCCCTTCTTGGATTGATCCATTTTGAACTTCTTCAAAACTTTATCAAGGTATGTACTTTGTGAAAGTCCTATCAAGCGTCTTGATCTATCTCTATAGATTTTGATGCCCAATATGAAAGCAGCTTCACCGAGATCCTTCATTGAAAAACTCTTGTTCAAATACCCCTTTACGCTATCCAAAAATTCTATATTGTTTCCAATCAGCAATATGTCATCCACATATAATATTAGAAACGCTATAGAGCTCCCACTCACTTTCTTGTAAATACAAGCTTCATTGTAAACTTGTATAAACCCAAACGCTTTGATCACCTCATCAAAACGAAGATTCCAACTCCGAGATGCTTGCACCAGCCCATAAATGGAACGCTGGAGCTTGCATACTTTGTCAGCATTCTCTGGATCGACAAAACCTTCTGGTTGCATCATATACAACTCTTCCTTAAGAAAACCGTTAAGGAACGCTGTTTTGACATCCATCTGCCAAATTTCATAATCGAAATATGCAGCTATTGCTAACATGATTCGGACGGATTTAAGCATCGCTACGGGTGAGAAGTCTCATCGTAGTCAATCCCTTGAACTTGTGAAAAACCCTTTGCCACAAGTCGAGCTCTATACACGGTGACATTACCGTCAGCGTCCGTCTTCCTCTTAAAAATCCATTTATTCTGAATGGCCTTCCGCCCTTCAGGTAATACTTCCAAAGTCCATACTTTGTTCTCATACATGGATCCCATCTCGGATTTCATGGCCTCTAACCATTTGTCGGAATCCGGGCCCACCATCGCTTCTCCATAGCTCGTAGGTTCACCGTTGTCTAACAACATGACCTCCAAGACAGGGTTACCGTACCACTCAGGTGCAGTGCGTACCCTTGTCGACCTACGAGGTTCGGTAGTAACTTGATCAGAAGCTCCTTGATCATCATCATTGGCTTCCTCTTCAACCTCTGCAGGCTCCACAAAAACATCTTTCTGTGCTGCGCTACTCTCTGGTTGAAGCAGAGGTTCAATAACCTCATCAAGTTCTACCTTCCTCCCACTCAATTCTTTCGAGAGAAACTCTTTCTCGAGAAAGGACCCGTTCTTAGCGACAAACACTTTGCCCTCGGATCTAAGATAGAAGGTGTACCCAACTGTTTCTTTTGGGTATCCTATGAAGACACATTTGTCCGCTTTGGGTTCGAGCTTTTCTGGCTGAAGCCTTTTGACATAAGCATCGCAACCCCAAACTTTGAGAAAAGACAACTTTGGTTTCTTACTAAACCATAGTTCATACGGTGTTGTCTCAACGGACTTAGATGGAGCCCTATTTAAAGTGAATGCAGCTGTCTCTAACGCATATCCCCAAAACGATAGTGGCAAATCGGCAAGAGACATCATAGAACGTACCATATCTAATAGGGTTCGATTACGACGTTCGGACACACCATTACGCTGTGGTGTTCCAGGTGGCGTCAACTGTGAAACAATTCCACACTTTCTTAAGTGATCACCAAACTCATAACTCAGATATTCTCCCCCTCGATCAGATCGTAGGAACTTGATCTTCTTGTTACGATGATTTTCAACTTCACTCTGAAATTGCTTGAACTTTTCAAAAGTTTCAGACTTATGCTTCATCAAGTAAATATACCCATATCTACTTAAGTCGTCAGTGAAGGTGAGAAAATAACGATATCCACCGCGCGCCGTTACACTCATCGGACCGCACACATCAGTATGTATGATTTCCAATAAGTCACTTGCCCGTTCCATTGTTACTGAAAACGGGGTCCTTGTCATCTTGCCCATGAGGCACGGCTCGCACGTGTCAAGTGATTCAAAATCAAGAGACTCCAAAAGTCCATCAGCATGGAGCTTCCTCATGCGTTTCACGCCGATATGACCCAGACGGCAGTGCCACAAGAAAGTGGTATTATCATTATCAACTCTACATCTTTTGGCATCAATGTTATGAACATGTGTATCATCACTATCGAGATTCAATAAGAGTAAACCCCTAACTTCAGGTGCATGACCATAAAAGATATTACTCATATAAATAGAACAACCATTATTCTCTGACTTAAATGAGTAACCGTCTCGCAATAAACAAGATCCAGATATAATGTTCATGCTTAACGCGGGCACTAAATAACAATTATTCAGGTTCATAACTAATCCCGATGGTAATCGAAGAGCGAGCGTGCCGACGGCGATCACATCAACCTTGGAACCATTTCCCACGCGCATCGTCACTTCGTCCTTCGCCAGCCTCCGTTTATTCCGCAGTTCCTGTTTAGAGTTGCAAATGTGAGCAACCGAACCGGTATCAAATACCCAGGCACTACAACGAGAGTTGGTAAGGTACACATCAATAACATGTATATCACATATACCTTTGTTGTTGTTGGCCCCCTTCTTGTCCGCCAGATACTTGGGGCAGTTCCGCTTCCAGTGGCCGTTCCCCTTGCAATAGAAACACTCAGTCTCTGGCTTGGGCCCAGCCTTGGGTTTCTTCACTGGATTAGCAACTGCTTTGCCACCCTTCTTAGAGTTACCCTTCTTGCCCTTGCCATTCTTCTTGAAACTGGTGGTCTTATTGACCATCAACACTTGATACTCCTTCTGGATGTCTGCCTCAGCGACTTTCAGCATCGAAAACAGCTCGGCGATGGTCTTGTTCATCCCTTGCATGTTATACTGCTGCACGAAGCTCTTGTAGCTTGGAGGGATTGACTGGAGAATTCTGTCAATGATAGCCTCATCCGGGAACACAAGTCCCAGATCAGCTATGCGGGTATAGTACCCAGACATCTTCAGTAAGTGCTCACTGACAGACGAATTCTCCTCCATCTTGCAAGCGAAGAATTTATCGGTGGTCTCATACCTCTCGATCTTAGCATTCTTCTCAAAGATGAACTTCAACTCCGTGTACATCTCATATGCACCATGACGTTCAAAACGTCTTTGAAGTCCTCCTTCCAAGCCGTACAACATGGCACACTGCACTATCGAATAGTCATCCGAACGCGTCTGCCAAACGTTCATAACGTCCGCAGAGGCTCCAGGAGCGGGGGGGTCACCTAGCGGTGCATTTAGGACATAAACCTTCTGGGCAGCTGTGAGGATGATCCTCAGATTGCGGAGCCAGTCCACAAAGTTGCTCCCGTCATCTTTCAGTTTAGCTTTCTCTAGGAACGCATTAAAATTCAGGGGAGCTACTGCGCGAGCCATCTACAACCAAAATTTGCAAAGACATTTTAGACTATTGTTCATGATAAGTGAGTTATTACCTAATCAAATTAATTATAACTCCCACTCAAATTGACATCCCTCCGGTCATTCGAGCGTGACATGATCCAAATTCACCAACCCAAGTCCGATCATCACATGAGATGAGGTGGTGTCAATGGTGAACATCAACATGTTGATCATATCTACTATATGACTCATGCTCGACCTTTTGGTCCTCCGTGTTCCGAGGCCATGTCTGTACATGCTAGGCTCGTCAAGTCTAACCCGAGTGTTCTGCATGTGCAAAACTGGCTTGCACCCGTTGTATGCGAACGTAGAGTCTATCACACCCGATCATCACGTGGTGCTTCGAAACGACGAACCTTCGCAACGGCGCACACTCGGGGGGAACACAATTTTATCTTGAAATTTTAGTGAAGGATCATCTTATAATGCTACCGTCGTCCTAAGCAAAATAAGATGCATAAAAGGATTAACATCACATGCAAATCATAAGTGACATGATATGGCCATCAACTCGTGCTTTTGATCTCCATCTCCAAAGCACCGGCATGATCTCCATCGTCACCGGCGCCACACCATGATCTCCATCATCATGATCTCCATCATCGTGTCGCCATCGGGGTTGTTGGCGCCCACCATGCTCTTACTACTATTGCTACCGTTTAGCGATAAAGTAAAGCATTACAAAGCGCTTAAAGATTGACACGCAGGTCATACAAAAATTAAAGACAACCCTATGGCTCCTGCCGGTTGCCGTATGCATCGACATGCAAGTCGATATTAACTATTACAACATGATCATCTCATACATCAAATATATCTCATCATGTCATTGGCCATATCATATCACATACATACCCTGCAAAAACAAGTTAGACGTCCTCTAATTTGTTGTTGCATGTTTTACGTGGCTGCTATGGGTATCTAGCAAGAACGCTTCTTACCTACGCAAAACCACAACGGTGATATTCAAGTTGCTATTTAACCTTCTACAAGGACCGCCTTGTTCTATTCCGATTCAACTAAGATAGGAGAGACAGACACCCGCCAGCCATCTTATGCAACAAAAGTCACATGTCTGTCGATGGAACCGGTCTCATGTACGTGGACATGTAAAGTTGGTCCAGGCCGCTTCATCCTATAATACCGCTGAATCAAGAAAGACTAAGGAGGGCAGCAATTTAAACATCAACGCCACAAACCCTTTTGTGTTCTACTCGAGAAAACATCTACGCAAGATCCTAGCTCATGATGCCACTGTTGGGGAACGTTGCATGGAAAACAAAAAATTTTCTCTACGTTCACCAAGATCAATCTAGTAGATGCAACTACGAGGGGAGAGTAGGATCCACATACCCTTGTAGATCGCTAAGCGGAAGCGTTAAGAACGCGGTTGATGGAGTCGTACTCGCCGCGATTCAGATCGCTGAAGATCCAAGCACCGAAGCAACGGTGCCTCCGCGTTCTTCACACGTACGGCTCGGGGACGTCTCCTCCTTCTTGATCCAGCAAGGGGTGGAGGAGAGGTTGATGGAGAACCGGCAGCACGACGGCGTGGTGGTGATGGTGGAGAAGAACTCCAGCAGGGCTTCGCCTAAGCACCGCGGGAGAAGAAGATGTTATGGGAGAGGGAGGGCAGCACCGAGGCACGAACTTGTGTTGGCTGCCCTCCCTTTGCCTCACTATATATAGGGGGAAGGAGAGGGGAGGGGCGCCCTAGGGTTTCCCCTAGGGGCGGCGGCCAGGGCAAGGGGGAAGGGGGCGGAGCCCCCTGGGGTTAGGGTTTCCCCCCCCAGGTGCCTTGCCCCCCAAGGCTAAGGGGGTGCGGCCACCCTAGGGGGGTCCACCTCCCTTGGCGCACAAGGAGAGGGCCCAGGGGGGGCGCACAGCCCTATGAGGGCTGTTGTGTCCCCCCTTGTGGCCCATTAGGCCCAGAAACACTTCCGGGACCCCCGAAACCCTTTCCGGTACTCCGCCGATTTCCCGATGCTCCCCGGAACACTTCCGGACTCCGAAACCTATCATCCTATATATCAATCTTCGTCTCCGGACCATTCCGGAGACCCTTGTCATGTCCGGGATCTCATCCGGGACTCCGAACAACCTTCGGTAACCATGCACTATTCTCACTAACAACCCTAGCGTCACCGAACCTTAAGTGTGTAGACCCTGCGGGTTCGGAAACCATGTAGACATGACCGAGACACTCCCAGGTCAATAACCAATAGCGGGATCTGGATACCCATATTGGTTCCCACATGTTTCTCGATGATCTCATCGGATGAACCACGATGTCAAGGATTCAGGCAATCCCGTATACAGTTCCCTTTGTCTCGTCGGTATGTTACTTGCCCGAGATTCGATCGTCGGTATCTCTATACCTAGTTCAATCTCGTTACCGGCAAGTCTCTTTACTCGTTACCGTAATACATAATCCCATGACCAACTACTTAGTCACTTTGAGCTCATTGAGATGACGTATTACCGAGTGGGCCCGGAGATACCTCTCCGTCACACGGAGTGACAAATCCCAGTCTCGATCCATGTCAACTCAACAGACACCCTTGGAGATACCTGTAGAGTACCTTTATAGTCACCCAGTTACGTTGCGACGTTTGGCACACACAAAGCACTCCTACGGTGTCAGTGAGTTACATGATCTCATGGTCATAGGAACTTATACTTGACATGCAGAAAACTATAGAGATAACTGACACGATCAAAAGCTATGTTTAACGTTTGGGTCTCGTCCATCACATCATTCTCCTAATGATGTGATCCCGTTATCAAATGACAACTCATGTCTATGACCTGGAAACCGCGGTCATCTTTGATCAACGAGCTAGTCCTGTAGAGGCTCACTAGGGACACAAAGTCTGTCTATTTATCCACACATGTATTTGAGTTTCCAATCAATACAATTATAGCATGGATAATAAACGATTATCATGAACAAGGAAATATAATAATAACTCTTTTATTATTGCCTCTAGGGCATATTTCCAACACCGCACACCGGACATATGGTAGACTCCGCGTGCTCGTCCCAATAAATGATGCAATTGTTCATGCACACATGGTATTTCACGTGCGGTAAATCCAGAGGACACACGATTTTCTTCGCCTCCTCCAAACTGGTAGGGCACTTGTTCCCCTTGGGAAGACGTTTGTGCCAGAATGACATGTTCTCGTCGAAGCATGCGTCGGTCATTTTGTGTTTTACCTTCATCTCCAGAGCCATGAGCGTTACTTTCAGGCGGGTATCCTCGGGCCTGCATCCTTCATACAATGGAGTAACGGCGTCTAACTCAAGTTGATCCATCTTGGCTTTCTCTCGGGCGGCAACTCTTGCGTTATCGGTCTGCTTGAGAAGCAGCTCTTGAATATGAGGGTCCTGCACCCAGCCCATCGATGGTCCAGCGTCGTCTGCTCCGCCGGCATCATCATCTTCATAATCATGCTCGTCGTCTGCTCCGGCATCTTCCTCATCATCATGTCCTGCATCTTCTACATGATGACTGTGTACAGCATCATCGTCGTGATCATCTCCTGGGGATTCTTCGTCTTCTCGCCCGCCCGAGCCGCGGTGGTTGTCTTGCTGCCCTTCCTCATTTCTTGCCTGGCCCCCATGGACGACTTCGTAGTCATCTTCATCACCTTGCCAACGATAGCCATCCATGAAACCACGCAAGAGCAGGTGGTCCCGCACCTGCCCGGAATCCGGGTCCGCAATAAGGCTCTTCTGCTTGCATCTTCGACACAGACATCTTATCTCCGTCTCGTTCTTTTGAAGCATCTCGGCCTTCGCGGACCTCAAAAACCTATTCACGATGCCTTCGGTCATCGTGCCCACCATGGTCGCCTGCGGGGTAGAGCAAAACGATATTTTAGAACCAAGAAAAAATTTGCCATGACTTTCCCTAAAAATAGGACCAAAAAGAATGCTTAATGCCTAAATTCTCACCGAAACGAAATTGAATCAACATTCCGGGAAAATATTGGCAACTATCGCATTTCAAATACCGATACACCTCCAAACACAAACACATATGCAACACAACAAACATATGCAACACCACGAACATACATAGATCTAGCTAAAAAGTGCATGTGCACATTGTTGTAGGGAGAACAACATAAATATAGCTTCCCCCTTACTTACCTATCAAAACAAGGTAATTTAACCACTTAATTTGAATGAATCTATAGTGGAAATGAGGTGAAAAAGAGGAGGGACCTGAGACAAGGAGGAGTTGCAGAGAATGAAGTGGGGAGAAAGTGAGTGTGGGTAGGAGAGGCTGTCCAAAATATCTTGTTGCTGCCCACTTACTAATGGCGCACCAACTCCAAATACTCCATTAGTAATCCAGGTTACTAATGGCGCATCTTCTGTTAGTGCGCCATTAGTAGTTTTGAAAAAAAAACATACTAATAGCGCACTGTCCCACAGTGCGTCATTACTAGTTTAAACTAGTAATGGCGCACTGTGGAACAGTGCGCACTGTGGAACAGTGCGCCATTAGTAGTTTTGCAAAAAAAAAAGAATAAAAAATATAATAAAAAAAACATTAGTGGCGCACTTTCCGACAGGTGCGCCATTACTAGTTACAACTAGTAATGACACACTGTGTCCAGGGTGCGCCATTAGTATGTTTGGACAGACGCACTAGTTCAAAAAAAACTTTTTGATACTAATGGCGCACCCTGGGCCAGGTGTGCCATTAGTAGTTTGAACTCTAATGGCGTATCAGAGGATGGTGCGCCTTTAGTATATACTAATGGCGCACTGCTTGTCTGATGCGCCATTAGTATCAATTCCATCTATAGCCCTTTTCCTAGTAGTGTTCTCAACAAAATTGCTATTTTAAAACTGTTTACAAATTTGAATTCACGACGATAAGACCTTTAAAACAATATTGATGTTGGATACAGTTTGACTAGTTTGAATTTAGTATTTCAATCATATTTCAGTTCCACTTATTTAAGAAACTGATTTCACTTGTTCGAAAATAATAATGTCAAGCAGGACCGTGAGGAGCTGCGTTGGTCTCGGCCTCCTGAAGGCTGGGCCAAGCTGAATACGGACGGAAGTTTCGTACAGGAGACGGGTGCAGCCGGGGGCGGCATGGTCCTGCGGGATGATACTGGCACCATCATCTACACAGCCTGCAGGGAAATACATACATGTGATAACGCCCAGGAGGCGGAACTATTGGCATGCAGAGAGGGCGTCGAGCTCGCGATGCACAGGACCCTGCTTCCCCTTGTTGTCGAGATGGACTGTGCGGAGGCGCTAATGATGATTAAGAGTCCCACGCGGGATCGATCAATGTTCACGGCACTGGTGCAAGAGATTCAAGTGTTGATTGCTGATAGTATGAGGGAGATAGTTTTTACTCATATTAGCCGATCACAGAACAAGGTCGCTCATTGCCTTGCTGTGTATGGTAGATGCACACCTCGCACCGTCGCGTGGTTTGGTTCGGGGACTAGTGAAGTTGTTAGCATTTGTAAGGCAGACTCTCCACCTTAAGTAATAAAGTCCCCCTTTCCCTCGCAAAAAAATAATAATAATAATGTCATACATTTTAAATAATTGATTTCACAAAATTCCAAAAGTATATAGAGTGAATGTGTCATATTTCTGTACTTGATTTGGAAAAGAGAGAGATGGGGACCATGCATGCATCCTTTCTTAACAAAAAGAGTACAAACGTGCAAAATTAGGAATGGAATCAAATATACAACAGAGGGATTAGGATACTTCACCAGGTGTCGTCCATTCATTGACTCCTGGGGGTGCCGCTAGAAATGTTTAAGGCGAGCCGTGACTGAACTGCTACGTCATGGGCCGAAATGAGGGAGTGAGACGGACACGGGCCCAGTTCGTCTCAGTTTCAGAGAAGAAAAAAGATGTGCCGCGTTCGTTCGCTACGTCGGCAAGTCCAAAACGAATCCGATGGGTGCACCAACACGACTCCGTAGTGCAGTATATATCATCGAACCTCTTGTCAGGTCAGGTCTCGTGTCAATCGTGCGCCGCCCGGTCTCTCTTCTCTCCGACCAAACCCTATGGAGCCGCCGCGCCGCACCAAGCGCCCGGTCGGGGACGGCGGAGACGACGACGTGAAGGCCACCGTCGAAGCAGGCCGCTACTACAGCGCCGCGGCCTGCGACTGCCTCGATGACGACGATCTGGCTGGCCTCTCCCCTTACGGCAGCAGCGGCACCGGATTCCTAGACGAGAGCAGCAGCTTCGTGGAGCGCGCGGCGCGTGGCCGCACCAAGGAGGAGGCCTGGCTTGGTCTGGGTGCCGCCGACGTCGACGACGAGTCCCCCGGCCCCTCCGTCACGAAGCGCGCTAGGAAGGCCCTGGAGAGGCAGGAGGAGGACGAGCGGATCCTCGAGGGCGTCGTCGGCTCCCGCGCCGTCTACCACACCAAGAAGCGGATCGCCGGCCTCCTCCAGCACGGCGAGACGGTCCCGCGCGCGCTGCGGAGGCTCAAGGGAGACAAACGTGGCGGGGGGAAGGAGATGGACGAGGCGGCGCGGTGCGCGTTCGACGAGCTGATGGACGCCTCGGCGGACCTCGTGCGGCGCGGCGACCTCGACGCGTACACGGACGACCGCGAGGCCTTCGAGCGCGGCGCCTGGGACTACGAGCACGCGCGTCGCCGTCGCCGCTTGGCGCGTGAGGCTCCAGAAGACGCCGAAGCTGACCAACAGACCGCCGCCAAGACCCGCGACTACTACGTGGACATGTTCGGAGACGACGCAGTCGATGTCGGTGCCGGCATTAAAACGGCGGTCGTTCCATCCAGTGGACACGCAGCTAATCCTGACCCGCCTGCAGCGCAGCTTCATGATTCGAGTGTGGCGGCGGCGGAGGAAGCCGGCGTCGTCGTTGCGGACCAGGACTACGTGTACGATCTGTCGTCGGGGTACTACTACAGCGGCAGCACGGGGCACTACTACGACGCCGCGTCCGGGTGCTATTGGTCCGCGTCCATGGGCACATGGTTCTCCTACCACGTCGACCGCGAGGAGAGCACGCACGTCGGAATGTAGGGGGGCAGTGATGCAAAAATTTGGCTGATCGTCTAGTGATTGTGATCACGCAAAACACTTGAGAAATCTCCTTTGGTTTGTAGAAATTTCATAGGATTTCTATATGATAGAATTTGCAAAGGAAAATTTTCTTTGAAGCCCTTGGTTTGTAGGAATGGATTCATATTCTTATGTAGGATAGGAATCAATCCTTCATACTTTGCAGGATTTTTTTTTTTAGCTAAGACTCAATTGAAAATTCCTATCCTATGCATCAAATGACATCTCTTTCTCTATAGAAATTTAGATGCATGTTAACTTACTTCTTATGATTTTTCTATTCCTATAACATTTCTATCCTATGAACCAAAGGAGGCATTACTTTTGTGAACGACCGGCTTCCAACCCTGAACTCTCGTGGACAATTACCTGTGATGGGGAATTTTTTTTGGAGAAAAGTCACTATGGAATTACACGTGTGTTATAACGAGGGCAAAAATATTACTGAGTTGGTATGGTTGCGGAGCTTGAGGACTTTAGCATCGCTTATTTGTTTATCAAAGAAAACATAATTGTGCGGAACTTGAGAAAGTCATTTGGCACGTGAATTTGAAGCGCTACTCTGAGATTCATACTGTATATTAGTCCATGGTATTTTCTGTGTACTCGCTGTTTCTTGCCATTTATGAACATGTTATAATTCCAATGGGTCCTATCTTTCCACACAAATAAAACATTATAATTTAAAAAAACAATGTGTTTTATACTAACTATTTGATTAAAAACATTCTTACATTTCCAAACATAAGTGTTTGATTCAAATTTAACTACTTATACAATATGCTTGTTTCATATATTTTTCAGACAAAACTCTATAAATTTAGAAGTTTCAATTTTCACAAACATTCCATACAATTTCCAATGCATTTGAAATGCAATTATTTCTAGGCATATTTCATTGTATTCCAGTCTTGCCAGAAACATTTCAATTGCATTTCAACATGCAATTCATACAGTTCAAGTGCATTTTATTAGACATGTTTCATTTTATTCCGGTCTTGTTTCATTAATGTTTCAATTGCACTTGAATAAACTATTCATACAATTACAAATATGTTCCTTTCAGGCATCTTTCACTTTGTCTTGTTTGAATGAATTTCATTGACAACCAAGAGATTTTAACACAATGTTTATGATATGAATATTAGTCCTAATTCAGTCGTATTTGATGTATCTTAAAAAATTCAATAGCATTTCATACAGTTTCAGATGCATTTATTTCCGGGCATGTTTCGTTTTATTTCGATCTTGACCAACAGATTTCATAAAAATCCTAAAACTTTCGAAATGAACTTTAATCGTGATTTGGACATACTTGTATTTTGAAGACATTTCTAATGCATTCGGATATACATATACACATTTTTATTTATTTCAAATACATTTCAATGCGCATTCTATGCATTTTTATTTAATTAAAATGCATTTCAAAATTCATAAAATTCCAACAAATTTTTTCACAAGTCACACAAAGTTAGTTCAATCATGGTTTAATTGATTTCACATACACTCATTCTTATTTCAATGATTAAAGATTCAATCTAATTCAAGACGATCCAAAAAATAAAAATATCAAAGACTAGATTACATCGAAAATCAACTTGAGAATTGGTTGCGAACTCCGTGTGTTGTGTCACCATCCCATGCACTAAGCCGACGCCTGGCATGTGCCTGATGTTGAAGGCCGCCTTGTTGTGATAGCCTGGCTTATTAGGGATGATAGACTACTGATATCAATAAGGAATTACTTCTTTTCCGGGAGTTCATTCAGACATAAGTTCAAAGTTAAGTGTGCTTAGCTTGGAGTAATTTTAGGATGGGTGACCGACCGGGAAATTGCTCCCGGGTGCACACGAGTAAGGTCAAGTGCGTAGAAAAAGACTAGTATTGATCTGTGAGGCCAGTCTAGATCCCGCCAGGAGTAATGGCCATCGATGGATGTGTCCGGGATGTTACACTTGTGGAGACCAAGCCCACGTGGATGATATACATGACATCGACCACTTTTTTGTTGAGGATTATCGACCAATGGTGGAGCTATGTAGTTTTTTTTTTTAGGGGAAACACAATTAAGAGGGAGAGTAAAACTGATCCATGGAAGCGAAATTCTTGGGCCTTCTTTAGCCTCTCGCCCAGCTCCTAATTCATAGCTCCGCCTCTCCCTGCCTCCAAAAAAAATAAAAAAATCCCATGGGCGCTAGGGATAGTATATCTGGAGGCGTAGGCTTTCCAAGAGAAAACATTCTCGGGGAGATGGATCCTGAATAGGCATGTGGATGAGGCACACCGCAGGGTGGGGGACGAGCATAGCCATGTTGCTGCCACCCCTTGGCAAATCGCTCGCCTGCATCCATTGACGCCGATTGTTTCCTCGAAGAGAGGAGAGAGTGCCGTGTAGATATTTCTAGAGGATAGGGCTCTATGTGGTGTATTTTCACTATTCAATCTCTCTATTGGAAAGAAAAAAAAGGCAACAATGGTGAAGATGCATTGAACGGAAGATTATTGGACCTCACATTTCACATGGCGTGCACTATAGAGAAATTGCACTCTGCTCAAGTATGACTCTTTGAACTTTGTTTAAGAATTTTTTTTTTTGCTTTTTTTAGATTTTTTTTTTGCTAAGCAGGACAACTACCTTTTTTCTTATCAAATAGACAGCCATTACTATTATTTTTGAAACACAAATAGATAACTAGTTTCTTTTAGCACAAATAGATGACTGTTTTTTTTGTTGAGGAGTTATAATCAAATTTTGCTTTTTGAGGGATAGGGATGACAATGAAATAGGATCTGTGCAGTATCTCGGCTGAGATGCCGGGCCAGAAAACTGGCATGTGATTACCATCGAAGGCCCATTTCGGCAGCAGAAGAAAAAAACACTTGACTCAACTCCAGCAGCGCCGCCGCCGAGGGTTCCCGACGGATCCTCCGCTTCAGATCTCGCTGACGGTTCCCGCCGGCTGGCTCCTTCGGCCGGTTCTACCTCCCTCGCCGTCATATATCAAGATGCCAACGGGTCCCGAAACCTGTGTCCCCGTGGATTTTTACCCTATTAGGGGACGGGGATGTGCATCTTTTCATCCCCGCGGGGCTGTTGTTGGGCACATTATATAACCCGACACGTTTCGCGGGATTACACCCGTTTCGCTAGTCCCCGAATCCGAAACCCGGCAATATCCGTGAAACTACATGTTTTGATGCATTGTTTATCATATCATCATAAAGTTTATCATTCTCTTGCTGCAATGTTTCATAAGATGTTCATTACTACTTATTTGATTCTCATAGATGCTGACAATGAACAAGGACAAAGCTTTTGGAGTTGTCTTCGAGACATTCAAGAGGGAATGCAGGTGAAGTACAAGTACTTGCGAATTTCATATACCAATCTGCATATTTTTTTCATGTTTAACTTTAGCTTGAGTGACCACTTGGCACGAGTAGTAAGCTATTTCAAAAACAATGAACTTTAGCTTGAGTGAATTTTGATCTTCCCTAAGACTTGGCACTTTGATTTGGCATTGAAAGATTTGCACATCTTGTTGCATCATGTATGGCTGAAATCTGATCATCTTTGTTGCTAATATCTGATCATCTTTGTTGCTAATATCTGATCATCTTTGTTGCTGAAATGTGGTATCATGCCGCCGAAATACACTTCATATAGCTGTTGAACCATCTACTATAATTTTTTTTGTTGAAATTTGCTCAAGTTATGCTGCTGAAATGTGCTTGTTTTGCTATTGAAATGTTATTCTTTGTCGCCACTATGTTTGTGTAAATATTTTGATTTTCTCGTGGGTTCCTCACGGGTTCCCCGAAACCCGATGGGTATAGGGGACGGGCGAAAAGCCACCCCGTGCACGGTGATGGGGACGGGGACGGGTTTACGATTTTCTCGTGGGGATGGATTTGGGAAGGCAAAACCCGATGGGTTTCGTCCCCGTTGCCATCTTGAGATGATTAACTGGAGTTTAAGGTTTTAGGTGATTGTGTATTAGCAATGTTGAACATGTGTACATGTACGTAGGCCTGGGTTTTGTATGCCGTACCTAGTGTCTCTCTCTCCCTCTGTATTTACTTATATCTTGGGAGACAAGACACCGGTCGCACCCCTTGTACCTATATATATGTGCCTAGTGCACGATCAATCAATTATCGATGCACCAAATCATTCTCTACATGGTATCTATCGCAAGTCGATCCTCCCGCTTCCGCTAACCCTAGCCGCCGCCGCCTCGGGCCGCCGCCACTCCTCTCCCCGCCGCCGCCGCCTCGGGCTGCCGCCGCCGCCGCGATCTGCCGCCGCCGCCGTCGCCCCCCTCTCTCCGCCGCCGCGCCATCTTACCCCGCCGCCCCGCCGCCATGTCGTCCGCCTCCTCCAACCCCTTCGCAGTTGACCCTGCTGACATCCGCGACATGAACATCCACACACGCGTTCCCGTCATCCTCGACGCCTCCAACTCCACGTACTTCGCGTGGAAGACGTACTTCACGTTGCTCTTCCGCTAGAACAGCCTCATGGATCATGTGGACGGCCCCATCGACTCTCGTGACATGATGGACGACGCCGAGTGGATCGCCATCGACGCCACCATCATCCGGTGGTTCTTCACCACCATCTCCAAGGACTTGTTTCACACGGTCGTGAGCGCTGGCGACGACGCTCGCGCCCTGTGGGTCAAGCTGAACAGCCTCTTCACGGACAACAAGCTTCAGCGCCGTGTTTTTTTGCACCAGGAATTTTTTTGACTGTCACCAGGATGACCAGTCCATTGATGACTACTGCCGCCGCCTGAAGACGTTGGCGGATGAGCTCCGCGACATTGGCGCCAAGATTGATGACGACCTCCTCCTCAGCACTCTCACCGCCGGCCTCAACGAGGACTTCGGCAACGCCACCTCCAACCTCACCTTCATGCCGGAGCCCTCCTTCCCCAAGTTCGTGGCGTACTTGCGGTTGGAGGAGCTTCGGATGAAGGGAGTCAAGAAGCGTGTGCAGCATCACGCCCTCGCCGCCGGCACCTCCCGTGGCGCCCCACCACCCGCCGCCCCACCCGCGCCACGCCAGCAGCCGCCGCCTCCCGCGCCTCCGGGGTATTTCCCCCTGCCGCCCGCGCCCCCCGCTCCTCCCGCTGCCCGCCAGCAGCCTGGTGGCGGGCGTCGCGGCAACCGTCGTGGGGGCGGCCGCAAGCAGCAACAGGCGCGAGGGGGGGGGGGGCTCGTCAGCAGCAGTAGTAGGTCACCCCCCCATGGACGTACGGCACCAACCCGTGGAGTGGCGTCGTCCAAGCGTACTCCATGCCGATCCCTCGGGCCCCGTCCGGCGAGCCACCAGGCTCTCTTCGCCGCGCAGAATGCTGCGCCCTACAGCGGCTATGGTGCCGCGTCACGGCCCGCGCTTGCTTATGGGGCCGCGCCCGCCTATGGAGCCGCCGCCGTGCCGGCCTACGGCGGGTCTTACCCTCCTCAGGTGCCGCCACCGTGGGACCCGGCCCTCCTCGCTGCCCTGCACTCCGCCCCACCACGCAGTTCCTCCGGTGGCGGTGGTGACTGGTACATGGACTCGGGCGCCACCGCTCACATGACTGCTCATCCCGGTAACCTCATGTCTGCCATTCCTATTTATACTCCTACTCGCATCACCGTTGGTAACGGTTCCTCTCTACCCATTACACATGTCGGTCATATGTCTTTTCCTTCTTCTTCTACTCCTGTTAACATGTCTAATGTTCTTGTGTCTCCTAACTTAGTCAACAATCTAGTTTCTGTTCGTCGCCTTACTCGAAACAATCCTATCACTGTTGAATTTGACAATATCGGTTTTACTGTGAAGGACGCCCGTACACGGATGGTTCTCCACCGATGTGACAGCCCGGACGAGCTTTATCAGGTGCATCCCTTCGGCGCCACCTCCACCCGTCGCCCCGCCGCCTTCGCCGCTACTGTCAATCTTTGGCACGCCCGCCTCGGTCATCTCAACTCCACCGTTATGCGTCAGATTCTTCAGAGTTTTTCTTTCTCATGTAATAAGGTTGACAACCACACTTGTGAGGCTTGCCGTCTTGGCAAGCACGTTCGTCTTTCCTTTAGCGAGTCTACAAATATTTCCACCTTTCGTTTCAGTTATTGCATAGTGATGTTTGGACGTCCCCGGTTGCAAGCAACACGGGCATTTTATACTATCTGGTGATATTGGATGACTTTACTCATTATGTGTGGACCTTCCCTCTCCGTCGCAAGTCCGACATTCTTGCCACACTCACAACCTTTTATTCATATGTCACCACACAGTTCGGTCGTCCTATTCTCGCTTTACAAACTGACAACGGCAAGGAGTTTGACAACGTCGACATCCGCAATCTTCTTGCGTCACACGGCACCATCTTTCGCCTCACTTGTCCCTACACGTCCCAACAGAATGGTCGCGCAGAGCGCGTCATTCGCACTCTTAACGACTGTGTCCGCACATTGCTATTCCACTCCTATGTGCCTCCTCGGTTCTGGCCAGACGCGCTCGCGACCGCCAGCCTCCTTATTAACATTCGCCCGGGTCGCTCACGCTGGAACTACACTCCTCACTAGCTCCTCTTCGATGCGGTTCCATCTTATGATGGCCTTCGCATCTTCGGGTGTCTCTGTTATCCTAGCACCGCGTCCACTGCTCCTCACAAACTCGCTCCCCGGTCACTTCCGTGTATGTTCCTTGGTTATCCACCCAACACCAAAGGTTACCGGTGCTATAATACAGTGTCCCACCGCGTTTTCACTTCGCGGCATGCGTACTTTGATGAGCTGGTGTTCTCGTTTCAGCAGGTACCGTCACCCACGGCGTCTCCCGTGGCCCGGTTCGCCCCTGCCTCCACCTCTGGCGAACTGTTCGGCCGCGCACTGGGCTCCCCACGCCGGCGGCCCCCGTCACCGTGGCACCCTCGGCCGTGCCCGCGCTCCGAGCGCCCGCGGCCCCCGTCGCCGTGGCCTCCTCGGCCGCCCCTGACGCCGATGCCCCCTCGGCGGCTCCCCCGCTGCGGCCCCCTCGGCGGCTCCCCCGGTCGCCCCCGTCGCGGCCCCTGCCGAGGCCCCCTCGGCTGCCCCCGCCGAGGCCTCCTCGGCTGCCCCCGCCGCGGCACCGGCCCCCGTCGCGTCCTCCTCGGTGGCTCCCTGATACGTCCAAAACGTATCTATAATTTCTGCTTGCTCCATGCTTCTTTTTGTGTGATATTGCTATGATATTGATGCACTTCCATACACTTTTGATCATATTTGGACTAACCTATTAACTCAGTGCACCACAGTGCCAGTTCCTGTTTTCTGCTGTTTTTCTATTTCAGGTTTCCCCCATATTAAAAGTGCTCCAAAAATTCCGGGAAAAATACAGGAAAAATCAGCGTACAGGAAGCTTCGAGAAAAACCAAAGCGGGGCCAGAGGGGAGCCAGGGGTGGCCCAGGCGGCCACCTGGCGCGGCCCCACCCCTAGCCGCGCCAGTGGGGCACCTGGGGCCCCCTCTCCGCCTCTGGTTGCCCCCCTTCGCATATATATTTCCCCCGTCGCGGAAACCCTGATTCCAGAACCCTTTTCTCCAGAAGCAATTCCGATCTCCGCAGCCATCGCCACCAAGTTTCGGGGGACCAGAATTCCTGTGCCGGCATCCTGCCGGGACGGGGAAGTGCCCCCGGATTCATCTCCATTGACGTTGCTTCCTCCCTCCATGATGCGGGAGTAGTTCCTCCTCGGGGCTGATGTTTCTACCAGTAGCTATGTGGTCAATTCTCTCTCCCATGATGTGATCTTCGTTGTGATCATAGGCTATGTTGATCTAGGGTGATCCCATGATATTTCCCATTCCTCTATGTATTGGATTGATGTACTCACTTGTCTTTATCTAGTATAATCTCCGAGACCAAGGTGACAGCGGTCTATTGGACATGGATTAGAAGAATATTTTCATGAGTGATTTCCTCTTTTGTGTGTTGATTGAAGATTGAGAGTCTCTTGGTACTTGTCTTTGACTATCCTTGAGATATGTTGTGGTGATTGTGGTACTCTCTTTGGATGGCCGCGGTGACATTGGGAAATCCATAGATTGAGAACTACGAACTTTGAGGTGTGCTTTTGTAGCCCTACATAATTCTCGTCCTCTCTTGACCACAAAGGAATGACCTCCGAGTGCGTCTTTTATGGGAAATATCATGTGATTAGACTATGTAAATGTTGTTGGAGTTGCCACTAGTGAAAGTATGAAACCTAGACCTTGTTTCCACCATTGCAATACCATTTGTGCTCACGTTTACCACTTGTTTGCTTGCTGCACTTTTTATTACAGATTTATATTACTTTGCTTTGCCACTCCTATCATCCATATTTTACCATCTCTTCGCCGAACTAGTGCACCTATACAACTCCTAGTTGTATTAGGTGTGTTGGGGACACAAGAGACTTCTTGTATCTTAGTTGGAGGGTTGCTTGAGAGAGACCATCTTCAACCTCTACTTCCCCGAGTCCGATAAACCTTTGGTCATCCACTTGAGGGAAATTGCTGTCGTCCTACAAACCTCTGTGCTTGGAGGCCCAACATAGTCTACAAGAATAGAAGCGTGTGTAGACATCAAGCTATTTCTGGCGCCGTTGCCGGGGAAGTAAGTGTTTGAAGGTATATCTTTAGATCTTGCAATTAAATCTTTTCGTTTCTTGTTTTTAGTTTCACTAGTTATGTTTATGGAAAACCGCACTCTTAGTTCGCTGCTTGGGGAAGGCCGCTTTACCACACCCGTGGTAGAGAAGTCTCCTCCACCTACTGAATGTATCCCGTTCCAAATACCACTTGGGATAATTGAAATAATTAGGAATGATTGTTATGATGGGACAGTCAATCCTACTATTCATTTGTTGAAACTTACAGAACTTTGTGAGTTGTTTAAGATTTCAGGTTTGACAAGAGATGGAGTCATGAGGAAATTATTTGCCTTGTGAGTGAATGGAAAAGCATTGGAATGGTATAGGCTACTAGATGACTCTCACCTGCTGGATTGGGAAGAGATCCAGTCTCTCTTTTACTCCAAGTTTTATCCTCTTCATGAAGCCCATGAGAATAGGAATTATGTTTATAATTTCTATCCTCATGACGGAGAGAGCATAGCTCAAGCTTGGGGGAGACTGAAAACGTTAATGCTAATATGTCCTAACCATGGGCTCCCCAAAGATATGATTATTACTAATTTCTATGCGAGGCTCTCTCGACAGGATAAAGATTTGCTCGATGCTTCCTCTAAGGGTTCTTTCACAAACGAAAAGATTGATGCTAAATGGGAACTCCTTGAGAGAATTCAACGCAACACTGAAGATTGGGAGATCGACAAAGGTAAAGAGTCAGGTATAATTTATGAGTATGATTGCATTAAGTCCTTTGTTGAAACTACAAGTTTTAATAAGTTTAGTGCTAAGTTTGGGCTTGATTCTCAACTCCTTGTTGATTTCCTCAAATCTTTTGCTTCACATCTTAATATGCCTAAGGAGGATTGGATCAAGCCTCATGAACCTTTTAAAGAGATTTGCAAAGAAAATGAAATTGTTCATGATGATTGCAACATGCATGATCCAATTCCTAAAAATGAAGTTTTATATAAGCATGTTAATTTTTGTGGAGTGGATAGACCTTGTGAAAGGCCTATGATTGAAGAAGAGAAGTATTGTAAGCAACATAAGCATGAAAGAACAATCACTTGGGTCAAAGATTTAAATGAAATTGCTAGAGAATTGTGTGACCTTTATCCTTTTACTTGTGAACTTTGCTGTATAGAGGGTCACTTTAATTTTCAATGCATGCACTTTCAAAACATAACTGTTAACCAGTTGTGTGATAACATGATCACCCCTGATCTTTATGATGAGCTTATGTTATTTTTGATGTGTGAAGAGTTATCAGAAAAGACTTCTTGGCTAGATGTTAATGCCATAGGAATAAAAAACACTTTGCAAAATTGCCATCTCTATTGTGTTGTTAATTGCCATAAAAATGATTACATAAGTAAGATTAGAAAGGAGGGAACTTTACCAAAGTGTAAAAATGTCTCTTATATTTCTGCTAATAAAAAGGAGAGTTTCTCCCAAGTTTCCCCTATTGTTTCTAATGATAAACCAGGATATGTGGAGAAGCTTCATCTCCAACCACTCCCTCCTAAGGTGAGGAAGAAGAAAAAGAAGAGGAGCAAGAAGGAAGAAGAATGGGTATCAACCTGGCCTGAGCATATTCCTCCCATCAACTTTTATCCTAACGGTTGTAAGTTTAAAGAAGAAGGTGAAGTTTATTGCCTTAATTATCATCTTGATGATACGTCCGTAGGTACTATTGAAGATGATTTTGATAATGATATGCATGTTACTTATTGTGATTGGGAAAATGATGATAATGCTACTTATGATCTTGAAAATCTTTTTGGTACCAACTCTGAAAGTGATGATATGGAAAGCTCTAAGCTTGGGGATGATAGGATTGCAAATCCTTTACCCACTAGTGATGTGATAATTGATAATTCTTTTGCTAGTAAGAATAAAGACAACATGATTACAAATATAGTTGCTAGCAATGATAATGCTCTTCTCTACTATGATGATGTTATAACTCCAATCTATAGTGATTATAAAGGTACCTATGACAAAAGGAGAAATTATCCTTATGAAACTTGTCATAATCATGGAGGGAATTACTCCCTTGTTGAACACCATCTTCCTAATACACAATTAATCTATAGTGTTCAAGTTGTTTATGATAGTCCTACTCCCACTATCACCAATGAGAAAGATTATGCTTATGTGGAGAGTAAGAGTACCTTTTTGCATGTGGATCATGGTAACAATGCTTTATGTGATACTTATATTGTTGAGTTTATTCGTGATCCCACTGAAAATTATTATGAGAAGGGAACATATGCTTATAGATATTTCAATAATATCAAGTTCCCTCTCTTTATGTTGAAGGTTTTGAAGCTGCACTTGTTTTGTCTTCCTATGCTTATTGCTTTGTGCTTCAATGAATTATTCTATTGCAATATTCCTATGCACAGGAAGAATGTTAGGCTTAAATGTGTTTGGTATTTGCTTCTTGATGCTCTCTTTTGTTCTTCAACTCTTATTCCTACGAGAGCATCATTAAAGTCTTAAGCCTATCTTTATGGCTATAAAGAAAGAGCTCTAGGGAGACAACCCTTGTTATATTTGCTTTCAGTTTGTTCTTTCAGTTTTTAGTGGTCTTGATGTTTGTTAATACTGTAGCAACATCATTGTATCTTTATTTTTCAGCTTTGTGCCAATTTTAGCCTCTGATTGCAAGAAAGTTCAAAAGTTGTGACATGCTGTCCAGAAAACATATTCTGTCCTTGGAAAGAAAAATTCGAATAAAATCACCAGATCATCTTTTTGATCTGAAGTTTTTTGACAGCGTGCTCTATACAATTGGCTTTCGAGCGTCTGTTCTGAGTTTTTTTATTTGAGTTGCAGAAGAGCCCCGAAAAAATTATTTACTACCTGCTGGTCTGTTTTTCACAGATTCTGTCCTGTTTTGCCTTTTCTTCGTTTTGCAAACCTTGAGCTTGCTTTTTCTTTGCAAAAACCTTTTGGCAATCTTGAGAAACAATAGCTCTTCAAGATTATCTTTATTTCCAGTAGGGAAAAAATTATTTTATTGTGGGTACTAACCTCGCTAATCAGATTATGATGAGTTATGTATGAAGGGATTTTTCAAGTGTGTGAGGGAAGATGATAAAAGAAGATTCAGGAGGGTCAAACGCTCAAGCTTGGGGATGCCCCCATGCACCCCCAAGAAATATTCAAGAAGACTCAAGCGTCTAAGCTTGGGGATGCCCCCATGCATCCCCTTCTCCATCAACAATTATCAGTTCGTCTTTCGTTCCACTATAATTATCACTTCATGTGTTATGTGCTATGCTTGGAGCGTCTTGCTCTTAGTTTCCTTTTTAGTTTTCTTTAGCTTTGCTTGCTGTTCATAACAAGTTAGAACCCAGCTTTCTTTGTGTGGGAGAGAAACACGCTCCACTTCAACCTAGAACACAACATAGGATTTTCATGCTTATCTTTGATGTGTGTGTTCTTTGTCTTTCCATAGCTGCTGTCATGTTTAGCTCTTAGTTTTCATACTTTTCTTTTTAAAGAGCTTTTGTTTAGTTGGTTGCTGAACTCTCTTGACTTTTCATGTTTATCTTGTTAAGAGAGTTTGCCTGTTGCACTGAGTTGTGTGTCTTAACTTAAAGTAGGTAATTGAGGTTGCTATTTAATTTTAGTAGTAACTTGCAATAGTTTTGAGGTATTGCCATGAGTAATGTCTGAACTTTTGGTGTCAAGAGCTTTAGCCTATTAGTGATAGATGTCGTATTTTGGGCAATCCGTGTTTATTTTCGAAAACCTACAAAATAGTTGAGAACTTTAGCTACTAGATGGATCACTAATCTTTGGAGGGATCGAATATTAGAGTACACTCACGTACCATGAGTCGAGGATGCGCAAGGATAACCAAACCCCCATACACTCCTCCTCGGGGTACTTGTCTCTTTGTGAACCTCCTAATTAGATTGAGAGTTACCGATAATAAGTGCATGAGTTCTTCGGACTAATGTGAGTATTCGAAAGTTGACACTTCCACCTAGCCATATTTTTCTAGCCTCTTCGGTGCCGTGCATTGCCCTTTCTCACCTCGAGAGTTGGCGCATACTTCGCCGGTGCATCTGATACGTCCAAAACGTATCTATAATTTCTGCTTGCTCCATGCCACTTTTGGGTGATATTGCTATGATATTCATACACTTCCATACACTTTTGATCATATTTGGACTAACCTACTAATCCAGTGCACCCCGGTGCCAGTTTCTGTTTTCGGCTGTTTTTGTATTTCAGGTTTTCACGTTACGAGAACTGCCAGGAAAAATCCAGAAAAATTATATAAAAAATCAGCGTTCCAGAACCTACCTTGCGCCCGAAGGACAGCCGGGGGGGCCACCAGGGCTCCAGGCGCCCTGGCGGCGCGCCCCCCCCTGGGTCGCGCCGGGGGGGCACTTGGGCCCCTCGAGCCCCGTCTGGTGCCCCCCTTCGGCATATATTTAGAGCGTCCTTCGAAACCCTCGGGACGGGAACTCTTTTTCGCGATCTCATCTCTGTTCCGCCACCGCCGCCGCTTCCAAGATCGGGAGCACCAGGAGAACTCTTCCCGGCACCCTGCCGGAGGGGAGGATCACCGTCGAGAGCCTCTCCACCACCATGGACGCCTCTCGGATGAGTTGTGAGTAGTTTCCCTTGGACCATGAGTCCATGACCAGTAGCTATGTGATGTTCTCCTCCCGTTCTTGTGCTTCACTAATTAGTCCTCGTGAGCTACCCTACATGATCGAGGCACATATGTAATCCTTATGCTGTTGCTATGATGAGTTTGCTGGGATCCGATGGATTATGAGATTATGTTCAGATTGTTCTTGAGTAATATATTTGATCTACCACTTTTATATTTATGTTCATAAGTAATTCTTGCATGTTCTCCGTTGTTATTTATTGCTTTGGCCAAGTAATACGTAGTGACTCCAAGAGGGAACGTTATGCTTGATTGTGGGTTCATGCCCCTCGATGACTAGCTTGAGTGACAGAAACATGAGTCTAGGGGATGTGTTGTTGCCACAAGGGGGAAAACAACGGTGCTTGTGCCCGCGGGTGCAAGGATTGTTTACTTTACGCAAAGTTCTTTTAATGCAGTTGTCTGTTGCATTGAGTTTACACTATGGGTGGGGCTCGCAACTACCAGCGAGATGTTCTGGATAGATATGTCAAGGTGGATGATTAGTAGTAGATATTGATGGATTTCGGTCTACTTACTTTGGCGTACCGCCCATGCTTTGAACGTCAACCTTTCTTGCAATGTAGTCAGCATTGGTTTGCGTTCGTGGTCCTGTCAATTGCCCAGCAGTAATTCGTTTACCTCACATAGCTATTTTATCGTCTTTTGGGAGAGAGACATCACTAGTGAACATCATGAGACTCAGGTCCATATTACCATCATTGATCACATCCGCTATTTACTTTTCGCTATTATTTACTATTGCAAACATTATCTATCACTACTATCATTTGCGTTTAATCCTTTGTGAACTACAAGGCCGGAGGGATTGACAACCTCTCTGTACGCGTTGGGAGCAAAGTTATTTGTATCTGTGTGCAGGTCCACGTTGATTGCTAATCCGCGCCATTAGCAGTTGACACCTACTTGTTGAACCTAGGAGTCTCTGGGGATTCGATCCTTGGCATATTTGCTAAGGGAAAAACTTCCACAACACTGCATCTTACACCTTCCACTTGGGGTAACCAACGAGGGGTTAGAGGCCCATCAAGGAGTTTTTCTGGCGCCGTTGCCGGGGACTCCACTCTTCAGGATAGGGGAGTTGCACGCTATCTTTTACCTTTGCTTTTTAGTCTTGTTAGTTTACCTTTCAGTTTTTGCTTTAGTACCTTTTATCGAAAATCACAAAAATAGTTATCTTGCTTGCTTGCTACTATGGGTTCCACCGAGAACACCAAGTTGTGTGACTTCACTAGTCACAACAACGATGACTTTATCAGCACACCTATCAGTACACCTACCACTTCAGCACCTTCATATGAAATTAAACCTGCTTTACTGAACTTTGTCATGAAAGATCAATTCTCCGGTGCTGGAGATGATGCTGCTTTACACTTGAACAACTTTGTTGAACTTTGTGATATGCAAAAGTACCAAGAAATAGATGGTAATATTGTTAAGCTTAAGCTTTTTCCTTTCTCCTTGAGAGGAGGAGCTAAAATATGGTTTCAGTCTTTGCCTAGAAATAGCATAGATTCATGGGACAAGTGCAAAGATGCTTTTATTGGAAAATACTATCCACCTGGTAAAATTATCCAACTAAGAAGTAACATAATGAATTTTGAACAATTGGATAATGAACACGTTGCCCAAGCTTGGGAACGTATGAAATCTCTTATCAAGAACTGCCCTACTCATGGTTTGACTACTTGGATGGTTATCCAAACTTTTTATGCAGGCTTGAACTTTACCTCGCGGAACTTGTTAGATTCGGCCGCGGGAAGAACTTTTATGTCAACTACACTTGGTGCTGCCACAAAGCTTCTCGATGAGATGATGACCAACTATTCCCAATGGCACACCGAACGCGCTCCAACAGGTAGGAAGGTAAACTCTGTCGAGGAGATTTCCTCCTTAAATGAAAAAGTTGACTTGATCATGTCTCTACTTTCGAAGCAATCTTTTGTTGATCCTCGTGATGTTCCTTTAAATTCTTTGATTGCTCAAGAACAAGTAGATGTGAACTTTATCTCTAGAAACAATTTCAACAACAATGCTAATAGGAGTAACTTTGGTAGCAATCCTAGACCGTTCCCCTCTAATTCTTATGGGAACAACAATGCTTATCCTATCACCAAGAACTCCACTACTGAACTAGAGATTATGCTTAAAGATTTCATCACTACCCAAAAAGCCTTTAATAAGAGTGTAGAAGAAAAACTACATAAACTAGATGATCTTTCTTTTAAGGTAGACCATTTAGCCAATGAGGTAAAATTGCTAAATATTAAGACCTCTCCTCTTGAGGAGAGGGAAGTCATTCCTATAAAAGCTATTCAAGTGCAAATTAATGAAAATATTAGGATGATGGCTAAACTTAAAGAAAGATGGGCTAGAGAAAGGGAGGAAGAGGATAGAATTAAGAGCCTTCGTACCCACCACACTGTTGCTACTATCCAAGTTGTTAAAGATGTCCAAACCCTTAGCACCCAATGTACTCCTGGTCCCAATGGACCTATTAATGGTGATGCTATGACTATAGAAACTACCAAACAAGTGAACCTAAAGGACACCACTACCACTTTACTTGATGCTCGTGACCTTGATTTTGATAATTTCACTCTTACTGAAGTTATTGATTTCCTTCACAAGATGTCTAGAGATCCCCGCAGTAGCACGCTTAACCTTGCCTTCACAGAGCATATCACTAATGCTCTCATCAAAGCTAGGGAGGAGAAACTTAGAGTAGAAGCCTCCATACCTAGAAAGCTAGAAGATGGTTGGGATCCTATGATAAAAATTAAATTGAATGACTTCTCTTGCTATGCATTATGTGATGTTGGAGCTAGTACCTCTGTTATGCCCAAAAGAATATATGATATGCTTAAATTGAAACCTTATGATTCTTGTTCTTGGTGTTCGTCTCGTTGATTCTTCCATAAAGAAACCTTTGGGGAGGATCGACAATGTTCTTATCGTTGTCAATGACAACTATGTTCCCGTTGATTTTACTATTATGGATATTGAATGTGATCCTTCATGTCCAATTATTTTGGGACGTCCCTTTTTACGCACCGTTGGTGCTATCATTGACATGAAAGAGGGTAATATAAAATTTCAGTTTCCTCTCAAGAAATGGATGGAACACTTCCCTCGAAAGAAGATCAAGTTACCTTTTGAGTCCGTTGTACGGGCTAGCTATTCTTTTACTCTTGATAAAACTTCATCTCTATGCATTATGCCTAGCTTAAAGGCATAAAAGAAAGCGCTTTTGGGAGGCAGCCCACATGAATAATTTTTTATATTTTGCTTTTGTTGTGTATTGATGTTGTTTACTACTGTAGCATCATCATTGTATCTTTGCTTTTCATATTTGTGCCAAGTATAGCCTCTGATTGCTAGAAAGTTCAAAAGTTGTGAGGTGCTGTCCAGGAAACAGATTCTGTCCTTGGATAAAACAATTCGTATAAAATCACCAGGTCATCTTTTTGGTCTGAATTTTTTCGACAGCATTCTCTATATAATTGTATTTCATGCGTCTGTTCTGAGTTTTTTGATTTGAGTTGCAGAAGTGCCCCGAACAAATCAATTACTACCTGCTGTTCTGTTTTTCACAGATTCTGTCCTGTTTTGCCTTTCCTTCATTTTGCAAATCAAGAGCTTGCTTTTTCTTTGCAAAAACCTTTTTGCAATCTTGAGAAACAGTAGAACTTCAAGAATATATTCATTTCCAGCAAGGTGCAATTATTTTATTAAGGGTACTAACCTCGCTAATCAGATTATAATGAGTTATGTATGAAGGGAGTTTTCAAGTGTGTGAGGGAAGATGATAAAAAGATTCAGGAGTGTCAAGCGCTCAAGCTTGGGGATGCCCCCGTGCACCCCAAGAAATATTCAAGGAGACTCAGGCGTCTAAGCTTGGGGATGCCCCCGTGCATCCCCTTCTCCATCAACATTATCACTTCGTCTTTCGTTCCGCTATATTTTTATCACTTCATGTGTTAAGTGCTATGCTTGGAGAGCCTTGCTTTTAGTTTTCTTTTTAGTTTTTCATAACGAGTCAGAACTCAGCATTCTTTATGTGGGAGAGAAACACGCTCCACTTCTACCTAGAACATAACATAGAATTTTCATGTCTATCTTTGCTGTGTGTGTTCTTCGTCTTTTAAATAGCTACTATCATGCTCTGCTCTTAGTATTCATGCTTATCTTTTCAAAGAGCTTTTGTTTAGTTGGTTGCTTGAACTCTCTTTAATTATCATGCTTACCTTATTAAGAGAGTTTGCTTCCGTTGCATTGGTTAATATGTCTATGATAAAGATGCTACGTGCAGAATGGTGCTTAGTAGTTCAGGTTTCTTATGGTTAGTCTCAAATAGCTGGGGGATTCCCAATGTGTTATTGGAGTGCCAACTTGATTTGTTTGCCGATGATGTGGTATGGTTTAGTAATATCTTCCTTCGAGAATTTATTTTGATTGACTTGGCGTATGCTCACGCATATTTAAGACTGTAAAGAAAGTCTGTCAAGCCTTGATGATCTTTTATTTCTGAGTAGCGATATAACTTCCATGCCTGATTCAATGTTGCTTTGTCGCTCTGCATGGTTATGACCGTCATTGCTCTCTTAGTTGGTCGCTCCCAGTTTTTTGCTAACCTCCACCTGTACTAAGCAGACTAACTTTGCAATACATAGCTCATGGGAAAGTAGCTTAAAAACTATTGTGGTAAAGAATATGTTGCCTATGTATCTTATTTCTTATAAGTTGCTTGCTGAGCGGTAACCATGTTTCTGGGGACGCCATCAACTGTCACACTTTTGTTGAATATCATGTGAGTTGCTATGCATGTTCGTCTTGTCTGAAGTAAGGGTGATTTGCCATGGGTTGAATGAGTATGCATATTGTTAGAGAAGAACATTGGGCCGCCAACCAAAGCCATGTATCATGGTGGAAGTTTTAGCTTGGACATTAATCCTCAATCTCTTATGAGAATATGCTTATGCATTAAAGAGGAGTCCATCATCTATTTTCTATGTTGTCCCGGTATGGATGTCCTCAAGTTGAGATCTATCAAAAACGAGAAATCAAATGCGATTTATCTCCTTGGACCTTTGTACAGGTGGCATAGAGGTACCCCTTTGTGACACTTGGTTGAAACATATGTAATGCAATGATAACCCATGGAAATCCGAGCTAATTAGGACAAGGTGCGAGCACTATTGGTATTCGATGCATGAGGCTTGCAACTTATAGGATGTCTTATGCATGACACATATGAAGTACTACTACCGTTGACAAAATTGCTTCTATGTTTTTAAAATAAAAAGCTCTAGCACATAACCATTCTCTTACTTTTATGTTGAGTCTCCACCTTCTTTCTTCAAGCACCAACTACTGAGAGCATGATTGTCATTCTGAGTGTAATGTGCATTGTTCCAAAGTAGCATTGTCTTTTGCATGATTGTGATATCGTTTATTTTGAAATCATTGTATCTAGTCATCACTTAAACCTTGAAGGTGCCCCTGCATTTATGTTTTGCTTCACTAAAGGGGGCAAGCTAGATATCACTTTATCATATTTGCACATCATGTTCATTGCAAATCTTCTTGATGTTTCAGTTTCATGTTGTAAAACTTTTAGTCATTTGTGATTTTCTCATGAGGCAACTTAATTACTATAGAATCATTGTCTCAGTAAGCTTTTGTCATATGACTATAAAAAGTCCTATATGGTTAATAGCATGTCACCACAGGAATTATTCTTGTTATCATTTACCTACTCGAGGACGAGCAGGAATTAAGCTTGGGGATGTTGATACGTCCAAAACGTCTCTATAATTTCTGCTTGCTCCATGCCACTTTTGGGTGATATTGCTATGATATTCATACACTTCCATACACTTTTGATCATATTTGGACTAACCTACTAATCCAGTGCACCCCTGTGCCAGTTTCTGTTTTCGGCTGTTTTTGTATTTCAGGTTTTCACGTTACGAGAACTGCCAGGAAAAATCCAGAAAAATTATATAAAAAATCAGCGTTCCAGAACCTACCTTGCGCCCGAAGGACAGTCGGGGGGGGGGGGCACCAGGGCTCCTGGCGCCCTGGCGGCGCCCCCCGGGCCGCGCCGGGGGGCGCCTGGGCCCCCCGAGCCCCATCTGGTGCCCCACTTCGGCATATATTTAGAGCGTCCTTCGAAACCCTCGGGACAGGAACTCTTTTTCGCGATCTCATCTCTGTTCCGCCGCCGCCGCCGCTTCCAAGATCGGGAGCACCAGGAGAACTCTTCCCGGCACCCTGCCGGAGGGGAGGATCACCATCGGGAGCCTCTCCACCACCATGGACGCCTCCCGGATGAGTTGTGAGTAGTCTCCCTTGGACCATGAGTCCATGACCAGTAGCTATGTGATGTTCTCCTCCCGTTCTCGTGCTTCACTAATTAGTCCTCATGAGCTACCCTACATGATCGAGGCACATATGTAATCCTTATGCTGTTGCTATGATGAGTTTGCTGGGATCCGATGGATTATGAGATTATGTTCAGATTGTTGTTGAGTAATATATTTGATCTACCTCTTTTATATTTATGTTCATAAGTAATTCTTGCATGTTCTCCGTTGTTATTTATTGCTTTGGCCAAGTAATACGTAGTGACTCCAAGAGGGAACGTTATGCTTGATTGTGGGTTCATGCCCCTCGATGACTAGCTTGAGTGACAGAAACATGAGTCTAGGGGATGTGCTGTTGCCACAAGGGGGAAAACAACGGTGCTTGTGCCCGCGGGTGCAAGGATTGTTTACTTTACGCAAAGTTCTTTTAATGCAGTTGTCTGTTGCATTGAGTTTACACTATGGGTGGGGCTCGCAACTTAATACCAGCGAGATGTTCTGGATAGATATGTCAAGGTGGATGATTAGTAGTAGATATTGATGGATTTCGGTCTACTTACTTTGGCGTACCGCCCATGCTTTGAACCTCAACCTTTCTTGCAATGTAGTCAGCATTGGTTTGCGTTCGTGGTCCTGTCAATTGCCTATCTGTAATTCATTTACCGCTCATAACTGTTTTATCGTCTTTTGGGAGAGAGACATCACTAGTGAACATCATGAGACTCCGGTCCATATTACCATTATTGATCACATCCGCTATTTACTTTTCGCTATTATTTACTATTGCAAACATTATCTATCACTACTATCATTTGCGTTTAATCCTTTGTGAACTACAAGGCCGGAGGGATTGACAACCTCTCTGTACTCGTTGGGAGCAAAGTTATTTGTATCTGTGTGCAGGTCCATGTTGATTGCTAATCCGCGCCGTTAGCAGTTGACACCTACTTGTTGAACCTAGGAGTCTCTGGGGATTCGATCCTTGGCATCTTTGCTAAGGGAAAAACTTCCACAACACTGCATCTTACACCTTCCACTTGGGGTAACCAACGAGGGGTTAGAGGCCCATCAGCATCCAAATCCTTGGCACGATACGCTCTGTCATCATAAGCCTCATTATATCCTTCCTCAATACAGCCACCATACCTACCTATCAAGGCATTTCCATAGCCTTTTCGAGATACATTGCCAAGCAACATCCATCTTCTCATGACTTGATCTTCATGTCATACATGCTTTTTGCTTGATCGATGAGCCGCATGCTAGTTGGGCCTTACCCTAATCATTGCTACATGACGCGCTAGTATCATTGCATATCCTGCTACACCGGCAAAGGCATACATTTGCATACATCATGATAGTTTCATTTTCTTTATGTTGAGTACTTTTGTAAAGTGTGAAAGATCTTCTATACTCCTTGTAATATATAGAGTGTTGCCCCTAAAGTGAGGAAAAGATCCCAAAGACGACAAAACCAAAAGATCCCAAAGAGGACAAAATCAAAAGATCCCAAAGAGGACAAATGAGAGTTAAATAGAAAGAGTCACTGAGGCCACAAAAAAAGAAAAAAAAAGGTAGAAAAAAAAAGAAAAAGAAATAAAAAGAGAGAAGGGGGCACACTACTATTCCTTTTGAGAGATCCACACTCGTACTCCATCTTATACCTTGTACTCCATAGAGATTATCATTCATGCATATAGCTATGTGGGGACCTTCACACTATAGAACTTGGCTTGTATATTCCAATGATGAGCCTCCTCAAAAGAGCTCAGGTCTTCTTGAGCAAGCAAGTTGGATGCACCCCCACTAGTTCCATTGGAGAGCTTACCTTAGCTCATATGTGCATCCGTTGCATGGCAATCCCTACTCCTCACATCATATCTATCATTTGGCTTTCTCTCGCCCATGATTGTCCTCATTGATGTGAGCCTTTCACACCTTTTTTGTCTTCCCCCTTCATCATTTTTCTCTCTTTGCCATCCTAAGTGTCGACTTTCTTGCTTACGCTCATCCATTGCATGAGTGCTCAAAATATCAAAAGGGAGTGGATCATTTTGACTTGTACCTGGCTGGTGGTCTGGGGATGAGTCAAGATAAGATTCCAAAGAAGACCAAGTGTGAAACTTTAGTAGATTAAGTTCTCAACAATACAAAAACTATGTTTTACTCTCTCGTATATCCCTATCCCCTTTCTAGCTCGCAAACACCATTTGGAGACATTCGAGTCACGGACAGCGAGAGCTCTTGCACCTTTATGTTCTTATGTTGCTTGTTACAATGCTAATATAGACTCTTGCTTGTTATGACTTGAATTGAATTACATGCCTTGATTGCTTTACTTAAAAAGTTCTTATATGGTTGATAGCATGTCACCACAGAAATTATGCTTGTTATCATTTACCTACTCGAGGACGAGCAGGAATTAAGCTTGGGGATGTTGATACGTCCAAAACGTATCTATAATTTCTGCTTGCTCCATGCTTCTTTTTGTGTGATATTGCTATGATATTGATGCACTTCCATACACTTTTGATCATATTTGGACTAACCTATTAACTCAGTGCACCATAGTGCCAGTTCCTGTTTTCTGCTGTTTTTCTATTTCAGGTTTCCCCCATATTAAAAGTGCTCCAAAAATTCCGGGAAAAATACAGGAAAAATCAGCGTACAGTAAGCTTCGAGAAAAACCAAAGCGGGGCCAGAGGGGAGCCAGGGGTGGCCCAGGCGGCCACCTGGCGCGGCCCCACCCTTGGCCGCGCCAGGGGGGCGCCTGGGGCCCCCTCTCCGCCTCTGGTTGCCCCCCTTCGCATATATATTTCCCCCGTCGCAGAAACCCTGATTCCAGAACCCTTTTCTCCAGAAGCAATTCCGATCTCCGCCGCCATCGCCACCAAGTTTCGGGGGACCAGAATTCCTGTGTCGGCATCCTGCCGGGATGGGGAAGTGCCCCCGGATTCATCTCCATCGACGTTGCTTCCTCCCTCCATGATGCGGGAGTAGTTCCTCCTCGGTGCTGAGGTTTCTACCAGTAGCTATGTGGTCAATTCTCTCTCCCATGATGTGATCTTCGTTGTGATCATAGGCTATGTTGATCTAGGGTGATCCCATGATATTTCCCCTTCCTCTATGTATTGGATTGATGTACTCACTTGTCTTTATCTAGTATAATCTCCGAGACCAAGGTGACAGCGGTCTATTGGACATGGATTAGAAGAATATTTTCATGAGTGATTTCCTCTTTTGTGTGTTGATTGAAGATTGAGAGTCTCTTGGTGCTTGTCTTTGACTATCCTTGAGATATGTTGTGGTGATTGTGGTACTCTCTTTGGATGGCCGCGGTGACATTGGGAAATCCATAGATTGAGAACTACGAACTTTGAGGTGTGCTTTTGTAGCCCTACATAATTCTCGTCCTCTCTTGACCACAAAGGAATGACCTCCGAGTGCGTCTTTTATGGGAAATATCATGTGATTAGACTATGTAAATGTTGTTGGAGTTGCCACTAGTGAAAGTATGAAGCCTAGGCCTTGTTTCCACCATTGCAATACCATTTGTGCTCACGTTTACCACTTGTTTGCTTGCTGCACTTTTTATTACAGATTTATATTACTTTGCTTTGCCACTCCTATCATCCATATTTTACCATCTCTTCGCCGAACTAGTGCACCTATACAACTCCTAGTTGTATTAGGTGTGTTGGGGACACAAGAGACTTCTTGTATCTTAGTTGCAGGGTTGCTTGAGAGAGACCATCTTCAACCTCTACTTCCCTGAGTCCTATAAACCTTAGGTCATCCACTTGAGGGAAATTGCTGCCGTCCTACAAACCTCTGCGCTTGGAGGCCCAACATAGTCTACAAGAATAGAAGCGTGTGTAGACATCAGTCCCTCGTCCGCCCCCGTCGTCGCAGCTGCACCCCTCACTGGTGTGGTCACTCGGGATCGGACTGGGACACTGCGTCCTAGCACGCGCTACACATCTGACGAGTACGCGTGTGTTGCATCTACCTCGGCACCGTCTCCACTCCCCACCTCTGCTCGCGCAGCCCTTCGGGATTCGAACTGGCTTGCTGCGATGCGTGAGGAGTTCGACGCCCTGCAGCGCAACCGTACGTGGCAGCTTGTCCCGCGGCCTCCCCGTGCCAATGTCTTCACTGGCAAGTGGGTCTTCCGCCACAAGACTCGCCCGTGCGGCTCTCTCGAGTGCTACAAGGCGCGTTGGGTGGTGCGCGGCTTTCGCCAGCGCGCCGGCGTGGACTTCACCGACACCTTCGCCCCGGTTGTCAAACCGGGCACGATTCGTGTCGTCCTCCAGCTTGTTGTCTCTCGCGCCTGGCCAGTCCACCAGCTCGATGTGTCTAATGCTTTTCTGCATGGCCATCTCGACGAGCAGGTATTCTATCAGCAGCCTACTGGTTTCGTCGACACCGACTATCCGGACCACGCGTGCTTGCTCTCCCGTTCTCTTTATGGGTTGAAGCAGGCACCTCGGGCCTGGTACCAGCAGATCGCGGCCTTCCTTCAGCAACAGGGGTTCCGGTCCACATGGTCCGATGCCTCCCTGTTTGTTTATCATCAGGGTGCCGCCACCATGTACCTCCTCCTGTACGTCGACGACATCATCCTGACTGCCTCCTCGCCAGCGCTCCTTCAGCAGATCATAGCTTGCCTCGGCACCGAGTTCGCCCTCAAGGACTTGGGGGCTCTCCACTACTTCCTCGGCATCGAGGTTGTCCGCCGGGCCACTGGCTTCTTCCTGCATCAGCAGAAGTACGCCTACGAGCTTCTGGAGCGAGCGGGCATGCTTAACTGCAAGCCTGCTCCCACGCCTGTTGACACGAAGGCTAAGTTGTCCACCGTCGAGGGATCTCCGGCGTCCGACGCTCCCTTCTACCGCTCCATTGTCGGTGCGCTTCAGTACCTCACACTGACGCGTCCGGACATTCAGTACGCTGTCCAGCAGGTGTGCCTTCATATGCATGCTCCTCGTGATACACATTGGGCTCTGGTGAAACGTATTCTTCGGTATATACGTGGCACCACAGCTATGGGTCTCACTCTGACGGCATCACCTGACACCAGCCTTGTCGCCTACTCCGACGCCGACTGGGCTGGGTGTCCCGACACTCGACGATCCACTTTCGGCTACTGCTTCTACCTTGGGCCCTCTCTGATTTCGTGGTCGTCTAAACGACAACCCACGGTCTCATGATCGAGCGCCGAGGCTGAGTACAGGGCCGTGGCCAACGCCATCGTGGAGTGCTCTTGGCTACGACAGCTACTTCAGGAGTTGCTATGCGAGGTCACCAAGGCGACGCTTGTTTACTGTGACAATGTCTCCGCGGTCTATCACGCCGCAAACCCTGTCCATCACCGGCGAACGAAGCATATTGAGCTCGACATCCACTTCGTCAGGGAGCATGTCGCACTTGGTCGTGTTCGAGTTCTCCATGTGCCCACCGATCAGCAGTTCGCCGATGTCATGACGAAGGGACTACCTACCTCAACGTTTGAGGGCTTTCGGTCCAGTCTCCGCGTCACCGGCGACGCTTTGACTGCGGGAGGGGGGGTGTTGAACATGTGTACATGTACGTAGGTCTGGGTTTTGTATGCCGTACCTGGTGTGTCTCTCTCCCTCTGTATTTACTCTTGGGAGACAAGACACCGGTCGCACCCCTTGTACCTATATATATGTGCCTAGTGCACGATCAATCAATTATCGATGCACCAAATCATTCTCTACAAGCAAATCTATAAGATGCATGAATTAGAGGTGGCAAAATTTTGTGTTTCTTTCCTTTTTGACTAGGATGGCAGACTGCACCTAGTGTGTTGGTTCTCCCTACCAACAGCCCCAGATTTTTTTTCTTTTCTTTAGCTAGAGGTTTGTTATACTGCTAGGTGCCTAGGTAGATTATGAACTGCTGCAACACGAATGTGCCAATTCTCTAAGGCTAAGTTTTCAAGGCTAGTTAATGTTTAGGCCAGTATGGCTGTCTGTTTCAACTTGTAGTGCAGATTACAATGCTAAAACACAATAAAGTTGAGTCGTTGCGCTAACATGTTTGAAATTCAGTTGTGATGATATTACCACTATAACACTACTATTCTGCATCTTCCCTATGATATTACAGTTTTGTTCCTTGGAGCTCATAAACTCTGCAATGTGAACAAATTTTGTGGGAAACCTTCTGTGTTGTCTGAGCTTTTTGTCTTCTTTGCCCAGATTCAATGTAGTCTTGGTCAGATCAGCTTTCGGCAGGGTGGAGTTCTTGCAGATGTGATCGCCTTTCTGACAATATGGCCCGTGCCGATCTAAGGAATTTCACCTGGCACTGGCTATGTGTGTTGTTTTTGTTTTGACGCTACGTATGGTTTCGCTTACTGTAACATGCATGGATGTTACTGCTCTGGTGCTCCCTGCCTAAGAACTGGGTGTTGTCATCAGATGAGCTTTGGGAGTTCAAAGTGATGGCGGTTTCATAGCTCGCTGATATGTGTGATCATCTTGCGGACAAGATGGGGCGTGACAATCTACAGAATTCACTTGGCCATGGCCATGTGTATGCTGTTCATGTTTTCATGCTACTTATAGCCTTGGTTACCATAACATCGATGTTGTTGTTCTACAATGAAATTAACAGTTCCAGTCAATCGACAACTGTGGCTGTATATCTACAATTCTGTTTTTTTCTTCCTTCTTCTCAACTGTATCAGACATGACGATGGACCTGGGTAAGTGAAGTTGGACACATTGTGAAACTGCGGTTATGGGACTGATGATAAACCCAACCCTGCTGCAGCATGTAATTGGACTCAGTTGTTTTGCCGCGGCATGATGACTGTCGTCAAGTTAGTATGGTCCCACAAAAAGTAGTATGGTCCCACAAAAGAAAAGAAAAAGAAAAAAAGAACACAAAGCAACTGCCATGATACAAATAAAAAAATGCCATTCTCTTTATTTTATTTGTCTATAACAAAATAATTGCATCAAAAAGATATGTGTTTTTGCCCTGATATGTATATCAAAAACTGCCAGTTTGCCAAAGTGAAGAAAAAACAATAATTAGCCTAAAAATGCCATCATGTGAGAATCATACATGGTCAAATTTTAAAAGGGAAAAAATGAAATTGCCATGATAGATGTAATAAAAATGCCATGACATTAAAACAATTCCATGATGCAAATAGTATTTTAAAAAGACATGCTTGTATTTTCAAAAAATTGTCATGCCAGTAGAAAATTACCATGCTATATATGAAAAATATACCATGCTCTTAAACAATATAAAAATGCCATGTTTTAAGAATAAAAATGACATGATCTTAGTAATTAACATGCCATGGCATAAACATGAATGGAAAATTCCCTGACATAAAAAAACTATTGTCATGTTTTTTAAGGAACAATGCCAAGTAATAAGTACACACAGATTTATGAAAAATTTCATCTTGAAAATGCCATGGTGATGCCCTCTTGCATGGTAGATGCATATTAAACTTGCTGTGGCAAATAAATGAACAACTGAAAAAAATCTGACAAAAAATGCCATGGCGAATACATATTAGAAATGCCATGATATTTGAAATAAAAATGCCATGGTTTCTACAATAAAAATTCCATGTGCACAAACATTTTTCACCATTGACACAAAATTGCCATGGGAAAATACATATTAAAATTGCCATTGTACGTTATGAAAAGTTGCCATTGTCTCCACAAAATAATTTGCCATGAGAGTAAAAATACCATACTAAGCTGAACAAAGAAACGTGCCATACCAATAATGTAACTGATTATTATATAATAATTTGACATAATGTGTTGCACCTGATGTTATTCAGAAAGAACGATTTAAACGTGCACTTTTAGTAATTTTTTGTCAGTTGCAAGTTTCCGATGAGTTAGAAAAAAGTATATAGACCCCAACAATAAAGTGCAGTTGGGAGACAAAATAATAAATGCATTCATGGGGATGCATAGACCCCAACTTGTATTTGAAGATGTATTTCTTATATACATATACACAGACGTGCGTGCAGACACATGGAGATATATAGGGCCTAATATCTTTTTTGGGTAGCCTTAAACTATTGATAAATCATTAGTATATGAGATGTATGATATAAAAATTATATCATTAGAAACTCCTTTCACATTCAAATTTGATGGTATGCTTTGTGTAACTTGCACATCATACATTATATTTCTAACACATGGTCAAAGGTAATCTCGAAAAATGTATTAGGCCCTATATATTGAAGAGAGGGAGTACACAAATGTTAATTTCTAGTGGGCTTGTGATTTGGCAATTGACAAGGGTTCCACCAACATGCATGTCAATAACTTCATGCATGAGTAATAATTAGCAATTTCTAAACTATGTTAATCATGTGAACGTGCATATCAACAGACAAGGATCTCATATCATGCATATCAATAATACCGATTTTACCGATGAGATCATGGGATATATGGTACATTGTGTTAGTACAATGAAAAATCCAGGAATTTGAGTGTGGCTTTCTTTGATTGTGAACAAGAGTACTATTTTCGTTGGAATTAGTATAATGGATTTCCTTGGAATTGCTACTTATCCAACAAAATTTAAATTTCAGAATCACTAATTGTTGTCTTAATATTCTTTGGAATTGAGATTACGAAAACATAAGTTTTCTTAAGATAAATGATAATAGGGACTTGCACAGTTAAAAATACTTGAATTTTTATACAGAATTATGAGATATCCATGCCAAGTGTTCAGTTTAAAAATTTATGAACTCTTATGGAAATCCTCAAAAGGTAGCACTCTAACAATTACCCTAAGAGTTTCTCTCATACAAAATTACATTAAGAGAGAACATTCTCACTATTATACCGAAACCATTGTATTTGCGTCGTAGTTCAGCCAACAAATGTCACTCTGATGTCTACACACGCTTCTACTCTTGTATAGACTATGTTGGGCCTCCAAGCGCAGAGGTATGTAGGACAACAACAATTTCCTTCAAGTGGATGACCTAAGGTTTATCGAACTCAGGGAAGTAGAGGTTGAAGATGGTCTCTCTCAAGCAACCCTGTAACTAAAATACAAGAAGTCTCTTGTGTCCCCAACACACCTAATACACTTGTCAGATGTATAGGTGCACTAGTTCGGCGAAGAGATGTTAAATGGCAAGTGATATGGATGGCAAAACAAAGTAATATAAATCTGTAATAAAAAGTGCAGCAAGCAAACAAGTGGTAAACGTGAGCACAAATGGTATTGCAATGGTGGAAACAAGGCCTAGGGTTCATACTTTCACTAGTGGCAACTCCCAACAACATTAACATAATCGAATCACATGATATTTCCCATAAAACATGCAATGGAGACACACCCGGAGGTCATTCCTTCGTGGTCAAGAGAGGACGAGAATTATGTAGGGCTACAAAAGCACACCTCAAAGTTCGTAGTTCTCAATCTAAGGATTTCCCAATGTCACCGCGGCCATCCAAAGAGAATCCCACAATCACCACAACATATCTAAAGGATAGTCAAAGACAAGCACCAAGAGACTCTCAATCTTCAATCAACACACAAGAGAGGAAATCACTCATGAAAATATTTTTCTAATCCATGTCCAATAGACCGCTGTCACCTTGGTCTCGGGGATTATACTAGATAAAGACAAGTGAGTACATCAATCCAATACATAGAGAAAATATCATGGGATCACCCTAGATTAACATAGGCTATGATCACAACGAAGATCACATCATGGGAGAGAGAGATAACCACATAGGTATACGTACGAGCCCTCGGCCCCGTAGAAGACTACTCACACATGGACATGGTGAGGAGGATCTTGATGGTGGTGTTGATGAAGAGGTGCAGCCCCGCGAGGAGGAGATGGCCGGCGGCAGCCACGGAGGCGGCGGCGGCGGCCCTTGGGGGCGCTGCGGCCCTAGGGGGCAGCGGCTCCTTGGCCCCCCTTCTTCCTTGTGGATGATGCTGCAATGGTGCTGGTCCTCCCCTCCAAGACGGCGGCTTTGGAGGAGGAAAATTCGTGGCCCTTAGTGACCTAGGTTTCCTCTCTTTATATAGACTCTCGGATTCCCGTCATCAGATTTTAGGCCTCAGTAAAACGGGCTTTACTCGGCCGTCCGGACTCCGATTTGGACGAATTTTATATGCAGAAGCATCGCCTCGAAATTCCCCATAACTTTCGCAACTAGACTTTTTCCGTTTGACGTCGTCTTCGGGCCGGAACGTGACCATCTTTAAAAAACGTTCTCAGACAGATTTCAGGAAAGTCAGAGTCCTACTCCAATACGACTCCTTTTGCGTTTTTGTCAATTTCCAAGTAATTCCTACACAATAAAGTCTAAAACAAGAACATTGTGCACTTTTCCAACCATTAGTAGGTTAGTCCAAATATGATCAAAAGTGTATGGAAGTGCATAAATATCATAGCAATATCACACAAAAAATGCATGAAGCAAGCAAAAATTATAGATACGTTTTGGACGTATCACACTCCTATAACCAAAAAAAGGTTCACAAATTAAAAAGACTGTAGAAAAGTCACATTGTGTAATGTAACTAGAGCGTGTGTAAAGGTGCATTCACTAGCTGCATGTATCATTCATTCCAAGCGCATTAACTAGATGCATGTGCTTGTATTATGCAATACTGCAGTGTTTTATCGTAGGAGTAGTTACATGTCTGCTCTATAACTAGGCTTGATTGTTGCCATCTCATAGTAATCAATAGCACTACCAACTTCGGTTGATGGCGTACCCAGAGCCCATCGTCCTCATCCGTTCATGGGGCTATTAAATTGATATTGTCGATTGACACGTGCCTTCAATGCATAATATTTTGATGATGATATTAATTGGACAATTCAGGGTTGAAATTTTGGCGTACTATCTTCATTTATATCAAGGTAAGAGCTAGCATCTCCAGCCGCACCCCCAACAACCCCCCCTCCCCAGGCCACTTTTTCGGCCCCGGCGCCGAAAAATGGCCCAGTCGCGCCCCAGGAGCTCGTTTTCCGCCGGATTGGGCCGAAATTGACACCGGCGTACCCAACTCGAACCCGGCGCGCTGGGGGTCGCCTGGGGGCGCCGGACGGACCTTTTTTGGCGCGAACTATGATGGGCCCGCCCTGTCAGCGACGCGCCGCTTCGTCGTCCACATCGCCTCGTTTCCCGCGGGAATCAATGCCAAAGCTGCCGCGCTGCCGCGCCATCGCCTCCATTGATGCCGCGCCTTCCGCGATGCAGCGCGCCGATCAGCATGCCCATTGATGCCACGCAGTGAAGCATCGCGTCGCCCAGCGCCACGGCCGCCCGCCACGCGTCGCCCAGCGCCACGGCCGCCCGCCACACGTCGCCTGGCATGCGCCTCCCGCCGCCCCGAGCTCCGGCTATAAAAGCCGCCCGCCTCGCCGGTGAACGCCACACCGCAGCACCTCGCCTCTCTTCCCCCCCTCTCGCACACTCCACTCCCTGCCGACGAGCAATGGCAACGCGGTACCCAGGCGACTCGGCGGCGAAGAACGGCTTCGGCCGCCGCCACCTGCACGAGTGGGAGGCGCGCCTCCTGTTCGAGGCCGACTACCCGGCCCGTCCGCGAGGTGGACGATGTCCTCTACCTCGACAGCGACAGCGACGAGAAGGAGGCCGAGCCATCCCGCGTCGGCGACCCTGGACAGGGCTGCAGCAAGGACGACGGCGGGTGGCAGGACGAGGATGACGAGGACGAGGACGAGGACGACGACGACGACGACAACGACAGCGGAGACTACACCGTCTTCTACAAGCGCCTAGGCATGTAGAAGCCGGACGGCGGCGAGGCGCGGCGTAGCTAGGCCGTGTTTGTTTTTGTTATTTTGTCTTTTGTACATATTTGAATGAATGTCATCGAGTTTGCATGAATTTCGACGAGTTTGTGTGAAAAAATGCCGACTCCGTTTAGCCCTGGGACCGGTCGTCGCCCCCACGCCTAAATTCTCGCCGGCTCGCCCCGAGGACGCGTTTTTTCGGTGTCCTGGGGGGCTGAACGGCTGGAGATGCTCTAAGGATACAATTCTAAATTTGGATAATGCTGTTTTATTCATATTTTCATGGTTAAAATTTGGCAATAAGCAAATAATTTGACAATTAAATGGAGAGCATGTTGGATATCCGTATGATAATTAGGAAAGTTGGTGATACTACCACGAAAACTTATGTGGTTTGTTTACCTATATATTCAATAAAGTGATAGTAGTTTTCTCGCAAAATAAAATAAAGTGATAGTAGATTTGGACTGTACATGGGTAGCTGGAGTACCATCACGTGCACTTTATACTTTGACTACATTGTTGATCTATGTAGATGAAGTTGGAAAGGGTTGCGCTCAATCGCCCTTGGTTCCTCTCCTTTGGTGCCGCACCAGCGGTGAGTTTCTACTTTCTTCTTTTCCAGTAAATATGAAGAATTCAAATCCACTATTTATATAATTTTTTCTAGAATAAATGGCCTTTTGAATTCATTTGTCATTCTGTTAGCCAATTTCACCTATGGTCTCACATGTAATCTGAACATCTAGAGCGTAATCAGATTTGCTATTTCTGCATTTTATTTTTGCTGACTTATTAAGGGCACATAAAAAATATTGAAATATGTAGGTTAATAATATAAAAAGGTCTATCTAAAAAACCCTGTCATTTGTGATGTCAAATTGTCCCCTTAGCCATTCTGGCTTAGATTGATTACTCACCTGATCATTGTCCTTAATCATTTCAATTAGGAGTTTATGACACAAGTTTTTAGTTAGATCCTCCTACTTCTTTTACTTAGAATAATTTTAAAATTGCATCCATATTTACAATATGTAATAATAATATCTTCAAAGCACAAAGTATTATTGTATATTTAAATGTAAAATACACATATAGCAATGGATACAAACATAAATCAAGAAAAAACTTCAGCCAACATGCCACTTAATTATTCAGTTCTTTTATGGAGCCTCCTCTTTACTCTGCTTGGCTCTTCAGATGCAAGGAAAACATGCCAGCCACTACCGCGAGAGCTCGATCCTGCGGCCCGCCCGGCGCCGAAGCAATGTCAGCCTCCTCCCGGAGGTGAACGGCCTTTTCTCGCGCCGCGGCGCCCTTCTCCCCTTCCATCAGCTCTCTGACCAGCGCCGCCACATCCTCCCGCGGGACAACCGCTCCGTCCTTACCCAGGGGAGGCCTCTCCCACAATGCCAGGCCCACCCGGTCCGACGACAGCATCACCGCGTTCAACCTCTGCTCGGCGTACAGCGGCCACGCCACCATCGGCACGCCTGCCGCCACGCTCTCCAACGTGGAGTTCCATCCGCCATGAGACATGAACCCTCCCACGGCGACGTGGTTAAGGATCTCCACCTGCGGCGCCCACAGTGGCACAAGGAGCCCTGTGCCGTTCGTCCTCTCGACGAACCCTTTAGGCAGGTAACTCAGTGGGTCGGCACCGGTGGCGGCATTGCCGAGGTAGTCCGCGCTGCTGTCCTTGTCATTGGGGTGGTGCACCACCCAAAGGAACCTCTGCCCGCTCGCCTCCAGTCCTGCCGCCAGCTCGGTCGTCTGCTCCGTGGACAGCGCACCGCCGCTGCCGAAGGACACGTACAAGACCGCGCCATTCGGCTGCTTGTCCAGCCACCGTAAGCAGCTGTGCTTGACCTCGTCGGAGTCAGGGCACCGTGGTCGGGTGAATGGACCCACTGCATACGCCGGAGGGTACAGGCCCTTGTCAGAAAGCTCTTTGAACGCTTCCAGCGTCTCGTGCTCCAACGCGTCCATGGTGTTGACGATGAAGCCTTCCGCTAGGAGGTAGTTGCGCCCGAGGTCGATCATGAGCTGGTACACGGGGTCGGAGCGGTTCTGGACGGGTTCGACGAGATCGGCGCCGTGCAGCGGCACGCACCCCGGGAGCATCACAGGCTCCGGGAGGTCGCCGCACTCACAGGTAGTGGTCCTGGAGAGCTCCGGCGTGTAGAGCAACGATAACAGCGACATGAGGCTGGAGGTGTAGAAGACGTACCCAGGCAGACCCATCTCCTTGCCGACGGCGAGACCTGCGGGGCAGAGCATGTCCGTCATGAAGGCTGTGATCCCCTCCGGGAGGTCGAGGAGGGAGCGTAGTAGGTCGCGTAGCTGTGGTAGGGCACGGCTGATGACCGTGAGGATGCGAGTCACCAAGTGCGCGTCGGCGGGGAGGTCGTCGATGGACACCTCCGGGAGCGTGGCGACGGAGACGCCCGGCGGGAGGGAGGCGAGCGGCGAGGAGTGGCCGGGAGTGGACAGGCTAGCGTAAGTGACGATGGTGACGGTGAAGCCGTGGTGCACGGCGAGGCACTTGGCCAGCTCGGACACCGGGAGGACGTGGCCCAAGCCGGAGCTGGTGAGGATGACGACGTGCGGCGCCTGTGCCATGACCAGGAAAACGAGCTAGGATGTGACGCCGTGGTAGCTAGTGTGTCCCCCTGCGTTTATTTCGGCAGCAAACACGCATACATACAGTAGTCCTTGTATATAAGCAGAAGGATCGTACTAGGACTAGGAGCAACAGAAGCAGAAAAGCGTGAGGTAAACGTTTCCAATCTGGCGGTGGTACGCTCGTGTCGGCCACCACAACATGCATTGGGCTCCGCGAACAACTTCTTCGGCGTCAGGTTACGTACAGACATTAAAGTTTCTGAAGGTTATTGCAACGATCTCTTCCATGAGAAATTTTGGTGTAGAGGAACATCGCGTGAGCTTTAGAATTCTCTTATAACTGAAATCGGAAATGCGCACCTAGTACCTGGGGTGCATGAGGTGGTGCGACACCTGGGGTTATGAATCTAGAGTTTTTACCACTAGTTCATATACAAAAAAAAAAAAAACATCATACAAGGGGAGTCATGTGAGACCTGCTGCTTGACAAGTTGCCTTCGAGGTTCTAATTGCCAAAAAGAAGAGCGCCTTTCAATGGAACTAGACCATGATGGCGCGCGTTGCTGCGCCCGTAATTTCTTTCAATATAATGATACTTACTTTTGTATAAGTATATAGAGCAGAAAAATGATAAGTTGTAAATATGATCCATGTATTGGACAGTAATAGAAGAGGCGAATTGGTCGTTGACAGTAAAAGAGTGTATTATTTTCTAAAGAAAAAAGCCTACACGGTATTACACTATGGAGTACTCTACCATCCGCCCAAAAACTCACAACAGCATAGTACAACACTTTTTGAAGATCATACATACATGCCAATTATTTTGATCAGGCAATATTATGTTTATTAATAAAATGAACATATATACTACAGAAGCCGTCTCTGTAAGTCAAGGTTCTAACATATATTGCATTACTCTGAAATAGGATAAAATGAACTCGCACCTATAATTGATATGTAATGCCCAGTAGGAATCAGATTGATAGGTAATATACATCATACATCTGATCTGCACTTATGGATAAGATTTTGTTGACTGTCACACTACAATTGAATGGACAACACTCAAATTGTAAGCAAGTTCTCAAGTGCTTGATACATCAACGTCACGGCAATGGAATATTGCATATGTAATTCTGTACGGATGAAGTAGAAGTTTTCATTTTCATTTTTAAATAGGATGTACTCCAATCATTAAAGTAATAACACAAAAGAGAAAAACACTGAGCTGGGAGGTTTATTTAGTTGTGCATGTAGCTCAATTTGAGTTATACTTGATCTGAACTATGAACACCGTAGCTCAATTCAAGTTATACTTGCTACTGGACTATGATCATAGTCCAAAACTCATCTGAAAGTTATACCATGATCTGGAAAAATAGCTAGCCTCCACTAAGTGGGATGCATGGAAGATTGACAGAAACCTGAAACATGAATTTGCACAAGAATTATAAATTAAAGTGGAGAAACATCATTGTAAGGATGAACCCAAGCCAAGCAGCAGGATGGAAAACTATGCTTTAGTGTAGTGCACTACCTTCATGATAGGTCACATAATTGCCTAGTCTAAATTCCACAACTGTAAAATGCATTATAAGCAGATGTAATAAGCATGTACCTCTGAACAATGATCAGTGTACTAATTTTCCACATAGAAGTAACGGTTTTGCTAATTCTAGGTGGATTGAGATTTTGTTCAGTCCCAATCGATTCCAAAAGGTGCAACTTCTGCTTCACTAAGATGAAGTTGTACTTTATATCGATCGAGACATATACGAACTGTAGAGGTAGTATGAAACATTGTGTCTATTCTACTTGAGAAAGTCAAAGGTATATAGAAGTTGCTTCACAGGCACTAAGCAAAACTTAAGTTCTGGTCTTGTAGTAATCAAGCGAGGAGTATCGGGAAAAGAGAGGATTACATATCAATGACATTCATTACTGTTTACACATTTGTTAATTTGGAACAAGAAACAATTATCTATATTACAAATATACACCCGGACCTGCTGATTTTCAACTATTTCCTAGTTGGCAGAAATCGTAGTTCACATCTACATGTTTTCAATTGGCTTATTCACTCTGATGCCCTCAGGTCTCTTATATCAAGATTAAGGTCTGAAGCAACTTATGTGTGATTCAACTAAGAATGGCATGAGATAATCTTATAATCTACAATGAAAATTATAGGATTGCTTTGCTTATTTTAGACCATAATACCTTTGTATGCAGTGCTTAAAATATAGAGGGGGCATAAATTTCCAAATGAGTCAAACATCAAAGTATTCCCAATCCATCCAATAATTTGTAGCCAGATAGCACATGTTCAGAAAAGAAGACAACCGGTACAGATCACCCCAACTGGTGAAAATAATAGAGAGGCAAAACATAGAAGGACAGAGTGAGATAGCTTACTTGAAAGATGGGAAGATAATTTTATCTCAAACAATTTATCTCGCCGCTGAATGATAGAATCTCGTCTCGTGGTCATGATACACAATCTGAAATAGCTTACTTGAAAGATTCAGCCATGGACCGAACTACCACCAGTTGTTGAATCGATGCCATCTTGTACCTTCGGTCAGAGAGCTCTACACAGGAAGGAACAACGGATCCGACAGCTTTATATGGGCGAACAAAGAGTAAAAAAGGAGCACCAAAGGTAAGTGGTAACTGCCCTGCAATTATTCTTTGCCGGCGATTGGCGCACATCAATCACCATTAAGGTCTTGTAGCGGACGGCTATTTACCTCTTTGATTTCCGGCGGTTCTTCGTGCTAGCGAGGTGACCCTCTCACCCGCGTCTGCTCGGCTGGATCCCCTCGCGTGCCTCGCCTCGGCCAGATCCCCTCGAGCGCCGCATCCCCTCCCGCGCCTCGCGTCGCTTGATCCCCTCCCGCGCCGGATCCCCTCCCAAGCCACTCCGCGGCTTGAACCCCACCCTCACATTGGCTGGATGGAGGCAGACCGCCCGCATCGCCGCCTCTGTATGGAGCCGCTGGGTAGGATCCCCTCGAGCGAGCAGTTTTTTTTTTCACGAGTGCAACGACGAGTCGCAGGTGTATCTCGATCGGCTAGACAGATGGGCTTTCATACCAAGCCAAACCAAGCCCAATCAACCACAGGCCTCAGAAAAAGTCGCGAGAGTAGCAGCCCATTAGGACAGGCGGCCCAGGTCGCGGTAAACTCGCGCTAAAACAGTGATCCGACGGCCAGAAATGATTCAAAAGCAAAATCCGACGGCCGAAATTGCTGATGGCGTGAGAGAGCTCAGTTTAGGTGCGGTTCTACTGTCCTTAATGAGCAAAAGCAAAAAAAAAAAAAAATTCCAATGACATGCTGCTGTAGTGTTTGTCAAGTGTTGGGTTGGTTGTCAGTTTTATCAGAGACCTTGCCATTTACAAGATCTACTTCCTGCGTCCCAAAATAAGTGTCGTAGGCGGAGGGAATATTAGTTATTAAACAGGAAATAAGAAAGCCATCACGTTATTCCACATAGAAAAAATTATCAAATGTGTTGCTATATATTTTTCTGGCCAAGATTCAAAAAACTACCTAATGTATGTAAACACCTAATATCAGCATGTATGTTTAAAACAAAAACGGAAAGGCAGTACATGCTTGCATTGATATCTATACATGCTAATGGAAGATGCAAACAACACCACAGTTCACTGTATGAGTGTTCTCCAACTTCAGATATATTTCTGTTTCGGTCCGGCAGACCAAGGCGTGCACTGTGCACTGCTATATGACAGATTGAAAACACAATATCCATGGCTGGAGTTTATTTCCGATCTTATATGTGAAGTTTAGAAAAAGAAATATAGCAATTTGGTTTCTGTAGGAACTCCATATGACGTTCAGCTAGAGTGAGTGTGATGGAATGTTTTACAGATAGTACGGATCGATATAGAAAAATGACACCAAAATTAGAGTAGGATTGAAACATATGTAGAAATGACATTCAAGTAAGTTTAAAAACATCAACCAATTCAGATTCAGATACAAGCGATCAATATTTAGGTTTAGCTCTTGGTGAAACAATCAAAAATTTGTTGATTGAAAGGTAGACACCAATGTATGCTAGAGCGGGTAGGAGCAAAATATAGATTATTCGGATTGAAGCCTAATCACATTAGTTAACTTTATGGCCCAAGTACGGGTCACGTCAACACAATGCATTGATGTATACTCCTACATAGGCAAGACAAAACAAAGATAAGGCCGGCGGCTAACCAGGTCCTACCGAACCCTGTAAACATACTAAACATAGATGACAAGGCTCACACTGTCATAGATAAACATTTTCAAATTGTAGCCATGTTGGCACCACAGTCTCACAAATGATGATCGGAACTATTAAACTTTAGTCTCACATACTTAAGTAGGCAAGGAGTAGCCAAGTGATTAGTTGAAAGGAAGCACAACGAAGACACGAGTCATGAGCACTTTTATGTGCAACATCAAAACTTCACTTTTATGTGTTTAGCAGTGTAATTTGCAATGCAAGCTGGAATACATAGCTCGACAGAGGCATGTAAACATAAGTAAATGAGTCCGGTAAAACTTAGATCATAAGAAAAATGTAGATTTGTGTTGCAGCCTTGAAGGGCTCTGTATACTACATAGTAGTCTAACAAACTTTTAACCTAGGTCAGTTTAAGAAAAACACATAAAACTTATGCGTCCGAAAGAAAAAAAAATCAAGAGTTCTTGCCACAACCGACAAATTTTGCGTGCTTATATTTGCCGTTCATTGGGAGACTCGGAAAGAGTGCACGGGAAATAGTTTTCAAACTATATTAAAATGGAAACAAACAAGAAAACCTAGGTGCCCCGCCTATGGGTGATCTTATGTGGCTGATTCAGATCAAACAGCTTGTGCAACACAAGCTATTCTTGCTATACAGAGTAGTGAGTCTCTTATTTGTGACCAGAGCAGTTATTCAATTGAAGATATTATATATGTGAAGATGCCTCAAAATCTAAAAAAACTATTCTGCCTCCTTAAGGTTATATATAAAAGAAGCAGACAAGATGAGTAGTGCTTGAATGGAATGAATTTGCTTGAACTGAGTGGAACAATAAAGTGAAAATAGGATCTACACCAATATTCCATCTACACCTTGACCATAAAGTACTCCTGTAAAATAATTGTTCTACCATTTTTGTGATTTCATGAGGCCTAAATAACAGTGAATGCATAAGCTATGTGAAAAATCTTCTCTTTTCCGATTTTCTCCCGAAAGCGATTAGAACATAGAAAACAAAAAATCACAATTAAATTATTGTGATTGATTAGTTTTTCCACAAGCACAAGATAAATAACCACTACTGAATCGTATAAACCAGAATGACTAATCTCAGTACTGAACTATTAAGCATTAGACAAGCAGTGTGCTAACTATGAAGGGGAGGACATAAGGAAGCAATAGAAAGTTTACCACTTCATATTGTCGGTGCAGACAAGGATGGTGGGAAGCTGGTATAAATGCGGGCGCTGGCCAAGCTAAACCCGAAAGATACACCACAAACCCTCTCAAGCTGCAATGTCTTGACGTCCATTGAGACATATTCCACCTCCAGAGATGAGCTTATGGACTGCAGGGGTCCAAGCTTCCTTAGGAGCAAGTACCTCTCAGTTGAAGCTTGGATATAGTACTGATAATCACAAGGTAGTGAGATTGTCTTGTCGATCTTCCACTGGCTAGAACTCTCACCTTTGTTTCCTCTAATGTAATAACAGAGATCACATTTGCCACCTAAAGTTTCATCATGGATATCCAACATCCCGAGCCTGCCTTCTCCTGCCTCCACAATGGCTAGACCGGACATGTTCGATGTTTCGCGTGGGACGTCGAGGATGGAGAACTCCATCCTCCCGGTGTCAAACACAAGCAACTTGTTATTCATTGTGGACTCCAAATAAAAGCAGCCATAAGCGTAATGGCACCCGACCAACTTTCTGTGCATTGATGAGATAATGGTTGACTCTCCCTGGTTGGGGAACAAATCATCCCAACCCTCGGATGCAGCGGCTCGCCATTGTCGGGTGCTCGAAGAGAAGACGAAGGCAGCCGGACCAGTTTCACAATGTGCTATCATGACCACTATGAATGCCCTTGCCGCCTCTTCCATGGCTGCAGCTGCCTCGTTGTCACCTGCTCGGGGGGAAGCTATTAAAAGCTGGCACCGGTGTACCATATGGACTGGAAACTCCAGCGAAGCAGCTAGGTCATGAGGTATTTGGGGAAGCAGGATGTGTCGCGGGTGCAAGGGGTCGCACACCACGAGCTCCATGAACACTTGGGGATCAGGGTTGGCGGCGAGGAGGAGGCGGCCGTCGCGGACGTCCTGCACGGCCCAGCGGCGGTGGGAGGGGAGGAAGGAGAGGGAGAAGTCGGCGGAGTGGGCCAGCGCGCAGGCGGCTGGCGCGGAGGGGTGAGGCGGGAGGGCGGGATGAAAGCCGTCGCGGTCGAGGATGCCGAGGAGGGGCGGGGCGTGGAGGAGGCGGAAGCGGCGGCGGAACGATCCGTCGGCTAGGACTCTGCGGAAGGTGACGCAGGTGGCAGCTGTGCGGGCGAGATCTTCTAGTTTAGGCAGCCGGACGAAGATCTCCGCCTTGAGGTGGTCGGGGATCGACATCAGCGATGAGGCCATGTCCTTGCCGGCGGCGAGTGAGGCGGAGGAGGGAGAGTGGTTGGGGGCAGGGGAAATCGAGGGCGGAAGAGGCGATGGTGGGTGGGTGGAGGAGGCGGCCGCCGGGGACGGGGAGTCGATCGGGAACCCTGTTTTTTTTTGAACTGGAATCTGGATTCCTAGACTCTAGAGAGAGTGGTTTTGTCGTGCTGCCGAAATGGGCCTGTGAAATGGTCATCGTCGGGCCAAGATGCCATTTTACGTTTCTACTTTCAGGCCCGGCACCTCACATTTTTTGTGGAACTCGGCATCTCAGTTCAAACAGTTCTCTAGACTCCGCTAGAAAAAAACAGTTTTTTTAGACTACATCCGTTTAACCAAAAGAGGTCGAAATGAGTGGAAATTCATACCATCACACAGCAGCTCCGGTTCAACACGATAAACAAAGCACACATACCCGACTGACACACCAATAAGCTGACTACATTCACTAATAGAAAACAGGGCTTTGGTCCAGGCCTGCCCAGCCCATTAGCCCCGGTTCAATCAAGAACCGGGACCAATGGGGGCATTGGACCCGGTTCGTGAGCCCAGGGGGCCGGCCGGGCCACGTGGGCCATTGGTCCCGGTTCGTCTGGACCTTTTGGTCCCGGTTGGTGCGACGAACCGGGACCAATGGGTCTTGCTCCTGGCCCACCACCATTGGTCCCGGTTGGTGACTTGAACCGGGACCAAAGGCTCCCCTTTAGCCCCGGTTCATATCACCAACCGGGACCAATGAGATGTCTATATATACCCCCTCGCGCAAGAGCAGAGCACACTGGTCTGTTTTTTCTGGCCGAGGGGGAGAGGGCTTGGTGGTGCTCTAGCTCACCTCCTATGCACACAACGTGTTCGATGGAATGCCCGAGCCACACTAGTTAAGCTTTTGTCCTCTCGAAGCTCTATTTTCTCCGAGATTTGTCTAGGTTTAGCGGTCCGTCACGTCCCGTCCCCGTCTTCGCCCCCGCCGATCTCGTCACCGGCACCACCGTGGTGAGCCTCTTGTTATGTCCATGCTTTTCTTACTTTTATTATTGCTTGTTATTATTGCTTTGGATAGATATTTGTCTAATTTTCTTACGTTTATTATTTCTTGTTATTATATAGTGCGATGATTTTGATATCCGCCCACGTGGGCCCTCGTCCTGTCTACGATTCGGATGTGGTATATTATCTTTAATTTGTAACTATTTGTCTTAGTGTTTATGAGAATTATGCCGACCAACCTGACATGCATAGATGTTTTTATATGTCTAGGAGGTAGTTGAACCGGAAATTCCAACCGACCCTCTTGTGGAGAGGTTAAATTTAGTTGAAGAGGAAAACATTTCCTTAAAGAAAAAATGGGAGAAAATGGAGGAGGAGAAGATGGAATTGGAGTTGCATGTTGTGGAAGTCGTCGATGATCACAAGATCAAGATGGACCCTATTGTCGAGAGGTTAAATTTAGTTGAAGAAGAAAACAATTTCTTGAAGGAAAAAAAATTGAGGACGAGAAGATGATATTGGAGTTGCATGTTGCGGATGTCGTCGATGATCACAAGATCAAGATGGATGCAATGCGGTTGAAGATTAGAAAGATTAGAAAATATGCCATTCATACCGATGCTTGGTATCATTATGCCGTTGGATCAATTGTTACCTCTCGACTCCTCTGAGTACATTAAGGGCGTGCATGAGTTTCTAAATGTGGCTGAGGCAAACAAGCAGAATGGTTTTATGTGTTGTCCATGCACTAAATGTGGGAATATGATATCTTACTCTAACCGGAAAATCCTTCACTCCCACCTGCTTTACAAGGGTTTCATGCCACACTATAATGTTTGGACGAGGCACGGAGAAATAGGGGTTGATGGAAGACGGCGAAGAAGAAAAGTACGATGACAACTATGTGCCCCCTGAATACGGTGATGCTGCGATGGGGGGAGCTGGTGAAGATCAAGAGGAACCACACGATGTGCCCAATGATGCTGCAACGGGTGAAGCTGCTGAAGATCAAGAGGAACCAGATGATGATCTCCGCCGGGTCATTGTCGATGCAAGGATGCAATGCGAAAGTCAAAAGGAGAAGCTGAAGTTCGATCGCATGTTAGAGGATCACAAAAAAGGGTTGTACCCCAATTGCGAAGATGGCAACACAAAGCTCGGTACCGTACTGGAATTGCTGCAGTGGAAGGCAGAGAATGCTGTGGCTGACAAAGGATTTGAGAATCTACTGAAAATATTGAAGAAGAAGCTTCCGAAGGATAACGAATTGCCCGATAGTACATACGCAGCAAAGAAGGTCGTATGCCATCTAGGATTGGAGGTGCAGAAGATACATGCATGCCCTAATTACCGCATCCTCTACCGCGGTGCATACAGGGATCTGAACGCATGCCCGGTATGCGGTGCATTGCGGTATAAGATGAGACGAGATGACCCTGGTGATGTTGACGGCGAGCCCGCCAGGAAGAGGGTTCCTGCGAAGGTGATGTGGTATGCTCCTATAATACCACGGTTGAAACGTTTGTTCAGAAACGGAGAGCATGCCAAGTTGATGCGATGGCATAGTGAGGACAGTAAGAAAGACGGGAAGTTGAGAGCACCCGCTGACGGGTCGCAGTGGAGAAAAATCGAGAGAAAGTACTGGGAGGAGTTTGCAAAGGACCCAAGGAACGTATGGTTTGCTTTAAGCGCGGATGGCATTAATCCTTTCGGGGAGCAGAGCAGCAATCACAACACCTGGCCCGTGACTCTATGTATGTATAACCTTCCTCCTTGGATGTGCATGAAGCGGAAGTTCATTATGATGCCAGTTCTCATCCAAGGCCCTAAGCAACCCGGCAACGACATTGATGTTTACCTAAGGCCATTAGTTGAAGAACTTTTAGAGTTGTGGAATGGAAACAGTTTACGTGCGTGGGATAAGCACAGACAGGAGGAATTTGACCTAAAGGCGTTGTTGTTCGTGACCATCAACGATTGGCCCGCTCTCAGTTACTTTTCAGGACAGACAAACAAAGGATACCACGCATGCACGCACTGTTTAGATGACACTAAAAGTATATACCTGGACAAATGCAGGAATAATGTGTACTTGGGCCATCGTCAATTTCTTCCGACCAACCATCAATGTCGAAAGAAAGGCAAGCATTTCAAAGGCGAGGCAGATCACCGGAAGAAGCCCGCCATGCGTACCGGTGATCACGTACTTCTATGGTCAATGATTTACACGTAATCTTTGGAAAGGGCCCCAGCGCACTAGCTGTTCCGAATGACGCTGAGGGACACGCACCCATGTGGAAGAAGAAATCTATATTTTGGGACCTACCCTACTGGAAAGACCTAGAGGTCCGCTCTTCAATCGACGTGATGCACGTGACGAAGAACCTTTGCGTGAACCTGCTAGGCTTCTTGGGCGTGTATGGAAAGACAAAAGATACAGCTGAGGCACGGGAGGGCCTGCAACGTTTGCACGAAAAAGACGGCATGCCTCCGAAGCAGTATGAAGGTCCTGCCAGCTATGCTTTTACGAAAGAAGAGAAAGAAATCTTCTTTGAATGCCTGCTCAGTATGAAGGTCCCGACTGGCTTCTCGTCGAATATAAAGGGAATAATAAATATGCTAGAGAAAAAGTTCCAGAACCTAAAGTCTCATGACTTCCACGTGATTATGACGCAACTGCTTCCGGTTGCATTGAGGGGGCTTCTACTGGAAAACGTCCGATTAGCCATTGTGAAGCTATGTGCATTCCTCAATGCAATCTCTCAGAAGGTGATCGATCCAGAAATCGTACCAAGGCTAAGGAGTGATGTGGCGCAATGTCTTGTCAGTTTCGAGCTGGTGTTCCCACCATCCTTCTTCAATATCATGACACACGTCCTAGTTCATCTAGTCGACGAGATTGTCATTCTGGGGCCCGTATTTCTACACAATATGTTACCCTTTGAGAGGTTCATGGGAGTCCTAAAGAAATATGTCTGTAACCGCGCTAGGCTAGAAGGAAGCATCTCCATGGGCCATCAAACAGAGGATGTCATCGGGTTTTGTGTTGACTTCATTCCTGGCCTTAATAAGATAGGTCTCCCTAAATCGCGGTACGAGGGGAGACTGACTGGAAAAGGCACGCTTGGAAGGGAATCAATAATATGCAGGGACGGATATTCTTGCTCTCAAGCACACTACACAGTGTTGGGGATCGTAGCAGAAAATCAAAATTTTCTTACGCATCACCAAGATCTATCTATGGAGTAATCTAGCAACGAGCATAAAGGAGAGTGAGTGCATCTACATACCCTTGTAGATTGCGAGCGGAAGCGTTCAAGAGAACGGGGATGATGGAGTCGTACTCGTCGTGATCCAAATCACCGATGATCCTAGCGCCGAATGGACGGCACCTCCGTGTTCAACACATGTACGGAGCGGGGACGTCTCCTCCTTCTTGATCCAGCAAGGGGGGAGGAGAGGTTGATGGAGATCCAGCAGCACGACGGCATGGTGGTGGAAGTAGCGGGATTCCAGCAGGGCTTCGCCAAGCGCTGCGGGAGGAGGGAGATGTGTCACGGGAGGGAGAGGGGGGCGCCAGGGCTTGGGTGCTGCTCCCATGCGCCTCCCCACTATATATAGGGGTGGAGGGGGCTGGTTTCTTGCCCTCCAAGTCCATTGGGGCGTTGGCAAAGGTGGGGGAAAGAAATCCCATCATTTCCTTTCCCCACCGATTGTTATCCCCCCCTTTTTAGGGATCTTGATCTTATCCCTTCGGGATATGATCTTATTCCTTCTAAGGGGGGATCTTGGTGCGCCTTGACCAGGGGTGTGGGGCCTTGCCCCCACTACCCACGTTCATGTGGGTCCCCCCATGCAGGTGGGCCCCACTTCGGAACCTTCTAGAACCTTCCCGGTACAATACCGAAAAATCCAGAACATTTTCCGGTGGCCAAAATAGGACTTCCTATATATAAATCTTTACCTCCGGACCATTCCGGAACTCCTCGTGACGTCCGGGATCTCATCCAGGACTCCGAACAACTTTCGGGTTTCCGCATACTTATATCTCTACAACCCTAGCGTCACCGAACCTTAAGTGTGTAGACCCTACGGGTTCGGGAGACACGTAGACATGACCGAGACGACTCTCCGGTCAATAACCAACAGCGGGATCTGGATACCCATGTTGGCTCCCACATGCTCCATGATGATCTCATCGGATGAACCACGATGTCAAGGATTCAATCAACCTCGTATACAATTCCCTTTGTCTATGGTACAGTACTTGCCCGAGATTCGATCGTCGGTATCCTGATACCTTGTTCAGTCTCGTTACCGGCAAGTCTCTTTACTCGTTCCGTAACACATCATCCCGTGATCAACTCCTTGATCACATTGTGCACATTATGATGATGTCCTACCGAGTGGGCCCAGAGATACCTCTCCGTCACACGGAGTGACAAATCCCAGTCTCGATTCATGCCAACCCAACAGACACTTTCGGAGATACCTGTAGTGCACCTTTATAGCCACCCAGTTACGTTGTGACGTTTGGTACACCCAAAGCATTCCTACGGTATCCGGGAGTTGCACAATCTCATGGTCTAAGGAAAAGATACTTGACATATAGAAAAGCTTTAGCATACGAACTACAGGATCTGTGCTAGGCTTAGGATTGGGTCTTGTCCATCACATCATTCTCCTAATGATGTGATCCCGTTATCAACGACATCCAATGTCCATGGTTAGGGAACCGTGACCATCTGTTGATCAACGAGCTAGTCAACTAGAGGCTTACTAGGGACATGGTGTTTGTCTATGTATCCACACATGTATCTGAGTTTCCTATCAATACAATTCTAGCATGGATAATAAACAATTATCATGAACAAGGAAATATAATAATAACCAATTTATTATTGCCTCTAGTGCATATTTCCAACAGTCTCCCACTTGCACTAGAGTCAATAATCTAGTTCACATTGCCATGTGATTAACACTCACAGGTCACATCGCCATATGACTAACATTCAAAGAGTTTACTAGAGTCAGTAATCTAGTTCACATCAATATGTGATTAACACTCAATGAGTTCTGGGTTTGATCATGTTATGCTCGTGAGAGAGGTTGTAGTCTACGGGTCTGCTACATTCATATCCCTATGTACTTAGCAAAACTTTATGTCATATCGTAGATGCTGCTACCACGTTCACTTGGAGCTATTCCAAACTGTTGCTCCATTAGACGTATCCGGTATCTCCACTCAGAGTTATCCGGATAGGTGTTAAGCTTGCATCGACGCGACTCTTTACGTCGAACTCTTTATCACCTCCATAACCGAGAAACATTTCCTTATTCCTCTAAGGATAATTTTGACCACTATCTAGTGATCCACTCCTGGATCACCTTTGTACCCTCTTGCCAGACATGTGGCAAGGCACACATCAGGTGCGGTACTCATCATGGCATACCATATAGAGCCTATGACAAAAGCATAGGGGACGACCTTTGTCCTTCCTCTTTCTTCTGCCGTGGTCAAGCTTTGAGTCCTACTCAACTTTACACCTTACAACTCAGGCAAGAACTCCTTCTTTGACTGATCTATTTTGAACTCCTTCAAAATCATGCCAAGGTGTGTGTTCTTTTGAAAGTATCATCAGGCGTCTTGATCTATCTCTATAGATCTTGATGCCCAATATGTAAGCAGCTTTATCCAGGTCTTCCTTTGAAAAAACTCCTTTCAAACAACCCTTTACGCTTTCCAGAAATTCTACATCATTTCGGATCAACAATATGTCATTCACATATACTTATCAGAAATGTTGTAGTGCTCCCACTCACTTTATTGTAAATACAAGTTTCTAACAAACTTTGTATACCCAAAACTTTGATCACTCCATCAAAGCGTATATTCCGACTCTAGCTCCGAGATGCTTGCTCCAGTCCATGGAAGGATCGCTGGAGCTAGCATACCTTTTAGCATCCTTAGGATCGACAAAATCTTTCTGATTGTATCACATACAGCCTTTCCTTACGAAAACTGGTAAGGAAACTTGTTTTGTCATCCATCTGCCAGATTTCATAAATGCAGCTAATGCTAACATGATTCCAACGGACTTAAGCATCGCTACAGGTGAGAAAATCTCATCGCAGTCAACTCCTTGAACTCGTGAAAAACTCTTTGCCACAAGTCGAGCTTCATAGGCGGTGACATTATCGTCCACGTCCATCTTCTTCTTAAAGATCAATTTATCTCAATGGCTTGCCAATCATCGGGCAAGTCTACCAAAGTCCATACTTTGTTTTGATACATGGATCCTATCTCGGATTTCCCGGCTTCTAACCATTTGTCGGAATACGGGCCCACCATCGCTTCTCCATAGTTCGTAGGTTCATTGTTGTCCAACAACATGATCTCTAAGACATGATCACCGTACCACTCAGGAGTAGTACATATCCTTGTCGACCTACGAGGTTCGATAGCAACTTGATCCGAAGCTTCATGATCACTATCATTAGTTTCCTCTTCAACAGTCGTAGGTTCCACAGAAAACTCTTTCTGTGTTGCACTACTCTCCGGTTGAAGTGAGGGTTCGACAACCTCATCAAGTTCTATTTTCCTCCCACTCAAATCTTTCGAGAGAAACTCCTTCTCGAGAAAGGACCCATTCTTAGCGACAAACATTTTTGCCCTTGGATCTGAGATATAAGTATACCCAAATGTTACCTTTGGGTATCCTGTGAAGATCTATTTGTCCGCTTTGGGTTCGAGATTTTTCCGGCTGAAGCCATAAGCATCGCATCCCCAAACATTGAGAAATGACAACTTTGGTTTCTTGCCAAACCATAGTTCATACGGCGTCGTCTCAACGGACTTAGATGGTGCCCTATCTAAAGTAAGTGCAACTGTCTCTAATGCATAACCTCAAAATAATAGCGGTAGATCGCTAAGAGACATCCTAGATCGTACCATATCTCATAAGGTTCGACTACGACGTCTGGACTCACCATTACGTTTTGGTGTTCCAGGTGGCTTCAACTGCGAAACAATTCCACAATGTCTTAAGTGATTGCCAAACTCACAACTCAGAAAATCTCCCCTTGATCAGATCGTAGGAACATGATCTTCTTGTTATGATGATTCTTAACTTCACTCTGAAATTGCTTGAACTTTTCAAACGCTTCAGACTTTTGCTTCATTGAGTAAATATACCCATACCTACTCAAATCCTGAGTGAAGATGAGAAAAAAACGATATCCACCACACGCCTTAATTCTCATTAGATCACACACATCGGCATGTATGATTTCCAACAAGTCACTTTCCCGTTTCATTGTACCTGAAAACGGGATCTTAGTCATCCTGCCCATGAGGCATGGCTCGCATGTGTCAAGCGATTCAAAATCAAGTGACTCCAAACATCCATCAGCATGGAGTTTCTTCATGCATTTTATGCCAAAATGACCTAAGCGGCAATGCCACAAGAAAGTGGTACTATCATTATTAACTCTACATCTTTTGGCATTAATATTATCATCATGTGTATTACTATGATCGAGATCCAACAAACCATTGGGTGCATGACCATAAAGGTATTATTCATGTAAACAGAATAACCATTATTCTCTGACTTAAATGAATAACCGTATTGCTATGAACATGATCTAATCATATTCATGCTCAACGTAGACACCTGATAACATTTATCTAGGTTCAACACTAATCTCGAAAATAGAGGGAGCGTGCGATGGTGATCTTATCAACCTTGGAAACACTTCCAACACACATCGTCACCTCGCCCTTAGCTAGTCTCCGTTCAGTCCGTAGCTTTTGCTTCAAGTCACTAATAATAGCAACTGAACCGGTATCCAATACCCATGTGCTACAAGGAGTACTAGTAAGGTACACATCAATAACACATATATCAAATCTACTTTGTTGAAGTTGCCAGCTTTCTTATCTACCATGTATTTGGGGTAGTTCCGCTACCATATGACTTTCCCCTTACAATAGAAGCACTTAGTCTCAAGGTTTGGGTTCAACCTTGGGTTCCTTCATTAGTGCGACAACTGGTTTGCCATTCATGAAGTTTCCCTTCTTGCCCTTGCCCTTTTGAAACCAGTGGTCTTGTTAAACCATCAACACTTGATGCTCCTTCTTGATTTCTACTTTTGCGGTCTTAAGAACTGCTAATAGCTCCGGGATCATCTCCATCCTTTGCATGTCATAGTTCATCACGAAGTTCTAGTAGCTTGGTGATAGTGTCTAGAGAATTCCGTCAACCACTATCTCATTTGGAAGATTAACTCCCACTTGGTTCAAGTGATTTTAACACCCAGACATTCTGAGCACATGCTCACTAGTTGAGCTATTCTCCTCCATCTTTTTGGCAAAAGAACATGTGAGAGGTCTCATACCTCTCAACACGGGCATGAGCCTGAAATCCCAATTTCAGCTCTCAGAACATCTCATATGTTCTATGACGTTCAAAACGTCATTGGAATCCCGATACTAAGCCGTAAAGTATAGTGCACTAAACTATCAAGTAGTCATCAGGATGTGTCTGTCAGGTGTTCATAACATCCACAGACAACGTTGTAGGGGTTTGCACATCGAGCGGTGCATCAAAGACGTAAGCTTTCTGTGCAGCAGTGAGGACACTCCTCAGACTATGGACCCAGTCCGCATCATTGCTTACAATATCTTTCAACTTAGTCTTTCTCTAGGATCGTATTAAACAGGGAGCTACAACGCAGTTATTGGTCTACAACATAATTTGCGAAGACAACTTAGACTATTGTTCATGACAATGAAGTTCATCTAATGAACTCCCACTCAGATAGACATCTCTCTAGTCATCTAAGTGATACATGATCCGAATCGACTAGGCCGTGTCCGATCATCACGTGAGACGGACTAGTCATCAATGGTGAACATCTTCATGTTGATCGTATCTTCTATATGACTCATGTTCGACCTTTCGGTCTTCCGTGTTCCGAGGCCATGTCTGCACATGCTAGGCTCGTCAAGTCAACCCTAAGTGTATCGCGTGTGTAAATCTGGCTTACACCCGTTGTATGCGAATGTTAGAACCTATCACACCCGATCATCACGTGGTGCTTCGGATCAACGAACCTTAGCAACGGTGCACAGTTAGGGGGAACACAATTCTTGAAATTTTAGTGAGAGATCATCTTATTCACTACCGTCGTTCTAAGCAAATAAGATGTAAAACATGATAAACATCACATGCAATCAAATAAAGTGACATGATATGGCCAATATCATTTTGCTCCTTTGATCTTCATCTTTGGGGCACCATGATCATCTTTGTCACCGGCATGACACCATGATCTCCATCATCATGATCTCTATCATCGTGTCTTCATGAAGTCGTCTCGCCAAACATTACTTCTACTACTATGGCTAACGGTTAGCAATAAAGTAAAGTAATTACATGGCGTTTTCAGTGACACGCAGGTCATATAATAAAATAAGACAACTCCTATGGCTCCTGCCGGTTGTCATACTCATCGACATGCAAGTCGTGATTCCTATTACAAGAACATGATCAATCTCATACATCACACATATATCATTCATCACATCCTTTTGGCCATATCACATCACACGGCACATGCTGCAAGAACAAGTTAGACGTCCTCTAATTGTTGTTGCAAGTTTTACGTGGCTGCTATAGGTTTCTAGCAAGAACGTTTCTTACCTACGCCAAAACCACAACGTGATATGCCAATTTCTATTTACCCTTCATAAGGACCCTTTTCATCGAATCCGATCCGACTAAAGTGGGAGAGACAGACACCCGCTAGCCACCTTATGCAACTACTGCATGTCAGTCGGTGGAACCTGTCTCACGTAAGAGTACGTGTAAGGTTGGTCCGGGCCGCTTCATCCCACGATGCCGCCGAATCAAGATAAGACTAGTAACGGTAAGTAAATTGACAAATCTACGCCCACAACTACTTTGTGTTCTACTCGTGCAAGATACTACGCATAGACCTAGCTCTGATACCACTGTTGGAGATCGTAGCAGAAAATCAAAATTTTCTTACGCATCACCAAGATCTATCTATGGAGTAATCTAGCAACGAGCATAAAGGAGAGTGAGTGCATCTACATACCGTTGTAGATTGCGAGCGGAAGCGTTCAAGAGAATGGGGATGATGGAGTCGTACTCGTCGTGATCCAAATCACCGATGATCCTAGCGCCGAATGGACGGCACCTCCGTGTTCAACACACGTACGGAGCGGGGACGTCTCCTCCTTCTTGATCCAGCAAGGGGGGAGGAGAGGTTGATGGAGATCCAGCAGCACGACGGCGTGGTGGTGGAAGTAGCGGGATTCCAGCAGGGCTTCGCCAAGCGCTCCGGGAGGAGGGAGATGTGTCACGGGAGGGAGAGGGGGGCGCCAGGGCTTGGGTGCTGCTCCCATGCGCCTCCCCACTATATATAGGGGTGGAGGGGGCTGGTTTCTTGCCCTCCAAGTCCATTGGGGCATTGGCAAAGGTGGGGGAAAGAAATCCCATCATTTCCTTTCCCCACCGATTGTTATCCCCCCTTTTTAGGGATCTTGATCTTATCCCTTCGGGATATGATCTTATTCCTTCTAAGGGGGGATCTTGGTGCGCCTTGACCAGGGGTGTGGGGCCTTGCCCCCACTACCCACGTTCATGTGGGTCCCCCCATGCAGGTGGGCCCCACTTCGGAACCTTCTAGAACCTTCCCGGTACAATACCGAAAAATCCAGAACATTTTCCGGTGGCCAAAATAGGACTTCCTATATATAAATCTTTACCTCCGGACCATTCCGGAACTCCTCGTGACGTCCGGGATCTCATCCAACACTCCGAACAACTTTCGGGTTTCCGCATACTTATATCTCTACAACCCTAGCGTCACCGAACCTTAAGTGTGTAGACCCTACGGGTTCGGGAGACACGTAGACATGACCGAGACGACTCTCCGGTCAATAACCAACAGCGGGATCTGGATACCCATGTTGGCTCCCACATGCTCCATGATGATCTCATCGGATGAACCACGATGTCAAGGATTCAATCAACCTCGTATACAATTCCCTTTGTCTATGGTACAGTACTTGCCCGAGATTCGATCGTCGGTATCCTGATACCTTGTTCAGTCTCGTTACCGGCAAGTCTCTTTACTCGTTCCGTAACACATCATCCCGTGATCAACTCCTTGATCACATTGTGCACATTATGATGATGTCCTACCGAGTGGGCCCAGAGATACCTCTCCGTCACACGGAGTGACAAATCCCAGTCTCGATTCATGCCAACCCAACAGACACTTTCGGAGATACCTGTAGTGCACCTTTATAGCCACCCAGTTACGTTGTGACGTTTGGTACACCCAAAGCATTCCTACGGTATCCGGGAGTTGCACAATCTCATGGTCTAAGGAAAAGATACTTGACATATAGAAAAGCTTTAGCATACGAACTACACGATCTGTGCTAGGCTTAGGATTGGGTCTTGTCCATCACATCATTCTCCTAATGATGTGATCCCGTTATCAACGACATCCAATGTCCATGGTCAGGAAACCGTGACCATCTGTTGATCAACGAGCTAGTCAACTAGAGGCTTACTAGGGACATGGTGTTTGTCTATGTATCCACACATGTATCTGAGTTTCCTATCAATACAATTCTAGCATGGATAATAAACAATTATCATGAACAAGGAAATATAATAATAACCAATTTATTATTGCCTCTAGTGCATATTTCCAACACATAGTTCTACAGAACTCTACCTTGGTGACCCCGTATGTCGATGAACACAAGAACAATCTGCGCTCCAAACACCCGGAGCAGTGCAACGACTAGATTACATGTGAACACATCAGGACTTTCAGCAGGTGGTTGGAAACACGTCTCAGAGGTGACAACACTGTTTGTGATGAGTTGTACTTGTTGTCCAGGGGACCATCTTTGACTGTATTGATTTACAAAGGATACGAGATAAATGGGAATACATTTTACACGATTGTCCAAGATCAAAAGAGCACCAACCAAAACAGCGGTGTCCGCTTTGATGCAACAACCGAGAGGGGAAAGGACACATATTGGACATATGGGAACTTGACTACAGACATGATTTTAAGGTCCCTTTGTTTAAGTGCAAATGGGTCAATCTGTCAGGAGGCGGTGTACAGGTAGACCCACAGTACGGAATGACAACAGTGGATCTGAAAAATCTTGGGTACACTGACGAACCATTCGTCCTAGCCAAATGATGTGGCACAGGTTATCTATGTGAAGGACATGTCTACCAGACCGAGAAAAAGAAAAGATAAGGAAGCGAATACATCATACGATGAGCCAAAGTGCCACATAGTTCTTTCAGGAAAAAGAGACATCCTGGGAGTGGAGGGCAAGACAGACATATCTGAAGATTATGAAAAGTTTCTTGAAATTCCTCCCTTCAAAGTCAAGGCTGACCCATGTTGGGGAACGTAGCAGAATTCAAAAAATTTCTACGCTTTCACCAAGATCCATCTAAGGAGACATCTAGCAACGAGCATATTAGAGTGCATCTACACACCCTTTTGTAGATCGCGAGCCGAAGCTTTCGAAGAAGCGTGGATGAAGTAGTCGTACTCTTCGCGTTCTTCGTCACCGATGATCTAGCGCCGAACGGACGGCACCTCCGCGTTCAACACACGTCCGGTACAACAACGTCACCTCCTTCTTGATCCAGCAAGGGGGGAGGAGAGGTCGTCGGAGATCCAGCAGCACGACGACGTGGTGGTGGATGCAGCGGGAAATCCTGCAGGGCTTTGCCGGCGCCCTGCGTGAGGACGAGGAGGTGTGACGGGAGGGGGAGAGGCGCCAGAGCCTTGGGTCCGGCTGCCCTCTCCCCCCACTATATATAGGGGCCAGGGGGGCGCCGGCCCTGGCAGATCCCATCTGCAAAGGGGGGCGGCGGCCTAGGGGGGAAACTTGCCCCCCAAGGCATAGGGGGCGCCTCCCTCCCGTAGGGTTTCAACCCTAGGCGCATGGAGGGAGGGCCCAAGTGGTGCGCTGATACGTCCAAAACGTATCTATAATTTCTGCTTGCTCCATGCTTCTTTTGTTTGATATTGCTATGATATTGATGCACTTCCATACACTTTTGATCATATTTGGACTAACCTATTAACTCAGTGCACCATAGTGCCAGTTCCTGTTTTCTGCTATTTTTCTATTTCAGGTTTCCCCCATATTAAAAGTGCTCCAAAAATTCCGGGAAAAATACAGGAAAAATCAGCGTACCGGAAACTTCGCGAAGAACCAAAGATGGGCCAGAGGGGAGCCAGGGGAGGCCCAGGCGGCCACCTGGCGCGGCCCCACCCCTGGCCGCACTAGGGGGGTGCCTGGGGCCCCTGCTCTGCCTCTGGCTGCCCCCCTTTCGCATATATATCCCTCTCGTCCCGAAACCCTCGAGGACAAAACCCTTTTTCGCGATCTCGCCTCTGTTCCGCCGCCGCAGCGCTTCCAAGATCGGGAGCATCAGGAGAACTCTTCCCGGCACCCTGCCGGAGGGGAGAACCACCACCGGGAGCTTCTCCACCACCATGGACGCTTCCCGGATGAGTCGTGAGTAGTCCACCTTGGACCATGGGTCCATGATCAGTAGCTATGTGATGTTCTTCTCCCCTCTTTGCTCTTCATGGTTTAGACCTCGTGAGCTGCCCTACATGATCGAGGCACATATGTAATCTTTCTGCTGTTGCTTTGCTGAGTTCGCTGGGATCTGATGGATTATGAGACTATGTTCAGATTGTGTTTGAGTAATATATTTGATTCACCTCTTTTATATCTTTGTTCTTGAGTAATTCTTGCATGTTCTCCGTTGTTGTTTATTGCTTTGGCCAAGTAGTAGGTAGTAACTCCAAGAGGGAGCGTTATGCTTGATTGTGGGTTCATGCCCCCTGATGACTAGCTTGAGTGACAGAAACATGAGTCTAGGGGATGTGCTGTTGCCACAATGGAGAAAACAACGGTGCTTGTACTTGCGGGTGCAAGGATTGTTTACTTTACGCAAAATTCTTTTAATGCAGTTGTCTGTTGCTTTGAGTTTACACTTTGGGTGGGATTCGCAACTTAATACCAGCGAGATGTTCTGGATAGATATCTCAAGGTGGATGATTAGTAGTAGATGCAGATGGATTTCGGTCTACTTGCCTTGGCGTACCGCCCATGCTTTTGAGCCTCTACCTTTCTTTGCAGCATAGTTAGCATTGGTTTGCACACACAATCCTGTCAATTGCCCAGCTGTAATTTGTTTACCTCGCTTTGCTGTTTTATCGTCTTTTGGGAGAGAGACATCACTAGTGAACATCATGGGACCCCAGTCCATATTACCACCGCTGATCACACCTTCTATTTACTTCCTGTTTTTATTTCCTAGTTGCAGTCATAGCTATCATTATTATCTCTTGTGTTTGATCCTTTGTAAACAACAAGGCCGGAGGGATTGACAACCTCTCTGTACTCGTTGGGAGCAAAGTTATCTGTATCTGTGTGCAGGTCCCGTCAACCGCTAAGTTTCTGGCGCCGTTGACACCTACTTGTCGACCCTCGGAGTCTCACGGGATTCGATCCTTGGTATCTTTGCCAAGGGAAATTTGCCGCTACGCTACATCTCAACCTTCCACTTGGGGTAACCAATGAGGGGCGAGAAGCCATCAAGCAAGTTTCTGGCGCCGTTGCCGGGGACTCCACTCTTCAAGATAGGGGAGTTGCACGCTATCTTTTATCTTTGCTTTTTAGTCTTGTTAGTTTACCTTTCGGTTTTTGCTTTAGTGTCCCTTACCAAAAATCACAAAAATAGTTATCTTGCTTGCTGCTGCTATGGGTTCCACCGAGAACACCAAGTTGTGTGACTTCATTAGTCATAACAACAACTAGATCATGATGGCGCGCGTTGCTGCGCCCGTTTATTTTGCAATATAATGATATGAATTTTGTTAGTGCATGGGAACAAACTTATTTGTTGTCCCTTTGGACTTCCAGTTATGACTATAATCATTTTGGCATTGGCAAGAAGCCACAGGACTTCATGCCCTAAAAAGGAAGCGAGATGACTTTAGTAGTTCACATTTTGCATGTACAGACCATTTAGTTACGCTATAGCATCAATTATTAGGGATAGAAAAATTCTAATTCCCTGTAGGGTCATATCTAGGTGTCTCCTCTCAAACATCATCATGGTATTTCGCTTGGACCTGAATCTTGGATGTTCCTGAAAATCGTCTTGAAGTTAGAAGAATTAACGGTGGAAGAACATGAACATGTAATACATCTATTCAACATATTCAACTGGGCTGCTCGCTGGATCGGTCACTATCTGTAGCAAGGGAAGGGGAACACAGGCTAATAAAGAAGCCGCTGAGCAGTTGGTGTTGCAAGCATCGGACATGATGCGTGGACCTCACAATAGGAGTTAGGGGTTCATCTCTGACCACCAGGGAACTGGCGAATTGGTGTATGGGTTGATTTAAGTTAGTATGTGCAAGAAGGAGAAAGCAGAACAAAACTTAATTGATCAAATACTTGGCAACAGATTCAGATCCAGAGGCAGTTGCAGGTCTTTTATAATAAGTCAATAAGAAGACAAAAGGAGAGCACTCAAATGTCCTTTCAAAGTTTTTAGTATTGAGTATTGACAAGTACAGTAATCTGCTTCTTGGTTTTTAGTATAGAAACCACTTTACTGCCTCGAATATAAACAGCAAATAGCTTAATAGAAATGGCAACGGCAATGGGTAAACAAACATGTCTCCACTGACATTAGCTTCCCAAAATCCACATAAAAGAGTTCCTGCTTTCATAACCATTAGCATTTTCAGCAACTGAAAGAAAATTTCACAATGTAACCATATGTACTTTAAGCAATTTGGAGATGTGGGCATCCAAAATTAATATTGTCAGCAAACAAATCATTAAAGTTGAGAGAATTGGCTCACCTTTAAACCAGCCATCATAGCAGAACCTAGCTAGAGAATTAACCTGCGTCATTTGGAAATAGAAAGAACCGCATCAACAAAAATAAATTCTTAAATTCCATGAAGATTTGGGAAAAATAGTGGATGAAGGAACAAGGGAAAACTGGCAGAACGTGAAGAAGAATTAGTGACCTATAAGGTCAAGCATGCTTGCCGGAGATGGTTCTGTCAAAGTAAGGAGGGGAGTGGGGAAGGAGGAGCGGGACAATGGAGATTATATGGACGCGCATGGAGTGTGAATCGTCATGGAAACTAACCTGCGAGTGGCGCACATCAATAGCCATTATTGGCGTATGATTCTGAATCCCCTGAACCGCCGGTTCCCTCGCGCGTATCGTGTCAACTCCCTCGAGCGCCGGATCCCTCGCGCATCTGGCGTGGCGCGTCCGGCGTCCCCTGTATCCCCTCGACCGCCGGTTCCTTTGCTAGCGTCGGCGCGACGCCTCGACTTGGTCTCAGGCTCTCAGCCGACGCATGGCCGCAGTTGATAAATGGGCCAAGCATCTATCGCTCTGTAGTTTTGTGAGTTAGATAATGGGCCGTTGAAGCCCAATCAACCACAGGCCTTCAAAAAGGTCTCCAGAATAGCTGCCCATTAGGACAGGCGGCCCAGTCATGGTAAACTCGCGTGAAACAATGATCTAACGGCCAAAAAACTATCTAGATGCGTAATCCAACGGCCGAAATGGTTGAGGGCGTGAGAAAGCTCGCTTTAGGCCCGGTTATACTGTTCTAAATGACTTTATCTGCACGCCTATTGCTACACCTGCCACTTCAGCACCTTCTTATGAGATTAAACCTGCTTTACTGAACCTAGTTATGAAAGATCAATTCTCTGGTGCTGGAGATGATGCTGCTTTGCACTTAAATAATTTTGTTGAGCTCTGTGATATGCAAAAGTACAAAGAAGTAGATGGTGATATTGTTAAGCTTAAGCTTTTTTCTTTCTCCTTGAGAGGAGGAGCTAAAATCTGGTTTCAATCCTTGCCTAGGAATAGTATAGATTCTTGGGACAAGTGCAAGGATGCCTTTATTGGGAAGTACTATCCCCCTGCTAAAATTATCCAATTAAGGAGTAACATAATGAATTTTAAACAATTGGATAATGAACACGTTGCCCAAGCTTGGGAACGCATGAAATCTCTTGTCAAGAACTGCCCTACTCATGGTTTGACTACTTGGATGGTTATCCAAACTTTTTATGCAGGCTTGAACTTTACCTCGCGGAACTTGTTAGATTCGGCCGCGGGAGGAACCTTTATGTCAACTACACTTGGTGCTGCCACGAAGCTTCTCGACGAGATGATGACCAATTATTCCCAATGGCACACCGAACACGCTCCAACAGGTAGGAAGGTAAACTCTGTCGAGGAGATTTCCTCCCTAAATGAAAAAGTTGACTTGATCATGTCTCTACTTTCCAAGCAATCTTCTATTGATCCTCATGATGTTCCTTTAAATTCTTGGACTGCTCAAGATCAAGTAGATGTGAACTTTATCTCTAGAAACAACTTCAATAACAATGCTTATAGGAGTAATTTTGGTAGCAACCCTAGACCGTTCCCCTCTAATTCCTATGGGAACAACAATACTTATCCTAGCACCAAGAACTCCACCCCTAGAGATAGAGACATGCCTAGTTATGAGAAACTTCTAGAAATAGAGAAGGCCACTAAGAACTACATGTGCACCCAATATGAACAAAACAAGACCTTCTCGAGGCAATTAGATGAGCATACTGCTATCTTGCAAGACATTGGTAGACAACTGGGGAGCCTAAATATTGAGATTTCTAACCTCTAGACTAGGCTCACCATCACTGAGACCCAAGTTTCCAATATGTCCCACACACAAGCCACTTTGATAAACCAAATGGCAGCTAAACCTGAAGTGGTTGCACCCCTGAAGGAGGAAGAAGATAGAATTAAGAGCCTTCCTACCCACCACACTGTTGCTACTATCCAAGTTGTTGAGGATATCCAAACTCTTAGCACCCAATGCACTCCTAGTCCCATTGGACCTATTAATGGTGATGCTATGACCTCAACCGTAGAAGAAGAAACTCCTATGACCATAGAAGCTACCAAACAAGTGAGCCTAAAGGACACCACTACCACTTTACTTGATAGTAGTGACCTTGATTTTGATAATTGCACCCTTTCTGAAGTTATTGGTTTTCTTCACAAGATGTCTAGAGATCCCCACACTAGCACACTTAATCTTGCCTTCACGGAGCATATCACTAATGCTCTCATCAAAGCTAGGGAGGAGAAGCTTAGGGTAGAAGCCTCCATACCTAGAAACTAGAAGATAGTTGGGATCCTATGATTAAAATTAAGTGAATAACTTATCTTGCTATGCTTTATGTGATGTTGGAGCTAGTACCTCCGTTGTGCCCAAAAGAATGTATGATATGTTTGAATTGAAACCTTTTGATCCTTGTTCTTTTGGTGTTCGTCTTGTTGATTCTTCCGTAAAGAAACCTTTGGGGAAGATCGACGATGTTCTTATCATTGTCAATGACAATTATGTTCCCGTTGATTTTACTATTATGGATATTGAATGTGAACCTTCATGTCCAATGATTTTGGGACGTCCTTTTCTTCGCACCGTTGGTGCTATCATTGACATGAAAGAGGGGAATATAAAATTCCAATTCCCTCTCAAGAAAGGGATGGAACACTTCCCTAGAAAGAAGATTAAGTTGCCTTTTGAGTCCGTTACACGGGCTAGCTATTCTCTTACTCTTGATAAAACTTGATCTTCTCTTTTTACATCATGCCTAGCTTAAAGGCATAAAAAAAGCGCTTTTGGGAGGCAGCCCACAACGAATTAGGTCTTATTTTGCTTTTGTTGTGTCTTGATGTTTGTTACTACAGTAGCATCATCATTGTATCTTTTCTTTTCAGCTTTGTGCCAAGTTTAGCCTCTGATTGCAAGAAAGTTCAAAAGTTGTGACGTGCTGTCTAGAAAACAAATTCTGTCCTTGGACAGAAAAATTCGAATAAAATCACCAGATCATCTTTTTGATCTGAATTTTTTTGACAGCATGCTCTATACAATTGGTTTTGGAGCGTCTGTTCTGAGTTTTTTTATTTGAGTTGCAGAAGTGCCCCGAAAAAATTATTTACTACCTGCTGGTCTGTTTTTCACAGATTTTGTCCTGTTTTGCCTTTTCTTCGTTTTGCAAACCTTGAGCTTGCATTTTCTTTGCAAAAACCTGTTGGCAATCTTGAGAAACAGTAGCTCTTCAAGATTATCTTTATTTCCAGTAGGGAAAAATTATTTTATTGTGGGTACTAACCTCGCTAATCAGATTATGATGAGTTATGTATGAAGGGAGATTTCAAGTGTGCGAGGGGAGATGATAAAAGAAGATTCAGGAGGGTCAAACGCTCAAGCTTGGGGATTCCCCCATGCATCCCCTTCTCCATCAACAATTATCAGTTCGTCTTTCATTCCACTATATTTTTTTCACTTCATGCGTTATGTGCTATGCTTGGAGCGTCTTGCTCTTAGTTTCTTTTTTTAGTTTTCTTTAGCTTTGCTTGCTGTTCATAACAAGTTAGAACCCAGCTTTCTTTGTGTGGGAGAGAAACACGCTCCACTTCAACCTAGAACACAACATAGGATTTTCATGCTTATCTTTGTTGTTTGTGTTCTTTGTCTTTCCATAGCTGCTGTCATGTTTAGCTCTTAGTTTTCATGCTTTTCTTTTTAAATAGCTTTTGTTTAGTTGGTTGCTGAACTCTCTTGAGTTTTCATGTTTATCTTGTTAAGAGAGTTTGCCTGTTGCACTGAGTTGTGTGTCTTAACTTAAAATAGGTAATTGAGGTTGCTATTTAATTTTAGTAGTAACTTGCAATAGTTTTGAGGTATTGCCATGAGTAATGTCTGAACTTTTGGTGTCAAGAGCTTTAGCCTATTAGTGATAGATGTCGTATTTTGGGCAATCCGTGTTTATTTCCGAAAACCTACAAAATAGTTGAGAACTTTAGCTACTAGATGGATCACTAATCTTTGGAGGGATCGAATATTAGAGTACACTCACGTACCATGAGTCGAGGATGCGCAAGGATAACCAAACCCCCATACACTCCTCCTCGGGGTACTTGTCTCTTTGTGAACCTCCTAATTAGATTGAGAGTTACCGATAATAAGTGCATGAGTTCTTCGGACTAATGTGAGTATTCGAAAGTTGACACTTCCACCTAGCCATATTTTTCTAGCCTCTTCGGTACCGTGCATTGCCCTTTCTCACCTCGAGAGTTGGCGCATACTTCGCCGGTGCATCCAAATTCTTGGCACGATACGCTCTGTCATCATAAGCCTCATTATATCCTTCCTCAAAACAGCCACCATACCTACCTATCAAGGCATTTCCATAGCCTTTCCGAGATACATTGCCATGCAACATCCATCTTCTCATGACTTGATCTTCATGTCATACATGCCTTTTGCTTGATCGATGAGCCGCATGCTAGTTGGGCCTTGCCCTAATCATTGCTACATGACGCGCTAGTATCATTGCATATCCTGCTACACTGGCAGAGGCATACATTTGCATACATCATGATAGTTTCATCATCTTTATGTTGAGTACTTTTGTAAAGTGTGAAAGATCTTCTATACTTCTTGTAATATATAGAGTGTTGCCCCTAAAGTGAGGAAAAGATCCCAAAGAGGACAAAATCAAAAGATCCCAAAGAGGACAAATGAGAGTTAAATAGAAAGAGCCATTGAGGCCACAAAAAAATAGAAAAAAGAGAAAAAGAAATAAAAAGAGAGAAGGGGGCACACTACTATTCCTTTTGAGAGATCCACACTCGTACTCCATCTTATACCTTGTACTCCATAGAGATTATCATTCATGCATATAGCTATGTGGGGACCTTCACACTATAGAACTTGGCTTGTATATTCCAATGATGAGCCTCCTCAAAAGAGCTCTAGGTCTTCTTGAGAGAGCAAGTTGGATGCACCCCCACTAGTTCCATTGGAGAGCTTACCTTAGCTCATATGTGCATCCGTTGCATGGCAATCCCTACTCCTCACATCATATCTATCATTTGACTTTCTCTCGCCTATGATTGTCCTCATTGATGTGAGCCTTTCACACCTTTTTTGTCTTCCCCCTTCATCATTTTTCTCTCTTTGCCATCCTAAGTGTCAACTTTCTTGCTTACACTCATCCATTGCATGAGTGCTCAAAATATCGAAAGGGAGTGGATCATTTTGACTTGTACCTGGCTAGTGGTCTGGGGATGAGTCAAGATAAGATTCCAAAGAAGACCAAGAGTAAATCTTTAGTAGATTAAGTTCTCAACAATAAAAAAACTATGATTTAATCTCTCGTATATCCCTATCCCCTTTCTTGCACGCAAACACCATTTTGAGACATTCGAGTCACGGACAGCGAGAGCTCTTGCACCTTTATGTTCTTATGTTGCTTGTTACAATGCTAATATAGACTCTTGCTTGTTATGACTTGAATTGAATTACATGCCTTGATTGCTTTACTTAAAAAGTTCTTATATGGTTGATAGCATGTCACCACAGAAATTATGCTTGTTATCATTTACCTACTCGAGGACGAGCAGGATTTAAGCTTGGGGATGTTGATACGTCCAAAACGTATCTATAATTTCTGCTTGCTCCATGCTTCTTTTGTGTGATATTGCTATGATATTGATGCACTTCCATACACTTTTGATCATATTTGGAATAACCTATTAACTCAGTGCACCACAGTGCCAGTTCCTGTTTTCTGCTATTTTTCTATTTCAGGTTTCCCCCATATTAAAAGTGCTCCAAAAATTCCGGGAAAAATACAGGAAAAATCAGCGTACAGGAAACTTCGCGAAGAACCAAAGATGGGCCAGAGGGGAGCCAGGGGAGGCCCAGGCGGCCACCTGGCGCGGCCCCACCCCTGGCCGCGCCAGGGGGGCGCCTGGGGCCCCTGCTCCGCCTCTGGCTGCCCCCCTTCGCATATATATCCCTCTCGTCCCGAAACCCTCGAGGACAGAACCCTTTTTCGCGATCTCGCCTCTGTTCCGCCGTCGCAGCGCTTCCAAGATTGGGAGCATCAGGAGAACTCTTCCCAGCACCCTGCCGGAGGGGAGAACCACCACCGGGAGCTTCTCCACCACCATGGACGCTTCCCGGATGAGTCGTGAGTAGTCCACCTTGGACCATGGGTCCATGATCAGTAGCTATGTGATGTTCTCCTCCCCTCTTTGCTCTTGATGGCTTAGACCTCGTGAGCTGCCCTACATGATCGAGGCACATATGTAATCTTTCTGCTGTTGCTTTGCTGAGTTTGCTGCGATCTAATGGATTATGAGACTATGTTCAGATTGTGTTTGAGTAATATATTTGATTCACCTCTTTTATATCTTTGTTCTTGAGTAATTCTTGCATGTTCTCCGTTGCTGTTTATTGCTTTGGCCAAGTAGTCGGTAGTAACTCCAAGAGGGAGCGTTATGCTTGATTGTGGGTTCATGCCCCCTGATGACTAGCTTGAGTGACAGAAACATGAGTCTAGGGGATGTGCTGTTGCCACAAGGGAGAAAACAACGGTGCTTGTACTTGCGGGTGCAAGGATTGTTTACTTTACGCAAAGTTCTTTTAATGCAGTTGTCTGTTGCTTTGAGTTTACACTTTGGGTGGGATTCGCAACTTAATACCAGCGAGATGTTCTGGATAGATATCTCAAGGTGGATGATTAGTAGTAGATGCAGATGGATTTCGGTCTACTTGCCTTGGCGTACCGCCCATGCTTTTGAGCCTCTACCTTTCTTTGCAGCATAGTTAGCATTGGTTTGCGCACATAATCCTGTCAATTGCCCAGCTGTAATTTGTTTACCTCGCTTTGCTGTTTTATCGTCTTTTGGGAGAGAGACATCACTAGTGAACATCATGGGACCCCGGTCCATATTACCACCGCTGATCACACCTTCTATTTACTTCCTGTTTTTATTTCCTAGTTGCAGTCATAGCTATCATTATTATCTCTTGTGTTTGATCCCTTGTAAACAACAAGGCCGGAGGGATTGACAACCTCTCTGTACTCGTTGGGAGCAAAGTTATCTGAATCTGTGTGCAGGTCCCGTCAACCGCTAAGTTTCTGGCGCCGTTGACACCTACTTGTCGACCCTCGGAGTCTCACGGGATTCGATCCTTGGTATCTTTGCCAAGGGAAATTTGCCGCTACGCTACATCTCAACCATCCACTTGGGGTAACAAACGAGGGGCGAGAAGCCATCATGCGCCAGCCCACCAGGGGCTGGCCCCTTCCCTCTTGCGGCCTAGGGGCCCCACCGGGATGGGTGGCCCCACCCGGTGGACCCCCGGGACACTCCCGGTGACCCCCGGAGTTCACCCGATGACCGAAACTGGACTTCCTATATATCATTCTTTACCCCCGGACCATTCCGGAACTCCTCGTCACGTCCGGGATCTCATCCGGGACTCCGAACAACTTTCGGGTTTCCACGTGCATGTATCTCTACGACCCTAGCGTCAGCGAACCTTAAGTGTGTAGACCCTACGGGTTCGGGAGACACGTATACATGACCGAGACCACTCTTCGGTCAATAACCAACAGCGGGATCTGGATACCCATGTTGGTTCCCACGTGTTCCTCGATGATCTTCATCGGATGAACCACTGTGTCAAGGATTCACTCAATCCCGTATGTTATTCCCTTTGTCCATCGGTACGGTACTTGCCCGAGATTCGATCGTCGGTATTCCTGATACCTTGTTCAATCTCGTCACGGCAAGTCTCTTTACTCGATCCGTAATCCATCATCCCGTGACCAACTCCTTAGTCACCTTGAGCTCATTATGATGATGTCTTACCGAGTGGGTCCAGAGGTACCTCTCCGTCATACGGAGTGACAACATCCCAGTCTCGGTTCGTACCAACTCAACAGACACTTTCGGAGATACCCGATGCGTACCTTTATAGCCACCCAGTTATGTTGTGACGTTTGGCACACCCAAAGTATTCCTACGGCACCCGGGAGTTGCACAACCTCATGGTCTAAGGAATAAATACTTGACACCGAAAAGCTTATGCATTACGAACTAAACGATCTCGTGCTATGCTCAGGATTGGGTCTTGTCCATCACATCATTCTCCTAATGATGTGATCCCGTTATCACCGACATCCTATGTCCATGGTCAGGAAATCGTGACCATCTGTTGATCAACGAGCTAGTAACTAGAGGCTTACCATGGACTCATTATGGTCTATATATTCACACATGTATCGCTGTTTCCGTACAATACAATTCAAGTATGAATAACAGACAATTATCATGAACAAGGAAATATAATAATACTTTTATTATTGCCTCTAGGGCATATTTCCAACAGTCTCCCACTTGCACTAGAGTCAATAATCTAGTTACATTGTGATGAATCGAACACCCATAGAGTTCTGGTGTTGATCATGTTTTGCCCGTGGAAGAGGTTTAGTCAACGGGTCTGCAACATTCAGATCTGTATGCACTTTACAAATATCTATGTCTCCATCTTGAACATAATTCCGGATGGAGTTGGAACGGCGCTTGATGTGCTTGGTCTTTTTGTGAAACCTGGGCTCCTTGGTAATGGCAATAGCACCAGTGTTGACACAGAAGAGAGTCATGATACGTCCAAAACGTATCTATAATTTCTGCTTGCTCCATGCCTCTTTTGTGTGATATTGCTATGATATTTATGCACTTCCATACACTTTTGATCATATTTGGACTAACCTATTAACTCAGTGCACCTCAGTGCCAGTTTCTGTTTTCTGCTGTTTTTGTATTTCAGGTTTTCCCATTACTTAAATTGCCAGAAAAATTCCGGGAAAAATATATAAAAAATCAGCGCTCCAGAAGCTTCCGTGCGGCCAAAGTAGGGCCAGAGGGGGGCCACCAGGGCTCCAGGCGCCCTGGGGGCGCGGCCCCCCTCCTGGCCGCGCCGGGGGGGGGGGGCGCCTGGGCCCCCCTGACCTCCGCTGATGCCCCCCTTTGGCATATATTTACACCGCGTCCCGAAACCCTCGAGGACGGAACCCTTTTTCGCGATCTCATCTCTGTTCTGCCGCCGCCGCGCTTCCAAGATCGGGAGCACCAGGAGAACTCTTCCCGACACCCTGCCGGAGGGGAGGATCACCACCGGGAGCCTCTCCACCACCATGGACGCCTCCCGGATGAGTTGTGAGTAGTCTCCCTTGGACCATGTGTCCATGACCAGTAGCCATGTGATGTTCTCCTACCCTCTTTGTTCTTCACCGATTAGACATCGTGAGCTGCCCTACATGATCGAGGCACATATGTAATCCTTATGCTGTTGTTATGACGAGTTTGCTGGGATCCGATGGATTATGAGATTATGTTCAGATTGTGTTTGAGTAATATATTTGATTCACCTCTTTTATATTTATGTTCTTGAGTAATTCTTGCATGTTCTCCGTTGCTGTTTATTGCTTTGGCCAAGTAGTAGGAAGTAACTCAAGAGGGAACATTAGGCTTGATTGTGGGTTCATGCCCCTCGATGACTAGCTTGAGTGACAGAAACATGAGTCTAGGGGATGTGCTGTTGCCACAAGGGGGAAAACAACGGTGCTTGTACTTGTGGGTGCAAGGATTGTTTACTTTACGCAAAGTTCTTTTAATGCAGTTGTCTGTTGCTTTGAGTTTACACTATGGGTGGGACTCGCAACTTAATACCAGCGAGATGTTCTGGATAGATATCTCAAGGTGGATGATTAGTAGTAGATGCAGATGGATTTCGGTCTACTTGCCTTGGCGTACCGCCCATGCTTTTGAGCCTCTACCTTTCTTTGTAGCATAGTTAGCATTGGTTTGCGCACATAATCATGTCAATTGCCCAGCTGTAATTCGTTTACCTCGCTTAGCTGTTTTATCGTCTTTTGGGAGAGAGACATCACTAGTGAACATCATGGGACCCCGGTCCATATTACCATCACTGATCACATCCGCTATTTACTTTCTGTTCTTACTTACTTGTTGCAGTCATACCTATCACTATTATGTCTTGCGTTTGATCCTTTGTAAACGACAAGGCCGGAGGGATTGACAACCTCTCTGTACTCGTTGGGAGAAAAGTTATTTGTATCTGTGTGCAGGTCCTGTCAATCGCTAAGTATCTGGCGCCGTTAGCAGTTGACACCTTCTTGTTGAACCTCGGAGTCTCAGGGGAATTCGATCCTTGCTATCTTTGCCAAGGGAAAACTACCGCTACACTGCATCTCAAACCTTCCACTTGGGGTAACCAACGAGGGGCGAGAAGCCATCAAGCAAAGTTTTCTGGCGCCGTTGCCGGGGACTCCACTCTTTAAGATAGGGGAGTTGCACGCTATCTTTTATCTTGGCTTTTTAGTCTTGTTAGTTTACCTTTCAGTTTTCTTTATGTCTTTTCACTAGTTTTGCTTAATGGAAAACAACAAAAATATGAGAGAGCTTTATAAGCTCTACCTTGCTTTGGGACATGATGTGTTTGAAGAGAAAATTAAAAAACCTATGGAACTTTATTATTTGCATAACAATCATGATGGTGGTGATGTTATTAGTATGCTTTCTTTGAATATCAATATTGCTAATGACATGGAAAGCTCTAAGCTTGGGGATGACACGTTTGATGAATATGATGTTTTCAGTCCACCTACTATTGAGGATAAAATTTATTATGATTATGATATGCCTCCTAAATACAATGATTACCATGATGGTTATGATTGCTTTACTCTCACTATTCCTAATAAGAAAGATTTTGCTTATATGAAGAGTAATGATACCTTTTTGCATGTGGATCATGGTAACAATGCTTTATGTGATGCTTATATTGTTGAGTTTATTCGTGATCCCACTGAAAATTATTATGAGAAGGGAACATATGCTTATAGATATTTCAATAATATCAAGTTCCCTCTCTTTATGTCGAAGGTTTTGAAGCTGCACTTGTTTTGTCTTCCTATGCTTATTGCTTTGTGCTTCAACGAATTATTGTATTGCAATATTCCTATGCATAGGAAGCATGTTAGGCTTAAATGTGTTTGGTATTTGCTTCTTGATGCTCTCTTTTGTTCTTCAACTCTTATTCCTATGAGAGCATCATTAAAGTCTTAAGCCTATCTTTATGGCTATAAAGAAAGAGCTCTAGGGAGACAACCCTTCTTATCTTTGCTTTCAGTTTGTTCTTTCAGTTTTTAGTGGTCTTGATGTTTGTTACTACTGTAGCAACATCATTGTATCTTTATTTTTCAGCTTTGTGCCAAGTTTAGCCTCCGATTGCAAGAAAGTTCAAAAGTTGTGACGTGCTGTCCAGGAAACAGATTCTGTCCTGGGACAGAAAAAATCGTATAAAATCACCAGATCATCTTTTTGGTCTGAACTTTTTCGACAGCGTGCTCTATACAATTGGCTTTCGGGCGTCTGTTCTGAGTTTTTTGATTTGAGTTGCAGAAGTGCCCCGAAAAAATTATTTACTACCTGCTGGTCTGTTTTTCACAGATTCTGTCCTGTTTTGCCTTTCCTTCGTTTTGCAAACCTTGAGCTTGTTTTTTCTTTGCAAAAACCTTTTGGCAATCTTGAGAAACAGTAGACCTTCAAGAATATCCTTATTTCCAGCAAGGAAAAAATTATTTTATTATGGGTACTAACCTCGCTAATCAGATTATGATGAGTTATGTATGAAGGGAGTTTTCAAGTGTGCGAGGGAAGATGATAAAAAGATTCAGGAGTGTCAAACGCTCAAGCTTGGGGATGCCCCCGTGCACCCCCAAGAAATATTCAAGAAGACTCAAGCGTCTAAGCTTGGGGATGCCCCCATGCATCCCCTTCTCCATCAACATTATCAGTTCGTCTTTCGTTCCACTATATTTTTATCACTTCATGTGTTATGTGCTATGCTTGGAGCGTTTTGCTTTTAGTTTCCTTTTTAGTTTTCTTTAGCTTTGCTTGCTTTTCATAATGAGTTGGAACTCCGCTTTCTTTGTGTGGGAGAGAAACACGCTCCACTTCAACCTAGAACACAACATAGAATTTTCATGTTTATCTTTGCTGTGTATGTTCTTTGTCTTTCAATAGCTACTATCATGCTTAGCTCTTAGTTTTCATGCTTTTCTTTTTAAAGAGCTTTTGTTTAGTTGGTTGCTGGAACTCTCTTGAGTTATCATGCTTATCTTGTTATGAGAGTTGGCTTCTGTTGCACTGGTTGATATGTCCATGATAAAAATGCTATGTGCATAATGGTGCTTAGTGAAGGAAATATGCCCTAGAGGCAATAATAAAGATGTTATTTGTATTTCCTTATATCATGATAAATGTCTTTTATTCATGCTAGAATTGTATTAACCGGAAACTTAGTACATGTGTGGATACATAGACAAAACAGTATGTCCCTAGTATGCCTCTACTAGACTAGCTCATTGATCAAAGATGGTTATGTTTCCTAGCCATAGACATGAGTTGTCATTTGATCAACGGGATCACATCATTAGGAGAATGATGTGATGGACAAGACCCATCCGTTAGCATATCACTATGATCGTTTAGTTTAACTGCTATTGCTTTCTTCATGACTTATACATGTTCCTATGACTATGAGATTATGCAACTCCCGAATACCGTAGGAACACCTTGTGTGCTATCAAACGTCACAACGTAACTGGGTGATCATAAAGATGCTCTACAGGTGTCTCCGAAAGTATTCGTGGTGTTGGCATAGATCAAGATTAGGATTTGTCACTCCGAGTGTCGGAGAGGTAACTCTGGGCCCTCTCGGTAACACACATCACAATAAGCCTTGCAAGCAAAAGACTAATGAGTTAGTCACGAGATGATGTGTTACGGAACGAGTAAAGAGACTTGCCGGTAACGAGATTGAATTGGTATAAAGATACCGACGATCGAATCTCGGGCAAGTAACATACCGTTTGACAAAAGGAACAACGTATGTTGTTATGCGGTTCTGACCGATAAAAGATCTTCGTAGAATATGTAGGAGCCAATATGAACATCCAGGTTCCGCTATTGGTTATTGACCGGAGATGAGTCTCGGTCATGTCTACATAGTTCTCGAACCCATAGGGTCCGCACGCTTAACGTTTGATGACGGTCGGTATTATGAGTTTATGAGTATTGATGTACCGAAGGTAGTTCGGAGTCCCGGATGAGATCACGGACATGACGAGGAGTCTCGGAATGTCCGAGACATAAAGATTGATATATTGGACGGCTATATTCGGACACCGGAAGTATACCGGAAAAGTTTCGGATTTATCGGGAATGCCGGAGGGGGTTACCGGAACCCCCTACGAGAGGGGATGGTCCATAGTGGGCCTAAAGGGAAAGAGAGAGGCAGCCCATAGGGCTGGCCGGCACCCCAACCTAGGGTTCCTAGTTGGACTAGGATTGGGGGGGCGCCACCTCTCCTATTCCTTTCCCCCTTCTTCCTTTCGGTGAATCCTACTAGGAATAGGATTGCAATCCTATTCCTAGTAGGACTCCTTCCCTAGCCGCACCAGGAAGGGCCGGCCGGCCTCCCTCCCCTGCTCCTTTATATACGGGGGCAGGGGGGCACCCAAAGACACACAAGTTGAATTGTTTTAGCCGTGTGCGGTGCCCCCCCTCCACAGAATCACACCTCGGTCATACCGTCGCAGAGCTTAGGCGAAGCCCTGCGCCGGTGAACACATCATATCCGTCACCACGCCGTCGTGCTGACGAAATTCTCCCGTGAAGCTCAACTAGATCAAGAGCTCGTGGGACGTCATCAAGCTGAACGTGTGCTGAACGCGGAGGTCCGTACGTTCGGTGCTTGATCAGTTGGATCGCGAAGAAGTTCGACAACATCAACCGCGTCACTTGACGCTTCCGCTCCCGGTCTATGAGGGTACGTAGACACACTCTTCCCTCTCGTTGCTATGCATCTGGTAGATAGATCTTGCGTGATCGTAGGAAAATTTTAAAATACTACGTTCCCCAACAGTGGCATCATGAGCCAGGTCTATGCGTAGATGATATGCACGAGTAGAACACAATGAGATTGTGGACGATACTAGTCATACTGCTTACCAGCATGTCATACTTTGCTTCGGCGGTATTGTGAGATGAAGCGGCCCGGACCGACATTACGCGTACGCTTACGCGAGACTGGTTTCACCGTTACGAGCACTCGTTGCTTAAAGGTGACTGGCGGGTGTCTGTCTCTCTCACTTTAGCTGAATCAAGTGTGGCTACGCCCGGTCCTTGTGAAGGTTAAAACAGCACATACTTGACGAAACATCGTTGTGGTTTTGTATGCGTAGGTAAGAACGGTTCTTGCTAAGCCCGTAGCAGCCACGTAAAACTTGCAACAAACAAAGTAGAGGACGTCTAACTTGTTTTTGCAGGGCATTTTGTGATGTGATATGGTCAAGACATGATGAGTTATACGATTTTGTATGAGATGATCATGTTTTGTAAAGTTATCGGCAACTGGCAGGAGCCATATGGTTGTCGCTTTATTGTATGAAATGCAATCGCCATGTAATTGCTTTACTTTATCACTAAGCGGTAGCGATAGTCGTGGAAGCAATAGTTGGCGAGACGACAACGATGCTACGATAAAGATCAAGGTGTCAAGCCGGTGACGAAGGTGATCATGACGGTGCTTTGAAGATGGAGATCAAAAGCACAAGATGATGATGGCCATATCATGTCACATATTTTGATTGCATGTGATGTTTATCTTATTATGCTTCTTATTTTGCTTAGAACGACGGTAGCATTATAAGATGATCCCTTACTAAATTTCAAGGTATAAGTGTTCTCCCTGAGTATGCACCGTTGCGAAAGTTCGTCGTGCCGAGACACCACGTGATGATCGGGTGTGATAAGCTCTACGTTCAAATACAACGGGTGTAAGCCAGTTTTGCACACGCAGAATACTCGGGTTAAACTTGACGAGCCTAGCATATACAGATATGGCCTCGGAACACTGGAGACCGAAAGGTCGAGCATGAATCATATAGTAGATATGATCAACATAAGATGTTCACCATTGAAAACTACTGTATCTCACGTGATGATCGGACATGGTTTAGTTGATTTGGATCACGTGATCATTTAGATGACCAGAGGGATATCTATCTAAGTGGGAGTTCTTTAAATTAATATGATTAAATTGAACTTTAATTTATCATGAACTTAGTCCTGATAGTTTTGCATATCTATGTCGTTGTAGATCAATGGCCCGTGTTACCGTTCCTTTGAATTTTAATGCATTCCTAGAGAAAACTAAGTTGAAAGATGATGGTAGCAATTACAGGGACTGGGTCCGTAACCTGAGGATTATCCTCATTGCTGCACAGAAGAATTATGTCCTTGAAGCACCGCTAGGTGACAAGCCCCCTTCCGCTGATGCAGACGCTTTGAACGTCTGGCAGTCACGGTCTGATGACTACACGATAGTTCAGTGTGCCATGCTTTACGGCTTAGAACCGGGACTTCAACGACGTTTTGAACGTCATGGAGCATATGAGATGTTCCAGGAGTTGAAGTTAATATTTCAAGCAAATGCCCGAATTGAGAAATATGAGATTTTCAATAAGTTCTACAGCTGCAAAATGGAGGAGAATAGTTCTATCAGTGAACACTTACTCAGAATGTCTGGGTACTACAATCATATGACTCAACTTGGTTGCAAAGTTGACGAGGATAGTGTTATTGATAGAGTTCTTCAATCACTGCCACCAAGCTATAAAGGCTTCGTGATGAACTATAACATGCAAGGGATGCAAAAGACATTGCCCGAGCTCTTCGCTATGCTCAAAGCTGCGGAGGTAGAAATCAAAAAGGAACATCAAGTGTTGATGGTTAACAAGACCACTAGTTTCAAGAAAAAGGGCAAGGGAAAGAAAGGGAGCTTCAAAAAGAATAGCAAGTCAGTTGCTACTTCAACGAAGAAACCCAAATCTGGAGCCAAGCCTGAAACTGAGTGCTTCTACTGCAAGGGGACTGGACACTGGAAGCGGAACTGCCCCAAGTATTTGGCGGATAAGAAGGATGGCAAGATGAACAAAGGTATATGTGATATACATGTTATTGATGTGTACCTTACTAATTCTCGTAGTAGTACCTGGGTATTTGATACCGGTTCGGTTGCTAATATTTGTAACTCGAAACAGGGACTACGGATTAAACGAAGATTAGCTAAGGACGAGGTGACGATGCGTGTGGGAAACGGTTCCAAAGTCGATGTGATCGCCGTCGGCACGCTACCTCTACATCTACCTTCGGGATTAGTTTTAGACCTAAATAATTGTTATTTGGTGCCAGCGTTAAGCATGAACATTATATCTGGATCTTGTTTATTGCGAGACGGTTATTCATTTAAATCAGAGAATAATGGTTGTTCCATTTTTATGAATAATATCTTTTATGGTCATGCACCCTTGAAGAGTGGTCTATTCTTATTGGATCTCGATTGTAGTGATACACATATTCATAATATTGAAACCAAAAGATGCAAGGTTAATAATGATAGTGCAACTTATTTGTGGCACTGCCGTTTAGGTCATATTGGTGTAAAACGCATGAAGAAACTCCATAAAGATGGACTTTTGGAATCACTTGATTATGACTCACTTGGTGTTTGCGAACCATGCCTCATGGGCAAGATGACTAAAACTCCGTTCTCTGGAACCATGGAGCGAGCAACAGATTTGTTGGAAATCATACATACTGATGTATGTGGACCAATCAGTGTTGATGCTCGCGGCGAGTATCGTTATTTTCTTACCTTCACTGATGATTTGAGCAGATATGGGTATATCTACTTAATGAAACACAAGTCTGAAACATTTGAAAAGTTCAAAGAATTTCAGAGTGAAGTAGAGAATCATCGTAACAAGAAAATAAAGTTCCTACAATCTGATCGTGGAGGAGAATATTTGAGTTACGAGTTTGGTCTTCATTTGAAACAATGTGGAATAGTTTCACAACTCACGCCACCTGGAACACCACAGCGTAATGGTGTGTCCGAACGTCGTAACCGTACTTTATTGGATATGGTGCGATCTATGATGTCTCTTACCGATTTACCACTATCGTTTTGGGGTTATGCTTTAGAGACAGCTGCATTCACGTTAAATAGGGCACCATCTAAATCCGTTGATACGACACAATATGAACTATGGTTTGGCAAGAAACCAAAGTTGTCGTTTCTTAAAATTTGGGGCTGCGATGCTTATGTGAAAACACTTCAACCTGATAAGCTCGATCCCAAGTCGGAAAAATGTGTCTTCATAGGATACCCAAAAGAGACTGTTGGGTACACCTTCTATCACAGATCCGAAGGCAAAATATTCGTTGATAAGAACGGATCCTTTCTAGAAAAAGAGTTTCTCTCGAAAGAAGTGAGTGGGAGGAAAGTAGAACTTGATGAGGTAATTGTACCTTCTCCCATATTGGAAAGTAGTACATCACAGGAAATTGTTCCAGTGATTCCTACACCAATTAGTGAGGAAGTTGATGATAATGAAACTTCGAATCAAGTTTCTACTGAACGTCGTAGATCAACCAGAGTACGTTCCGCACCAGAGTGGTACGGCAACCCAGTTCTGGAAACCATGTTACTAGACCATGATGAACCTACGAACTATGAGGAAGCGATGATGAGCCCAGATTCCGCAAAATGGCTTGAAGCCATGAAATCTGAGATGGGATCCATGTATGAGAACAAAGTGTGGACTTTGGTTGACTTGCCCGATGATCGGCAAGCCATCGAAAATAAATGGATCTTCAAGAGGAAGACCGACGCAAACGGTAATATTACTGTTTACAAAGCTCGACTTGTTGCGAAAGGTTTTCGACAAGTTCAAGGAGTTGACTACGATGAGACTTTCTCACCTGTAGCGATGCTTAAGTCTGTCCGAATCATGTTAGCAATTGCCGCATTTTATGATTATGAAATCTGGCAAATGGATGTCAAAACTGCATTCCTAAATGGATATCTCAAAGAAGAGTTGTATATGATGCAACCAGAAGGTTTTGTCGATCCAAAAAGGTGCTAACAAAGTATGCAAGCTCCAGCGATCCATCTATAGACTGGTGCAAGCATCTCGGAGTTGGAATATACGCTTTGATGAGGTGATCAAAGCATATGGTTTTATACAGACTTTTGGAGAAGCCTGTATTTACAAGAAAGTGAGTGGGAGCTCTGTAGCATTTCTAATATTATATGTAGATGACATATTGTTGATTGGAAATGATATAGAATTTTTGGATAGCATAAAAGGATATTTGAATAAAAGTTTTTCAATGAAAGACCTCGGTGAAGCTGCTTATATATTAGGTATCAAGATCTATAGAGATAGATCAAGACGCTTAATTGGACTTTCACAAAGCACATACCTTGATAAGATTTTGAAGAAGTTCAAAATGGATCAGTCAAAGAAAGGGTTCTTGCCTGTTTTACAAGGTATGAAGTTGAGTAAGACTCAATGCCCGACCACTGCAGAAGATAAAGAGAAAATGAAAGTCATTCCCTATGCCTCAGCCATAGGATCTATCATGTATGCAATGCTGTGTACCAGACCTGATGTGTGCCTTGCTATAAGTCTAGCAGGGAGGTACCAAAGTAATCCAGGAATGGATCACTGGACAGCGGTCAAAAACATCCTAAAGTATCTGAAAAAGAACAAAGGATATGTTTCTCGTATATGGAGGTGACAAAGAGCTCGTCGTAAACGGTTACGTCGATTCTAGCTTTGACACTGATCCGGATGACTCAAAGTCACAAACCGGATATGTATTTTTATTGAACGGTGGAGCTGTTAGCTGGTGCAGTTCCAAGCAGAGCGTCGTGGCGGGATCTACGTGTGAAGCGGAATACATAGCTGCTTCGGAAGCAGCAAATGAAGGAGTCTGGATGAAGGAGTTCATATCCGATCTAGGTGTAGTACCTAGTGCATCGGGTCCAATGAAAATCTTTTGTGACAACACTGGAGCCATAGCCTTGGCGAAGGAATCCAGGTTTCACAAGAGAACAAAGCACATCAAAAGACGCTTCAATTCCATCCGCGATCTTGCCAAGGAGGGAGACATAGAGATTTGCAAAATACATACGGATCTGAATGTTGCAGACCCGTTGACTAAGCCTCTTCCACGGGCAAAACATGATCAGCACCAAGACTCCATGGGTGTGAGGATCATTACTTTGTAATCTAGATTATTGACTCTAGTTCAAGTGGGAGACCGAAGGAAATATGCCCTAGAGGCAATAATAAAGATGTTATTTGTATTTCCTTATATCATGATAAATGTCTTTTATTCATGCTAGAATTGTATTAACCGGAAACTTAGTACATGTGTGGATACATAGACAAAACAGTATGTCCCTAGTATGCCTCTACTAGACTAGCTCATTGATCAAAGATGGTTATGTTTCCTAGCCATAGACATGAGTTGTCATTTGATCAACGGGATCACATCATTAGGAGAATGATGTGATGGACAAGACCCATCCGTTAGCATAGCACTATGATCGTTTAGTTTAACTGCTATTGCTTTCTTCATGACTTATACATGTTCCTATGACTATGAGATTATGCAACTCCCGAATACCGTAGGAACACCTTGTGTGCTATCAAACGTCACAACGTAACTGGGTGATCATAAAGATGCTCTACAGGTGTCTCCGAAAGTATTCGTGGTGTTGGCATAGATCAAGATTAGGATTTGTCACTCCGAGTGTCGGAGAGGTAACTCTGGGCCCTCTCGGTAACACACATCACAATAAGCCTTGCAAGCAAAAGACTAATGAGTTAGTCACGAGATGATGTGTTACGGAACGAGTAAAGAGACTTCCCGGTAACGAGATTGAATTGGTATAAAGATACCGACGATCGAATCTCGGGCAAGTAACATACCGTTTGACAAAAGGAACAACGTATGTTGTTATGCGGTTCTGACCGATAAAAGATCTTCGTAGAATATGTAGGAGCCAATATGAACATCCAGGTTCCGCTATTGGTTATTGACCGGAGATGAGTCTCGGTCATGTCTACATAGTTCTCGAACCCGTAGGGTCCGCACGCTTAACGTTTGATGACGATCGGTATTATGAGTTTATGAGTATTGATGTACCGAAGGTAGTTCGGAGTCCCGGATGAGATCACGGACATGACGAGGAGTCTCGGAATGTCCGAGACATAAAGATTGATATATTGGACGGCTATATTCGGACACCGGAAGTATACCGGAAAAGTTTCGGATTTATCGGGAATGCCGGAGGGGGTTACCGGAACCCCCTACGAGAGGGGATGGTCCATAGTGGGCCTAAAGGGAAAGAGAGAGGCAGCCCATAGGGCTGGCCGGCGCCCCCACCTAGGGTTCCTAGTTGGACTAGGATTGGGGGGGGGGGGCGCCACCTCTCCTATTCCTTTCCCCCTTCTTCCTTTCGGTGAATCCTGCTAGGAATAGGATTGCAATCCTATTCCTAGTAGGACTCCTTCCCTAGCCGCACCAGGAAGGGCCGGCCGGCCTCCCTCCCCTGCTCCTTTATATACGGGGGCAGGGGGGCACCCAAAGACACACAAGTTGAATTGTTTTAGCCGTGTGCGGTGCCCCCCTCCACAGAATCACACCTCGGTCATACCGTCGCAGAGCTTAGGCGAAGCCCTGCGCCGGTGAACACATCATATCCGTCACCACGCCGTCGTGCTGACGAAACTCTCCCGTGAAGCTCAACTGGATCAAGAGCTCGTGGGACGTCATCAAGCTGAACGTGTGCTGAACGCGGAGGTGCCGTACGTTCGGTGCTTGATCGGTTGGATCGCGAAGAAGTTCGACAACATCAACCGCGTCACTTGACGCTTCCGCTCCCGGTCTACGAGGGTACGTAGACACACTCTTCCCTCTCGTTGCTATGCATCTGGTAGATAGATCTTGCGTGATCGTAGGAAAATTTTAAAATACTACGTTCCCCCACACTTAGTAGTTCATGTTTTCTTATGGTTAGTCTCAAATAGTTGGGGGGGTTCTCAATGTGTTATTGGAGTACCAACATGATTTGTTTGCCTATGATGTGGTATGGTTTAGTGATATCTTCCTCCGAGAATTTATTTTGATTGACTTGGCATATGCTCACGCATATTTAAGACTGTAAAGAAAGTCCATCAAGCCTTGATGATCTTTAATTTCTGAGTAGCGATATAACTTCCATGCCCGATTCAATGTTGCTTTGTCGCTCTGCATGATTATGACCGTCATTGCTCTCTTAGTTGGTCGCTCCCAGTCGTTTGCTAACCTTCGCCTGTACTAAGAGGACTGACTGCTTGTGCATCCAAAATCCTTTAAACCAGTTATGCCATATGAGTCCACCATACCTTCCTATACATGGTATTTACCTGCCATTCCTAACGAAGACTTTCGTGTACCATCTCGAAATCAATCAAAGAAAAAAAGCATTTCTCTTTTGTGCCTCTGTTTTAGCTCATAAGGAAGTAGTAGTTGATTCATGATCTTTTTAGGTTGGACAAGCTTCACCTGGGGATTGCATGTCTAATGTGCAAACCCCTAATACGAGAAGGAACTGGCAAAGAGTGCGCCCGGCTCATTAAAAAATATATACAACAAACAAACCCTCCTTCACGCTTTGTTCATGAGAAATCAGAAAACTTTGGCAGTGATAAACAAAGGATATTAAGAGGATGTGATCGTCCTCGTACGGGAGCCGTTCCTCGAAACTTGTCCAGCTCGAGAAGTAATTGAGTTATCTGCTAGCATTCGTTGACGAAATATGCATCTCTAAAAAATAATTTTTACCTCTGTTTTTAAAAACCAAGAGCTCTGGTACATGTTTATTTTTTGTTTCCGACCACGGGTTTTCAACCTTGCCATCAAAAGCCACGGTTCGAGAGTCTCCACCTTCTTTAAAGCACCAACTATTGAGAGCATGATTGTCATTCTGAGTGTAATGTGCATTGTCCCAAAGTACCATTGTCTTTTGCATGATTATGATATCGTTTATTCTGAAATCATTGTATCTAGTCATCACTTAAACCTTGGAGGTGCCCCTGCATTTATGTTTTGCTTCACTAAATGGGGCAAGCGAGGTACCACTTTATCATATTTGCACACCATGCTCACTACAAATCTATTTGATGTTTCAGTATCATATTGTAAAACTTTCTGTTCTTTGTGATTTTCTCATGAGGCAACTTAATTACTACAGATTCATTGTCTCAGTAAGCTTTTGTCATGTGACTGTGAAAAGTCCTTATATGGTTAATAGCATGTCACCACAGAAATTATGCTTGTTATCATTTACCTACTCGAGGACGAGCAGGAATTAAGCTTGGGGATGTTGATACGTCCAAAACGTATCTATAATTTCTGCTTGCTCCATGCCTCTTTTGTGTGATATTGCTATGATATTTATGCACTTCCATACACTTTTGATCATATTTGGACTAACCTATTAACTTAGTGCACCTCAGTGCCAGTTTCTGTTTTCTGCTGTTTTTGTATTTCAGGTTTTCCCATTACTTAAATTGCCAGAAAAATTCCGGGAAAAATATATAAAAAATCAGCGCTCCAGAAGCTTCCGTCCGGCCAAAGTAGGGCCAGAGGGGGGCCACCAGGGCTCCAGGCGCCCTGGGGGCGCGGCCCCCCTCCTGGCCGCGCCGGGGGGCGCCTGGGCCCCCCTGACCTCCGCTGATGCCCCCCTTTGGCATATATTTACACCGCGTCCCGAAACCCTCGAGGACAGAACCCTTTTTCGCGATCTCATCTCTGTTCCGCCGCCGCCGCGCTTCCAAGATCGGGAGCACCAGGAGAACTCTTCCCGGCACCCTGCCGAAGGGGAGGATCACCACCGGGAGCCTCTCCACCACCATGGACGCCTCCCGGATGAGTTGTGAGTAGTCTCCCTTGGAGCATGGGTCCATGACCAGTAGCTATGTGATGTTCTCCTCCCCTCTTTGTTCTTCACCGATTAGACCTCGTGAGCCGCCCTACATGATCGAGGCACATATGTAATCCTTATGCTGTTGCTATGATGAGTTTGCTGGGATCCGATTGATTATGAGATTATGTTCAGATTGTGTTTGAGTAATATATTTGATTCACCTCTTTTATATTTATGTTCTTGAGTAATTCTTGCATGTTCTCCATTGCTGTTTATTGCTTTAGCCAAGTAGTAGGTAGTAACTCCAAGAGGGAACGTTATGCTTGATTGTGGGTTCATGCCCCTCGATGACTAGCTTGAGTGACAGAAACATGAGTCTAGGGGATGTGCTGTTGCCACAAGGGGGAAAACAACGGTGCTTGTACTTGCGGGTGCAAGGATTGTTTACTTTACGCAAAGTTCTTTTAATGCAGTTGTCTGTTGCTTTGAGTTTACACTATGGGTGGGACTCGCAACTTAATACCAGCGAGATGTTCTGGATAGATATCTCAAGGTGGATGATTAGTAGTAGATGCAAATGGATTTCGGTCTACTTGACTTGGCGTACCGCCCATGCTTTTGAGCCTCTACCTTTCTTTGTAGCATAGTTAGCATTGGTTTGCGCACATAATCATGTCAATTGCCCAGCTGTAATTCGTTTACCTCGCTTAGCTGTTTTATCGTCTTTTGGGAGAGAGACATCACTAGTGAACATCATGGGACCCCGGTCCATATTACCATCACTGATCACATCCGCTATTTACTTTATGTTCTTACTTACTAGTTGCAGTCATACCTATCACTATTATCTCTTGCGTTTGATCCTTTGTAAATGACAAGGCCGGAGGGATTGACAACCTCTCTGTACTCGTTGGGAGAAAAGTTATTTGTATCTGTGTGCAGGTCCTGTCAATCGCTAAGTATCTGGCGCCGTTAGCAGTTGACACCTTCTTGTTGACCCTCGGAGTCTCAGGGGAATTCGATCCTTGGTATCTTTGCCAAGGGAAAACTACCGCTACACTGCATCTCAAACCTTCCACTTGGGGTAACCAACGAGGGGCGAGAAGCCATCAAGTCATCGGGCTTGACGCGCTTGGAATGACTCCTAGGTCGGTGATGAACTCCTTCATCCAGACTCCTTCATGCGCTGCTTCGCAAGCAGCTATGTACTCCCCTTCGAATGTAGAATACGCCACTACGCTCTGCTTGCAACTGCACCAGCTGACTGCTCCACCATTCAAAATATACACGTATCCGGTTTGTGACTTCGAATCATCCAGATCTGTGTCGAAGCTAGCATCGACGTAACCCTTTACGACGAGCTCTTCGTCACCTCCATAAACGAGAAACATATCCTTAGTCCTCTTCAGGTACTTTAGGATGTTCTTGACTGCTGTCCAGTGTTCCATACCGGGATCACTTTGGTACCTCCCTACCAAACTTATGGCAAGGTTCACATCAGGTCTGGTACACAGCATGGCATACATGATAGAACCTATGGCCGAGGCATAGGGTATTACACTCATCTTTTATCTATCTTCTGCCGTGGTCGGTGACTGAGCCTTGCTCAATCTCATACCTTGCAAAACAGGCAAGAATCCCTTCTTGGACTGATCCATATTGAACTTTTTCAATATCTTGTCAAGGTATGTACTTTGTGAAAGACCAATGAGGCGTCTTGATCTATCTCTATAGATTTTGATGCCTAATATGTAAGCTACTTCTCCAAGGTCCTTCATTGAAAAACTCTTATTCAAGTAGGCCTTTACAGTTTCCAAGAATTCTATATCATTTCCCATCAGCAATATGTCATCCACATATAATATGAGAAATGCTACAGAGCTCCCACTCACTTTCTTGTAGATACAGGCTTCTCCATAAGTCTGTATAAAGCCAAACGCTTTGATCACATCATTAAAGCGAATATTCCAACTCCGAGATGCTTGCACCAGCCCGTAAATCGAGCGCTGGAGCTTGCATACCTTGTTAGCATTCTCTGGATTGACAAAACCTTCCGGCTGCATCATATACAACTCTTCCTTGAGGAAGCCATTAAGGAATGTCGTTTTGACGTCCATTTGCCATATCTCATAATCATAGAATGCGGCAATAGCTAACATGATTCTGACTGACTTCAGCATCTCTACGGGAGAGCAAGTATCATCGTAGTCAATCCCTTGAACTTGTCGATAACCCTTAGCGACAAGCCGAGCCTTATAGATGGTCACATTACCATCCGCGTCTGTCTTCTTATTAAATATCCATTTATTTTCTATGGCGTGCCTATCATCAGGCAAGTCCACCAAAGTCCATACTTTGTTTTCATACATGGATTCTATCTCGGATTTCATGGCTCCAAGCCAGTTATTGGAATCCGGGCCCGCCATTGCCTCTTCATAGTTCGAAGGTTCACCGTTGTCTAACAACATGATATTCATGACAGGGTTGCCGTACCACTCTGGTGCGGAACGTGCCCTTGTGGACCTTCGAAGTTCAGTAGTAACTTGATCTGTTTCTTCATGATCATCATCATTAACTTCCTCCCTTGTCGGTGCAGGCACGTCAGGAACAATTTCCTGCGCTGCGCTACTTTCCGGTCCAGGAGGGGTGACTGTCACCTCATCAAGTTCTACTTTCCTCCCACTCACTTCTTTCGAGAGAAACTCTTTCTCCAGAAAGGATCCATTCTTGGCAACAAAGACCTTGCCTTCGGATCTGTGGTAGAAGGTGTACCCAATCGTTTCCTATGGGTATCCTATGAAGACGCATTTTTTCCGATTTGGGTTCGAGCTTTTCAGGTTGAAGTTTCTTGACATAAGCATCGCAACCCCAAACTTTCAGAAACGACAGCTTCGGTTTCTTGCCAAACCAAAGTTCATACGGTGTCGTCTCAACGGATTTCGACGGAGCCCTATTTAAAGTGAATGCGGCAGTCTCTAAAGCATAACCCCAAAAAGATAGCGGTAAATCGGTAAGGGACATCATAGATCGCACCATGTCCAACAGAGTACGATTTCGACGTTCGGACACACCGTTACGCTGAGGTGTTCCGGGCGGTGTCAATTGTGAAACAATTCCACATTTCCTAAGGTGCGTGCCAAATTCATGACTCAAATATTCACCCCCACGATCTGATCGTAAGAACTTTATTTTCTTGTCTCGTTGATTCTCAACTTCATTCTGAAATTCCTTGAACATTTCAAAAGTCTCAGACTTGTGCTTCATCAAGTAGACATACCCATATCTACTCAAGTCATCCGTGAGTGTGAGAACATAATGATAGCCTCCGCGAGCCTCAACACGCATTGGATCGCATGTTGGAAATATGCCCTAGAGGAAATACTAAAAGTATTATTATTATATTTCCTTGTTCATGATAATCGTTTGTTATTCATGCTTGAATTGTATTGTGCGGAAACAACGATACATGTGTGAATATATAGACCACAATGAGTCCCTGGTAGGCCTCTAGTTACCAGCTCGTTGATCAGCAGATGGTCACGGTTTCCTGACCATGGACATAGGATGTCAGTGATAACGGGATCACATCATTAGGAGAATGATGTGACGGACAAGACCCAATCCTGAGCATAGCACGAGATCATATAGTTCGTAATGCATAAGCTTTTCGGTGTCAAGTATTTATTCCTTAGACCATGAGGTTGTACAACTCTCGGATGGCGTAGGAATACTTTGGGTGTGCCAAACGTCACAACGTAACTGGGTGGCTATAAAGGTACGCATCGGGTATCTCCGAAAGTGTCTGTTGAGTTGGTACGAATCGAGACTGGGATGTTGTCACTCCGTATGACGGAGAGGTGCCTCTGGGCCCACTCGGTAAGACATCATCATAATGAGCTCAAGGTGACTAAGGAGTTGGTCACGGTACGATGGATTACGGATCGAGTAAAGAGAATTGCCGTGACGAGATTGAACAAGGTATCAGGAATACCGACGATCGAATCTCGGGCAAGTACCGTACCGATGGACAAAGGGAATAACATACGGGATTGAGTGAATCCTTGACATAGTGGTTCATCCGATGAAGATCATCGAGGAACACGTGGGAACCAACATGGGTATCCAGATCCCGCTGTTGGTTATTGACCGGAGAGTGGTCTCGGTCATGTCTACGTGTCTCCCGAACCCGTAGGGTCTACACACTTAAGGTTCGGTAACGCTAGGGTCGTAGAGATACATGCACGTGGAAACCAAAAAGTTGTTCGGAGTCCCGGATGAGGTCATGGACGTCACGAGGAGTTCCGGAATGGTCCGGAGGTAAAGAATGATATATAGGAAGTCCAGTTTCGGCCATCGGGTGAACTCTGGGGGTCACCGGGAGTGTCCCGGGACCACCGGAGGGGTCCCGGGGGTCCACCGGGTGGGGCCACCCATCCCGGTGGGGCTCCTAGGCCGCAAGGGGAAGGGGGCCAGCCCCTGGTGGGCTGGCGCACCCTACTGGGCCCTCCCTCATGCGCCTAGGGTTGGAACCCTAGGGGAGGGAGGCGCCCCCTATGCCTTGGGGGGCAAGTCTCCCCCCTAGGCCGCCGCCCCCCCCTTGCAGATTGGATCTGCAGGGGCTGGCGCACCCCCTGGCCCCCTATATATATGTAGGGGGGAGAGGGCAGCCGCACCCAATCCTATGGCACCTCTCCCCCTCCCGTCACACCTTCCTCCTCCTCCGCAGGGCGCCGGCGAAGCCCTGCAGGATTACCCGCTGCATCCACCACCACGCCGTCGCGCTGCTGGATCTCCGAGAACCTCTCCTCCCCCCTTGTTGGATCAAGAAGGAGGTGACGTTGCTGTACCGGACATGTGTTGAACGCGGAGGTGCCGTCCGTTCAGCGCTAGATCATCGGTGACGAAGAACGAGAAGAGTACGACTACTTCATCCACGCTTCTTCGAAACCTTGCGCTCGCGATCTACAAAACGGTATGTAGATGCACTCTAATATGCTCGTTCCTAGATGTCTCCTTAGATGGATCTTGGTGAAAGCGTAGAATTTTTTTTGAATTCTGCTACGTTCCCCAACAGTGGCATCAGAGCTAGGTCTTATGCGTAGCATCTTGCACGAGTAGAACACAAAGCAGTTGTGGGCGTTTGAGTTTGCTCAACTTTCTTGCCATTACTAGTCTAATCTTGATTCGGCGGTATTGTGGGATGAAGCGGCCCAGACCGACTTTACACGTACGCTTACGTGAGACTGGTTCCACCGACAGACATGCACTAGATGCATAAGTGGATGGCGGGTGTCTGTCTCTCCTACTTTAGTCGGGTCGGATTCGATGAACAGGGTCCTTATGAAGGGTAAGTAGAAATTGACAAATCACGTTGTGGTTTTGGCGTAGGTAAGAAACGTTCTTGCTAGAAAACCTATAGAAGCCACGTAAAACTTGCAACAACAATTAGAGGTCGTCTAACTTGTTTTTGCAGCGTGTGCAATGTGATATGGTATGGCCAAGAAGATGTGATGAATGATATATGTGATGTATGAGATTGATCATGTTCTTGTAATAGGGAATCACGACTTGCATGTCGATGAATTTGACAACCGGCAGGAGCTATAGGAGTTGTCTTTATTATTGTATGACCTGTGTGTCACTGAATAACGCCATGTAATTGCTTTACTTTATTGCTAAACGTTAGCCATAGTAGTAGAAGTAATAGTTGGCGTGACGACTTCTTCAAGACACGATGATGAAGATCATGATGATGGAGATCATGGTGTCGAGCCGGTGACAAGATGATCATGGTGCCCCGAAGATGAAGATCCAAGGAGCAAGATGATATTGGCCATATCATGTCACTTTAATTGATTGCATGTGATGTTTATCATGTTTATGCTTCTTGTTTACTTAGAACGACGATAGTAAATAAGATGATCTCTCACTAAAATTTCAAGAATTGTGTTCCCCCTAACTGTGCACCGTTCCTAAGGATCGTTGTTCCGAAGCACCACGTGATGATCGGGTGTGATATGTTCTAACGTTCGCATACAACGGGTGTAAGCCAGATTTACATAAGCAATACACTTAGGGTTTACTTGGCGAGCCTAGCATGTACAGACATGGCCTCGGAACACGGAAGACCGAAAGGTCGAACACGAGTCGTATAGAAGATACGATCAACATGAAGATGTTCACCGTTGATGACTAGTCCGTCTCACATGATGATCGGACACGGGCTAGTCGATTCAGATCGTGTATCACTTAGATGATTAGAGAGATGTCATTCTGAGTGGGAGTTCATTAAAGTTTGATTAAGATGAACTTAATTATCATGAACTTAGTCTAAATTCTTTACAATATCTTTTGTAGATCAAATGGCCCACGCTCAAGTTTCCCTCAACTTCAACGCGTTCCTAGAGAAAACCAAGCTGAAAGACGATGGTAGCAACTATACGGATTGGGTTCGTAACCTGAGGATTATCCTCATAGCTGCCAAGAGATCATATGTCCTAGAAGCACCGCTAGGTGATGCACCCGTTCTCCCGGCAAACCAAGATGTTATGAACGCTTGGCAGTCGCGTTGTGATGATTAATCCCTGGTTCAGTGCGGCATGCTTTACAGCTTAGAATCGGGGCTCCAAAAGCGTTTTGAGCACCACGGAGCATTCGAGATGTTCCAAGAGCTGAAAATGGTTTTCCAAGCTCATGCCCGAGTCGAGAGATATGACGTCTCCGATGCATTCTACAACTGTAAGATGGAGGAAAATAGTTCTGTCAGTGAGCAGATCCTCAAGATTTCTAGATTGCACAACCGCTTGTCTCAGTTGGGAATGAATCTCCCAGACGAAGCGGTCGTAGACAGAATCCTCCAGTCGCTCCCACCAAGCTACAAGAGCTTCGTGTTGAACTTCAATATGCAGGGGATGGAGAAGTCCATTCCCGAGGTGTATTCGATGCTGAAATCAGCGGAGGTGGATATCAAGAAAGAACATCAAGTGTTGATGGTCAATAAAACCACTAAGTTCAAGAAGGGCAAGGGTAAGAAGAACTTCAAGAAGGACGGCAAGGGAGTTGCCGCGCCCGGTAAGCCTGTTACCGGGAAGAAGCCAAAGTATGGACCCAAGCCTGAGACATAGTGCTTTTATTGCAAGGGAACGGGTCACTGGAAGCAGAACTGCCCCAAATACTTAGCGGACAAGAAGGCCGGCAACGTCAAAGGTATATGTGATATACATGTTATTGATGCGTACCTTACCAGCGCTCGTAGTAGCTCCTGGGTATTTGATACCGGTGCAGTTGCTCATATTTGTAACTCTAAGCAGGAGTTGCGGAATAAGCGGAGACTGGCGAAGGACGAGGTGACGATGCACGTCGGGAATGGTTCCAAGGTTGATGTGATCGCCGTCGGCACGCTGCCTCTACATCTACCCTCGGGATTAGTTTTAAACCTCAATAATTGTTATTTAGTACCAGCTTTGAGCATGAACATTGTATCTGGATCTCGTCTTTTGCGAGATGGCTACTCATTTAAATCCGAGAATAATGGTTGTCCTATTTATTTGAGAGATATGTTTTATTGTCATGCCCCGCTGGTCAATGGTTTATTTTTGATGAATCTCGATCGTGATGATACACATATTCATAGTGTGAATGCCAAAAGATGTAAAGTTGACAATGATAGTCCCACATACTTGTGGCATTGCCGCCTTGGTCATATTGGTGTCAAACGTATGAAGAAGCTTCATGCTGATGGACTTCTGGAGTCTCTTGATTATGAATCATTTGACACGTGCGAACCATGCCTCATGGGCAAGATGACCAAGACTCCGTTCTCCGGAACAATGGAGCGAGCAACCAACTTATTGGAAATCATACATACCGATGTGTGCGGTCCAATGAGTGTTGAGGCTCGCGGAGGCTATCATTATGTTCTCACCCTCACGGATGACTTGAGTAGATATGGGTATATCTATTTGATGAAGCACAAGTCTGAGACTTTTGAAAAGTTCAAGGAATTTCAGAATGAGGTTGAGAATCAACGAGACAAGAAAATAAAGTTCTTACGATCGGATCGTGGGGGTGAATATTTGAGTCATGAATTTGGCACACACCTTAGGAAATGTGGAATTGTTTCACAATTGACACCGCCCGGAACACCTCAGCGTAACGGTGTGTCCGAACGTCGAAATCGTACTCTGTTGGACATGGTACAATCTATGATGTCCCTTACCGATTTACCGCTATCTTTTTGGGGTTATGCATTAGAGACTGCCGCATTCACTTTAAATAGGGCTCCGTCGAAATCCGTTGAAACGACACCGTATGAACTTTGGTTTGGCAAGAAACCGAAGCTGTCGTTTCTGAAAGTTTGGGGTTGCGATGCTTATGTCAAGAAACTTCAACCTGAAAAGCTTGAACCCAAATCGGAAAAATGTGTCTTCATAGGATACCCAAAGGAAACGATTGGGTACACCTTCTACCACAGATTCAAAGGCAAGGTCTTTGTTGCCAAGAATGGATCCTTTCTGGAGAAAGAGTTTCTCTCGAAAGAAGTGAGTGGGAGGAAAGTAGAACTTGATGAGGTGAGAGTCACCCCTCCTGAACCGGAAAGTAGCGCAGCGCAGGAAATTGTTCCTGAGGTGCCTGCACCGACAAGGGAGGAAGTTAATGATGATGATCATGAAAAAACAGATCAAGTTACTACTGAACTTCGAAGGTCCACAAGGGCATGTTCCTCACCAGAGTGGTACGGCAACCCTATCCTGGAAATCATGTTGTTAGACAACGGTGAACCTTCGAACTATGAAGAAGCGATGGCGGGCCCGGATTCCAATAAATGGCTTGGAGCCATGAAATCCGAGATAGAATCCATGTATGAAAACAAAGTATGGACTTTGGTGGACTTGCCTGATGATAGGCACGCCATAGAAAATAAATGGATATTTAAGAAGAAGACAGACGCGGATGGTAATGTGACCATCTATAAGGCTCGGCTTGTCGCTAAGGGTTATCGACAAGTTCAAGGGATTGACTACGATGATACTTGCTCTCCCGTAGAGATGCTGAAGTCAGTCAGAATCATGTTAGCTATTGCCGCATTCTATGATTATGAGATATGGCAAATGGACGTGAAAACGGCATTCCTTAATGGCTTCCTCAAGGAAGAGTTGTATATGATACAGCCGGAAGGTTTCGTCGATCCAAAGAATGCTAACAAGGTATGCAAGCTCCAGCGCTCGATTTACGGGCTGGTGCAAGCATCTCGGAGTTGGAATATTCGCTTTAATGATGTGATCAAAGTGTTTGGCTTTATACAGACTTATGGAGAAGCCTGTATCTACAAGAAAGTGAGTGGGAGCTCTGTAGCATTTCTCATATTATATGTGGATGACATATTGCTGATGGGAAATGATATAGAATTCTTGGAAACTGTAAAGGCCTACTTGAATAAGAGTTTTTCAATGAAGGACCTTGGAGAAGCAGCTTACATATTAGGCATCAAAATCTATAGAGATAGATCAAGACGCCTCATCGGTCTTTCACAAAGTACATACCTTGACAAGATATTGAAGAAGTTCAATATGGATCAGTCCAAGAAGGGGTTCTTGCCTGTTTTGCAAGGTATGAGATTGAGCAAGGCTCAGTCGCCGACCACGGCAGAAGATAGAGAAAAGATGAGTGTCATACCCTATGCCTCGGCCATAGGTTCTATCATGTATGCCATGCTGTGTACCAGACCTGATGTGAACCTTGCCATAAGTTTGGTAGGGAGGTACCAAAGTGATCCCGGTATGGAACACTGGACAGCGGTCAAAAACATCCTAAAGTACCTGAAGAGGACTAAGGATATGTTTCTCGTTTATGGAGGTGACGAAGAGCTCGTCGTAAAGGGTTACGTCGATGCTACCTTCGACACAGATCTGGATGACTCGAAGTCACAAACCGGGTACGTGTATATTTTGAATGATGGAGCAGTCAGCTGGTGCAGTTGCAAACAGAGCGTGGTGGCGCATTCTACATGTGAAGCGGAGTACATAGCTGCTTGCGAAGCAGCACAGGAAGGAGTCTGGATGAAGGAGTTCATCACCGACCTAGGAGTCATTCCAAGCGCGTCAAGCCCGATGACTCTCTTCCGTGACAACACTGGTGCTATTGCTATTACCAAGGAGCCCAGGTTTCACAAGAAGACCAAGCACATCAAGCGCCGTTTCAACTCCATCCGGAATTATGTTCAAGATGGAGACATGGATATTTGTAAAGTGCATACGGATCTGAATGTTGCAGACCCGTTGACTAAACCTCTTCCACGGGCAAAACATGATCAACACCAGAACTCTATGTGTGTTCGATTCATCACAATGTAACTAGATTATTGACTCTAGTGCAAGTGGGAGACTGTTGGAAATATGCCCTAGAGGCAATAATAAAAGTATTATTATTATATTTCCTTGTTCATGATAATCGTCTGTTATTCATGCTTGAATTGTATTGTGCGGAAACAACGATACATTTGTGAATATATAGACCACAATGAGTCCCTGGTAGGCCTCTAGTTACCAGCTCGTTGATCAGCAGATGGTCACGGTTTCTTGACCATGGACATAGGATGTCAGTGATAACGGGATCACATCATTAGGAGAATGATGTGATGGACAAGACCCAATCCTGAGCATAGCACGAGATCGTATAGTTCGTAATGCATAATCTTTTCGGTGTCAAGTATTTATTCCTTAGACCATGAGGTTGTACAACTCCCAGGTGCCGTAGGAATACTTTGGGTGTGCCAAACGTCACAACTTAACTGGGTGGCTATAAAGGTACGCATCGGGTATCTCCGAAAGTGTCTGTTGAGTTGGTACGAACCGAGACTGGGATGTTGTCACTCCATATGACGGAGAGGTACCTCTGGACCCACTCGGTAAGACATCATCATAATGAGCTCAAGGTGACTAAGGAGTTGGTCACGGGATGATGGATTACGGATCGAGTAAAGAGACTTGCCGTGACGAGATTGAACAAGGTATCGGGAATACCGACGATCGAATCTCGGGCAAGTACCGTACCGATGGACAAAGGGAATAACATACGGGATTGAGTGAATCCTTGACACAGTGGTTCATCCGATGAAGATCATCGAGGAACACGTGGGAACCAACATGGGTATACAGATCCCGCTGTTGGTTATTGACCGGAGAGTGGTCTCGGTCATGTCTACGTGTCTCCCGAACCCGTAGGGTCTACACACTTAAGGTTCGGTAACGCTAGGGTCGTAGAGATACATGCACGTGGAAACCCGAAAGTTGTTCGGAGTCCCGGATGAAATCCTGGACGTCACGAGGAGTTCCGGAATGGTCCGGAGGTAAAGAATGATATATAGGAAGTCCAGTTTCGGCCATCGGGTGAACTCTGGGGGTCACCGGGAGTGTCCCGGGACCACCGGAGGGGTCCCGGGGGTCCACCGGGTGGGGCCACCCATCCCGGTGGGGCCCCTAGGCCGCAAGGGGAAGGGGGCCAGCCCCTGGTGGGCTGGCGCACCCTACTGGGCCCTCCCTCATGCGCCTAGGGTTGGAACCCTAGGGGAGGGAGGCGCCCCCTATGCCTTGGGGGGCAAGTCTCCCCCCTAGGCCGCCGCCCCCCCTTGCAGATTGGATCTGCAGGGGCTGGCGCACCCCCTGGCCCCCCTATATATATGTGGGGGGAGAGGGCAGCCGCACCCAATCCTCTGGCACCTCTCCCCCTCCCGTCACACCTTCCTCCTCCTCCGCAGGGCGCCGGCGAAGCCCTGCAGGATTTCCCGCTGCATCCACCACCACGTCGTCGTGCTGCTGGATCTCCGACGACCTCTCCTCCCCCCTTGCTGGATCAAGAAGGAGGTGACGTTGCTGTACCGGACGTGTGTTGAACGCGGAGGTGCCGTCCGTTCGGCGCTAGATCATCGGTGACGAAGAACGAGAAGAGTACGACTACTTCATCCACGCTTCTTCGAAAGCTTCCGCTCGCGATCTACAAAACGGTATGTAGATGCACTCTAATATGCTCGTTGCTAGATGTCTCCTTAGATGGATCTTGGTGAAAGCGTATAATTTTTTTGAATTCTGCTACGTTCCCCAACACCGCACACATCGGTATGTATGATTTCCAATAAGGTTGTTGCTCGCTCCATTGTTCCGGAGAACGGAGTCTTGGTAATCTTGCCCAAGAGGCATGGCTCGCACGTGTCAAATGATTCATAATCAAGAGACTCCAGAAGTCCATCAGCATGAAGCTTCTTCATACGTTTGACACCAATATGACCAAGGCGGCAATGCCACAAGTATGTGGGACTATCGTTATCAACTTTACATCTTTCGGCATTCACACTATGAATATGTGTATCATCACGATTGAGATTCATCAAAAATAAAGCATTGACCAGCGGGCATGACCATAAAACATATCTCTCAAATAAATAGAACAACCATTATTCTCAGATTTAAATGAGTAGCCATCTCGCATAAGACGAGATCTAGATACAATGTTCATGCTCAAAGCTGGTACTAAATAACAATTATTGAGTTTTAAAACTAATCCCGAGGGTAGATGTAGAGGCAGCGTGCCGACGGAGATCACATCAACCTTGGAACCATTCCCGACGTGCATCGTCACCTCGTCCTTCGCCAGTCTCCGCTTATTCCGCAACTCCTGCTTAGAGTTACAAATATGAGCAACTGCACCGGTATCAAATACCCAGGAGCTACTACGAGCGCTGGTAAGGTACACATCAATAACATGTATATCACATATACCTTTGACGTTGCCGGCCTTCTTGTCCGCTAAGTATTTGGGGCAGTTCCGCTTCCAGTGACCCGTTCCCTTGCAATAAAAGCACTCTGTCTCAGGCTTGGGTCCATACTTTGGCTTCTTCCCGGCAACAGGCTTACCAGGCGCGGCAACTCCATTGCCGTCCTTCTTGAAGTTCTTCTTACCCTTGCCCTTCTTGAACTTAGTGGTTTTATTGACCATCAACACTTGATGTTCTTTCTTGATATCCACCTCCGCTGATTTCAGCATCGAATACACCTCGGGAATGGACTTCTTCATCCCCTTCATATTGAAGTTCAACACGAAGCTCTTGTAGCTTGGTGGGAGCGACTGGAGGATTCTGTCAACGACCGCTTCGTCTGGGAGATTCATTCCCAACTGAGACAAGCGGTTGTGCAACCCAGAAATCTTGAGGATGTGCTCACTGACAGAACTGTTTTCCTCCATCTTACAGCTGTAGAATGCGTCGGAGACGCCATATCTCTCGACTCGGGTGTGAGCTTGGAAAGCCATTTTCAGCTCTTGGAACATCTCATATGCCCCGTGGTGCTCAAAACGCTTTTGGAGCCCCGATTCTAAGCTGTAAAGCATGCCGCACTGAACCAGGGAGTAATCATCACAACGCGACTGCCAAGCATTCATAACATCTTGGTTTGCCGGGGCGGGAGCGTCACCTAGCGGTGCATCTAGGACATAAGTTTTCTTGGCAGCTATGAGGATAATCCTCAGGTTACGGACCCAGTCCGTGTAGTTGCTACCATCATCTTTCAGCTTGGATTTCTCTAGGAACGCGTTGAAGTTGAGGGTGACATGAGCGTGGGCCATTTGATCTACAAGAGATATTGTAAAGAATTTAGACTAAGTTCATGATAACTAAGTTCATCTTAATCAAATTTTAATGAACTCCCACTCAGATTGACATCTCTCTAGTCATCCAAGTGATACACGATCCGAATCGACTAGCCCGTGTCCGATCATCACGTGACACCGACTAGTCATCAACGGTGAACATCTTCATGTCGATCGTATTTTATGTACGACTCGTGTTCGACCTTTCGGTCTTCCGTGTTCCGAGTCCATGTCTGTACATGCTAGGCTCGTCAAGTGAACCCTAAGTGTATTGCGTGTGTAAATCTGGCTTACACCCGTTGTATGCGAACGTTAGAACCTATCACACCCGATCATCACGTGGTGCTTCGGAACAACGATCCTTAGCAACGGTGCACAGTTAGGGGGAACACAATTCTTGAAATTTTAGTGAGAGATCATCTTATTTACTACCGTCGTTCTAAGTAAACAAGATGCATAAACATGATAAACATCACATGCAATCAATTAAAGTGACATGATATGGCCAATATCATCTTGCTCCTTGGATCTCCATCTTCGGGGCACCATGATCATCTTTGTCACCGGCTCGACACCATGATCTCCATCATCGTGTCTTGAAGAAGTCGTCACGCCAACTATTACTTCTACTACTATGGCTAACGATTAGCAATAAAGTTAAGTAATTACATGCCGTTATTCAGTGACACACAGGTCATACAATAATTAAGACAACTCCTATGGCTCCTGTCGGTTGTCAAATTCATCGACATGCAAGTCGTGATTCCCTATTACAAGAACATGATCAATCTCATACATCACATATATCATTCATCACATCTTCTTGGTCATACCATATCACATAGCACATGCTGCAAGAACAAGTTAGACGGCCTCTAATTGTTGTTGCAAGCTTTTACGTGGCTTCTATAGGTTTTCTAGCAAGAACATTTCTTACCTACGCCAAAACCACAACGTGATTTGTCAATTTCTATTTACCCTTCATAAGGACCCTGTTCATCGAATCCGATCCGACTAAAGTGGGAGAGACAGCCACCCGCCAGCCACCTTATGCATCTAGTGCATGTCTGTCGGTGGAACCAGTCTCGCGTAAGCGTACGTGTAAGGTCGGTCCGGGCCGCTTCATCCCACAATACCGCCGAATCAAGATTAGACTAGTAACGGCAAGAAAGTTGAGCAAACTCAACGCCCACAACTGCTTTGTGTTCTACTCGTGCAAGATGCTACGCAAAAGACCTAGCTCAGATGCCACTGTTGGGGAACGTAGCAGAATTCAAAAAAATTCTACGTTTCACCAAGATCCATCTATGGAGACATCTAGCAACGAGCATATTAGAGTGCATCTACATACCGTTTTGTAGATCGCGAGCGGAAGCTTTCGAAGAAGCGTGGATGAAGTAGTCGTACTCTTCGCGTTCTTCGTCACCGATGATCTAGCGCCGAACGGACGGCACCTCCGCGTTCAACACACGTCCGGTACAGCAACGTCGCCTCCTTCTTAATCCAACAAGGGGGGAGGAGAGGTCGTCGGAGATCCAGCAGCACGACGGCGTGGTGGTGGATGCAGCGGGAAATCCTGCAGGGCTTCGCCGGCGCCCTGCGTGAGGAGGAGGAGGTGTGACGGGAGGGGGAGAGGCGCCAGAGCCTTGGGTCCGGCTGCCCTCTCCCCCCCACTATATAGAGGGGCCAGGGGGGGCGCCGGCCCTGGCAGATCCCATCAGCAAAGGGGGGCGGCGGCCTAGGGGGGAAACTTGCCCCCCAAGGCATAGGGGGCGCCTCCCTCCCCTAGGGTTTCAACCCTAGGCGCATAGAGGGAGGGCCCAAGTGGTGCGCCAGCCCACCAGGGGCTGGCCCCTTCCCTCTTGCGGCCTAGGGGCCCCATCGGGATGGGTGGCCCCACCCGGTGGACCCCCGGGACCCCTTCGGTAGTCCCGGGACACTCCCGGTGACCCCCGAAGTTCACCCGATGGCCGAAACTGGACTTCCTATATATCATTCTTTACCTCCGGACCATTCCGGAACTCCTCGTCGCATCCGGGATCTCATCCGGGACTCCGAACAACTTTCGGGTTTCCACGTGCATGTATCTCTACGACCCTAGCGTCACCGAACCTTAAGTGTGTAGACCCTACGGGTTCGGGAGACACGTAGACATGACCGAGACCACTCTCCGGTCAATAACCAATAGCGGGATCTGGATACCCATGTTGGTTCCCACGTGTTCCTCGATGATCTTCATCGGATGAACCACTGTGTCAAGGATTCACTCAATCCCGTACGTTATTCCCTTTGTCCATCGGTACGGTACTTGCCCGAGATTCGATCGTCGGTATTCCCGATACCTTGTTCAATCTCGTCATGGCAAGTCTCTTTACTCGATCCGTAATCCATCATCCCGTGACTAACTCCTTAGTCACCTTGAGGTCATTATGATGATGTCTTACCGAATGGGCCCAGAGGTACCTCTCCGTCACATGGAGTGACAACATACCAGTCTCGGTTCGTACCAACTCAACAGACACTTTCGGAGACACCCGTTGCGTACCTTTATAGCCACCCAGTTACGTTGTGACGCTTGGCACACCCAAAGTATTCCTACGGCATCCGGGAGTTGCACAACCTCATGGTCTAAGGAATAAATACTTGACACCAAAAAGCTTATGCATTACGAACTAAACGATCTCGTGCTATGCTCAGAATTGGGTCTTGTCCATCACATCATTCTCCTAACGATGTGATCCCTTTATCACCGACATCCTATGTCCATGGTCAGGAAACCGTGACCATCTGTTGATCAACGAGCTAGTAACTAGAGGCTTACCAGGGACTCATTGTGGTCTATATATTCACACATGTATCGTTGTTTCCGTACAATACAATTCATGCATGAATAACAGACAATTATCATGAACAAGGAAATATAATAATACTTTTATTATTGCCTCTAGGGCATATTTCCAACAACCCAAGCATCATGATAAACGATGAAGATTATCCATGGTTACGACGCAATAAGCAAATGACACAAGCGAAGAAAAAGTGAAGACTTTTTTCCGCAACTATTATGATTATACCATGCCAACTTTGTAACACACGAGTATGATACCATTGTCCGTTTTGTACATGCACATGCTATGCCAACTGTTTCAGAGTTCATTTGAAAACTATGAATTTAGGTCGAATTTTCTCTATAGGTGCATCTATGTTCATTTTTTTAGTAAAGTTAACCACAAACTAAATTCATATCATCACACAGCAACCCCGGTTCAACACGATAAACAAAGCACACATACCCGACTGACACACCAATAAGCTGACTACATTTACTCCCAAAAAAAATTGCGGGTTAAGAAAACACACTAACAAAACCTTGCCGCGACCTAGACTTACCCGGATAAAAGTATCGCGTGAAATGTTACTGAAATGTGTTGGCATTTTTTTAAAAAAGTCCTTAAATTAATTAACATCTCGCTAAGATAATTTTATACTGGCGAGATATGCATGTCGAATGTTTTCTGTGATTGATTGAAATGTAACTAAAATGGTTAAGGTATGTGTGAATATTTATGATTTTATCTGAAAACTTGAAATGGTGGGAAATAATATTTCAAGAACATAAATGGAGTTAATATTAAAAATCGTCGAATACGTGTTAAATAATTGTTTGAAATGTTTGTGAAATATGCATGTGGAATTCTTTCTATAATTGATTGAAATATAACTACAATGAGTAAGATCGATATGTGTGAATATTTGTGAATAATATCTGAAAAACTGAAATTGAGTGAAATAACTTTTTTTGTCGAAACAGAGGCAAGATTTCTGTCATCCATTAATTAAAGTAGAATAGAGTTGTCCGGATAATTAATGAAAAACTAGGCTAAAACTATCACAAATCACCGAGCATCACACACATGATACCCCCATGCACACCTCAACACAGAAGGTCTCGTCAAGATACATTGTGGTGTCATCATCATCATCACTTCTCCCCAAGAGGCGTCATTGCCCTCACTAATCTCTGAACAAGAGATTCCATCTTCGCCAAAGACGAACGTCGACCCAACCCTCACCTTAGAGATTGTGTGAAATACACGAAGACTCATGCCAGCTTCATCCACCCGCACCGAGGGCAAAACAGCTCCGACTCTGATGGAGAGCTCTGAATGAGAACTATGCAAGGTTGGCGTCGTGGAAGACCACTAAACAGACCACACATCATCTTTCATCATCACCAAAGGGGCCCCGCGCCCGCAGCTCTGACTTCATCACAGCAAAACAACCCGAGGTAATCCCATGGATATATCTAAAAGAGCCGACTACCGCAACCATTGCCACATCTCCGACTTCGCTCGCTTCCGCCATCGTTGCCACAGAAGCCATGGCGGCAACATCGACACCTTCCACTGGTCCGACTTGCAGATGCCCAGCTTCAAAGATGAAGCCCTCAAGCAGGGAAACAACGCTATGGAGCCGCCATATTCCAATCACACAACATCAAAGGGTTTCCCCTAGAGCTGGATCCATGCGGGAGGGTGCGACAGTAGTACATCAATGCGGGAGGGGTACGATGCCCACAGGTGTCGTCGTCGCTGGTCATAGGCCCATGACCGAGATATGATCTTCACCAAAGTTTCCACACCCGAAGCCGCACCTCAATCCACATTGAGGCTGAGAAGACAATCAACCATCACCTCACATGAGAAAATCTATTGACGAAGAATCCTGGAGAACCTATTATAGCCATCCACACCTCGCGGAGACCATCGGTGAGCTGCCTGCCAGATTAGAGTGCCACCAGCCGCAACATGAGCCACCGCACCCTGCCCAGTACCACCCGAGCCCGAGAGCCATCATGGTAGCCGGCCAGAACCCTGGACCAGAAAGAGCCGATGCGCAGCATCATGTGCATGTCGAGAACCGGAGACGCTACATTCACTTCCCCTTCAGCTCCTGCACCGAAGACGACACATGATCCGCCGAGCGCACCATCCAACCCATGACTCCTTCGCCTCGGACTTCATATGTGCACCGGGGACACTAGATCCGCCGCTCACACAGCCCAAGTTGTAGTTCCACCCTGCGCGACTGTTCGACGCCAGATCCGCGGCGCCCAAGCCCCTTGCATACCCGCGCCAGGTCTACGGTGCCCAAGCCCCCCGCACGCCCGCGTCATGCATCCAGACGCATATGAGTTGTGTCTTCCTGCGCCGCTGGGGACCCCGGCCATGCACCTCCATGCCTTAGATACCGCATGTCTGCACCACACCACTGCAGGCCAACCCACCCATGCCGCTAGAGCACCCTGGGAGACGGGAGAGATGCCGCCTAGGTCTCTCGACGACACCATCCGGTGGGGGGGGGGGGAGGCAATGGGCGGGGGAGGTGGCAGCGCGGCCTCTCCTGGGCTGCTCGCGGGAACGACACGGGAGTTGGGACTACGGTCTCTCGATTAAACTTTGTGTGAAATAACATTTGAAAGCACACAAATGGAGTTAATATTTGAAAGCAACGAAATTGTGTGTAAAAAATGATTGAAGTATGTGTAAAACAAATGTGAATATTTATCAATTACAGTTTGACTTAGACTATTGTATTTGAAAGAGTTTATGAATTATTGATGTATTTTTCCCGAAGTGATGAAAAGTAAAGTAAAATTCACACATATTTCAATGTTTTTGGTTACATTTAAATAATTTTCATAAATTAGTTTACACATATTTCAATCATTTCACTCAATTTATGAAGGATAACAAATATTTCAGTTGATTGACATAGTAAAATCTGAAGTAGTTTAAAATGTATCCAAGACTGGTCTTGTGCTTGCTCTCTTGTCACGGGGAATTGAGATATATGAAAAATAAAAAAGTAACTAGTTTAAAAGATATCAATCATCTAAATTATCAAAGGGAAATAAAATGTATGGCTTTTGTTTGGCAAGAGAGAAGAGGAAGAATCGAATAAAATGCAAGCAACTGTCACCTCAATAAGAAACGCACAAACTCAACACCAGAACTCGATTGGTGGTCGGGTCGACCATTAGAAGTTGTTTCTAAGTCCTAGGAATCAATAGAAGCAGCTCTTATTTCTAGAGACCATCGAGCTTTTAGATGTTCGAGAGGCAACAGTTGTGTATGACCGGTACGCTACCATGGATAAGCAGCAGCCACTCACCACCACATCCGTTCACCAGTACCAGATGCATCGCAACTCACTGCTTAGTATAACAAATAAAGGTGGACTTAACGCAGTTCTTGATTGATTGAGACCGTTAATTGAAATGTAACAATCTTAGATATCAAAGGTAGAACACGACATAGACATGGCACTCCCACACTCGGACAAAGAACATCGATGCTACAGTAATTAACCAAAACATAGACACGACAAACGCCAGGCCAAGCAATGTAGACAGTGTCATCCTGAAGGATACGCCACTGAAATTCCAGTTGTCTTGAATTGAGGATGCTGATCTGATTACGGCTCCCCAAATCTGAACAAACAAGATGAAAGTTTAGCCAAACCGAGAAGAACTTTGGGTCCAATTTGTGGGTATATTCAAGAGCTTCAAGCTTAAAGGAATCAATTATATTTATTATATTGGGCCAGATATAGTAGCAGAAGAGCATTCCTTCCATCAGTAAGGTTAACCATTCATCGCAACCGGATTTGCAATATGCAACACTTTTGTCCGTTGAGCGCCGAATTGCAATGCAGGTTGGAGCACATGGCCAGACAGAGGCATGTACGCAAAAAGAAACAAGCACCGAAAATCTTTGGCCCTTCGGATATTAGATGTTAGCTTAGTATTTGTAGGACTTCGGATATTTTATTACCTAGCTCAAGTCACTTAAGGAAATATATATCAGGGGCTCTAGCCACAATCAACAAATGATAGATGTGAAGCATGTAACTGATTTTACGAGACTGATTAAGATCCCACAGTATGAGAGCAGAGTGTTCTTTCTTTGTTACTAGTAAGTGTGCACATGCAATGCACGCCTCATTAGCAAATTTTAACATGCTCCCTCTTACCCCTTATTTTTACATATGAGGTAAGAAGGTAAGAGTTAATCCGACCACTAATTAATGTGATCAACGGCTCAGATCTACTACATACTCTTACCTCTCATGTGAAAAGAGGGGGTAAGAGGGACCATGCTAAAACTGCTCCGCCTCATTAGAATACAAAATTTGAATTCCTAAAACGCACTATATATATCTACAATCATGGATGTGCAATGATTTTGGAGTACACCCAATCACTCTTCGAGTTTAAATCTTGATGTGATCTAATACTTCATAAACTTGCTTAAAGCATAAGATATATCCTTTGGTCATACAATAAAATACACATTTAACTTGAGATGCTTATATGGGCTATACCGGATTAGGATCAAACGCATCATATATGAGCGCTCAAAAATCCGCTTTTCGATATCATATAAACGGCCACAATACTTTTTTACCATATCACATGCACTAAAAATGTAAAGATTATATATATTATAGAATAATGTAAAGAGGCAAATAAGACACGTGTGATGACAACAAAATTACCAACGAAAATACAATAGGACAGTCATATAAAGCTGAGGAGTCATATACACAACAAATTACGAATGTACAATGTTTTTTTCCTCCTAACTCGCTCATCCATGCATCAAGGGCAAGGAATCAATCATTCTCTACTACTGTGGATACAAAACAATTTACACAATGTAGTGTCAGTGATCCTTCGCACTCTCATCCAGGCATTCAATCTGCAAGCTTTGAATTTATCCTTCCCTGCTGCCATACATGTCATGCATGATGTCCCCATAATTACCAGTTAGCATGTCCATTTTCAAGATAATATGTGACGTGAAATTGACCCTTGGATGTAAACAATTTTCTTAGTCTGCATGGAGAAACTTTTTAATCAAATGTAGAAAGGGTCAAATGGATGAACACATAGCAAACAACAAACATGGAATCCGTAGGTGGTCTAGTCCAGGGGTATTGATAGGATTATCTGCAACCAAATGACTGTAAATTTATCACATGGGAATGAATCGGCATGCATTTTGATATTTCAGGTGGCATAAACTGTTTCATATAATCAGCTAATCAAACAACGAACTTAAAACAAGCTTCCAAACAAGAAGAAAAATGCATTGTAGAAGTGAGCCATGAACTTCCCAGTCTGGTTTTGTCATGCAATGAATGCCACCTTGGGAATGGCCATTAGCCACTTACACTGATGCTTTGCAGACATATACACAATGGACAAGCCATCAAAATCACCGAAAAAATACTGAAACTTGAAAGTAACTAAAATCACAACAGGGCACATGGATTCTACCAATTTGATTGCATAGTATGTCTGGATTGCAATATGTATAGTTCCGTTCCATTTCAAATACAGAGCCTGACATATATTTTTCTTGATTCTTCTCATATATTTTTCTTGCCCATTGCATTCCCATTCTTCGTAATTATCGATTTATCATATCCACTTAAATAACCATTACAAAAACTGAAATCAAGAATATATATTCACCAAAAAACAGAAAGTAGAGATGGATGTGCATATCATGATGGGCTCGCACTCGCACTCTTACAACTGGGATATCAATTGCAATCATGATTCACCAAGAAATAGGAAATATATGGATGCAATATATCAATGGGCTTGAATATTGTGCAACATATCAATATTAGCTATACAATACACGATCAATTTAACCAAAATTCGGAAATATGAGGGCTCCTAATAATAGCAATATATCAACTATTAATCCAAACCCACTTCTAGTCAAAAACAAATCGATGAAGTATCTGGTTGAAATGTTGCTGCAGCTTTTTATTTGTATTAGATCTGGTTAAATAACTGTTCGAAATGATTAAATATACCTGGTTAAATATGCAGCTCGAGTGCTCGACGCATCTGTCCGTGACCAGATCAACCTTCGATGACCACATCTGCATCCTTTTCACAAGGCAAACACACTGAAATTATATCCATATGGAACTTGATTAGGCATATTTACGACGCAACCGGGCACAGTGCTTTCTGTTTATTATTCTTGCTGCCAGCTAGAGCAAATGGGTAGGCAGTTCCAGATTTTAGGATTTTAGCTAAGTAATCGTCATCATTATCTGAGCCTAGCCTAGCTTGAATGGGTAGGCAGTTCCAGATCTCCTGGTTTTGCAATGCAGTATATAAAAATAACCAAGATGAGAGGTCCCAGTATCCAGAGCCATTATTTACTAAAGTAAAGGTATGACTGAATGATTAAGTTTCCGAGGAATTATTTCAAGAGCCCCCAAAAGTTACCACAACAGGTTCTATTATAATCTAGAGAATTATGGATGATCCAGTAATTAATTGTGTTCTTGTTAGTCTCTTAGTATTGTCTCATCCTCGATAAAAACAGAAGTTTCCTTCTAAATCCATCAAAAACAGAATTTACCAACACCCATTCAAATTCTTCAAATTCTATGGATACAAGTGCGGAAACCTTACATCAAAAACGGATTAAAACAGCATGACTGTACATATTGTTCATAGGATCCAGGCAACAACCTGATTTGGAGTATATCCTCAGGAATTGTTCTTTCAGACCAAGGACAAACTATGCAGGGGAATGCTTATGCAAAGTACAGGTTGCCAAGCGGATCAAGATAGAAGGTGCAGTCAAGTGCAGTTCAGATTCAAAGTCGTATTCATCAATGTGACGACAGAAGTAGAACAAAGCCGTTTCGTTGAACCCGAGGTTGCCAGCACAATGAAAGAACTGTAGTGGATTATCAGCTTCTGAAACTAGATAAAAAATTATTCACCAAATCACTTGTATAGAGTTTGGACCCTTTCCAATGTAGACATTCCCAATATTTTTCTATGATCCTGCCCATCTAGGATAATAATTAAACTGCAAAATGTCAAGATTAGCAAGTAAAAAGAATCTAAGTTGAGTTTTCCGTGAGAGGATGTTACCAATCAAACAATCAGGAGTATATTGTCTTGGGTGCATCTCTTAGCAAGTGCAGACTCAAGATTGACTGGCGGAAATGATCTCTTCAGTAGTAACTATTTCCTGTGTTACATCGGTGCCTTATCAAATTAAAGAAATCACACCTGCAAGAACTTTAGCAATCAGCTAGCATGTTGGTTTCTAGTCACACTGAACATATAGAAACACATGACCGTGTTGATTCCTTTAAATGGTTCAACCTGGATAAGATTTAGAGTTGTAAACAAATGACAGTGTTAAATCTAGCAAAAAACTGAAACAAAATAAGATCATATATGGACGACACAAGGCATGGAGAGCAGGGAGAGACTGAAATAGAGAGGGCTAGCTATATAGAGAGATCAATTAGGGGAAGACATCGAACATTTGGTGGGCATCCACACCCTACAAGTAGGCCTGGGCATTCGGTTTAAACCGAAAAATTCGGGTAGTGCCATTCGGTTTATTTGCTAATTCGGTTGTTAAAAATGCTAACCGAAAATGGTAGCATAAAACAGCAAACCGAATTTTCGGTTAACCGAAAGATTCGGTTCGGTTAACGGTTTACACCGAAAGACCTCTACATGGCTGGGTGCACACCGCACCTCCTTATAGCCGAGCTATTTGTCCTCTTCTCTCCAGCCGGGCGAGGTGGGACTAAATAAAAGAGACCTCCGCTGCAGTCTGCTGCTCCATGGTTGACCAATAGATTATAAAAATAAATGTATGTTGGGCTTTGGACTTTGCATGCAACCGTGGTCACGTCTCCCTTTGCATGTAGTGGGCACGTGGGCTGCTAGCTTGGTCCTAGGCGACGCGAGGCCTAGTCAGTAGTACTGTAAATCTAGAATATTTTTTTGCAGTTTTTTTGGAGGCCTATTTAGCATAGGCGACGTGGGGAGTCCAGAGTCGTGCCTAGCGTGACGTGACCGTGCGTCGTACGTTCAGCTGGAATCCAGGAGGGTCAGCATATTTCGGTTTCTTTCGGTTTAACCGAGGCAAACACCGAACTGACCGAACTCTATTCGGTTTTTAGAATCAACAACCGAATTTGTCTGTAGCAGTTGAACAAACCGAAATTTTGGTTTTTTCGGTTTCGGTATCGGTTCGGTGTTCGGCTAGTCGGTTTTTATGCCCACCCCTACCTACAAGGTGCAACCCCTACCGGTATGCCTCCCTAGGGCGTTCACACGGCGTGTTGCCATGGTGCTGGAGGGCAGAGGCTACGTCGTGTGCCTCACCGTCGCATAGAGGAACAGAGGCCAGGAATCGAATGCCCCAACGGAGAAATCCATCTTCGCGGCCGAGCCTGCTGTGTCCCAAGCCGCCGTTGCTTGAGGGAGGAGATGGACCCCCGCCGTCGCCGCCGCCGACGCATGCCGGGCCCACTGTGTCCTGCGCTTCCGCCGCTGCTCGACGGAGGAGAGGGACCCACTGTCGCCGGAGCAGGTCAGGCGCACTGCGTCCCGCGCCGCCGACATCGGTCGTCGGAGGAGAGGGACCCACTGTCGCCGCCTCGCCGGCGCAGGTCAGGCCCACTGCGTCCCGCGCCGCCGACATCGCTCGTCGGAGGAGAGGGACACCGGCACCACCGATGCAGGTCCAGCCCGCTGCGTCACGCATCGTAGACGCTACTTGAGGGAGGGAAGCGACCCCGGCTTCGCCGACGCAGGCCGAGCATGGCCGGCATCGCCCTGTAGGGGCAGTGAGGAGGAGAGAGGAGGGATGGAAGGGGAACGATAGAGGCAGCCGGGCTGGTGGAATCGATCCGCATATTACGGGTGGGCGACGCGGAGCGTTGGGCGAATCGGCAGACCACCGCGTCTGCCTGGCAGAACATTTGATCTAAGCCGTTGATTTAGTTGACAGATTATTGATGTAACGTGGGCAATAGGATATGTTTAAGGTGATTTGATCGGAGGGTCGTGGTTATCTTGTGTACAGTTTGTTGTGTGGCTTTAGAGGAGTTTTAGTTTGCTCTTTTAATAGTAGTATAGATTCAGAGCAGTGACTCAGGCAGTTATTTGTGAAGGCAGTAATTAGGCAGAGATTTCTCAAATCAACATAATCACAAGAAAAAAAAACTGAATGTGAAGACCAAAAGAAAAACCTCCCTACATCCTTATATTTATGTGAAGAAAGTGGACAAAACGAGTCCTTAACTGTAATTAATTTTCTAGATGTGAAAGTAAACACTCCAGTGATCTACAATTGGATTACTTCTCCATTACCTCGGCCATAAAACAATTCTGGGAAAATATATGTTGTGATAATGATAGTGGAAGCTTGAGACTATGTGGAAGATATTTGTTTTGTACGATTTTTATTAAAACATGAATTGAAACAAACAGTGTTCGCAGGACTTCAGATTTTTATTTTCCAGCTTAAGTCACTTAAGGAAGTAGGTTATACTATAACTGATTTATGAGACAGATTCAAAGCAAACAGTTAAGCGCACACTATTCTTTCTTTGTTATTCAGAGCAGTGACGGTGATCTCTTAAAACAGGAATTGAAACAAACAAGACAACATATCACAAATATGTTCACCTTCCCATAACTGAGGACAAAAATATAAACACTACTAAATCGCGAAACCAAGAATGATCGATCAACACTTTCTTCACAAATATGTTCACTTTTCTATGATTGAGCACAAAAAACTAACCACTACTAAATCGTGTAAACTAGAATGACCAACTGCAACTGTGAACAATTAAGCATTAGTGTGAAAACTTTGAAATGAAAGACATAACATAACTAGGATGCAGTAGAAAGTATACCACTTCATATTGTCGGCGAGGACAGCGACGGCGGGAAGTGGGCATATATGCGTGTCCTGGACAAGGAATTCACGAAAGGCTTCACACAGACCCTCTCAAGCTGCAACTTCTTGACATCCACCGAGATATACTCCAACTCCGGCATCTCCATAGACAAGCCGACGAACCGCGGGGCCTCAGAACATATCAGGAGCACACACCTCTCTGTTGCGGCTTTGATATAATTCAGGCCATCAGAACCTAGTGAGAATGTCTTTACCATCTGCCACTGGCCTGAATTCTTGCCTTTGTTACGCCTAACTGTATAGCAGAGGTCAGGTTTGGCACCTGCCGTTCCATCACGAATACCAAATAGCCCAAGCCTGCCTTCCCCTGCCTCCACAATGGCCACGCCTAGCGTGCCCCAACCAGAGGACGGGAGGTCGGCAATGGAGAACTCCATCCTCTGGATGTTGAGCACAAGCAACTCTCTCCTCTTGATCAGGGTGGACTCCCAGTAGAAGCAGCCATAGGCCTGATGCCGCCTGAGATAAGTATGGTCCATGGGCGGCACTGGCATGGCCGACCAAAGCATGGGTGCCGCGGCTCGCCACTGCCCGGTGGTCGAAGAAAATACGAAGGGCGCCAGCTTAGTCTCGCAATGCACCATAGAGATCACCGTGAATGCGGTGCCTTCATCGTTCTCACCGAGGGGAAGGAGGAGAGGCTCGTCGAAGGGCCTGCGTCGCATGGGCGGTGGGCGCTCCGCCGAGGCGACGAGGGCGTCGGGCACCGGGGGGAGCAGGACGTAGCGCCGGTGCAGGGGGTCGCACACCGCGAGCTCCCTGCAGATCGGCGGCCGCGCGTCCTGCCCGTGGTCGCGGCCGAGGAGGACGCGGCCGTCGCGGACGTCCATGGGGACCCAGCGGCAGTGGGAGGGGAGGAAGGAGAAGGAGAAGTCGGCGGCGCGGGCGAGCGCGCGGGCGGCGGGCGCGGAGGGGTGGGGCGGGAGCGCAGGCTGTAAGCCGTCAAGGTCAAGGAAGGCGAGGAGCTGCGGGGCGTGGAGGCGGCGGAAGCGGCGCAGGAAGGCGCCGTCGGTGGCGACGCGGCGGAAGGCCGGGCAGGCGGCCGAGGCGCGTGCCAGGTCCTCCGGCGAGGGCAGACGGAGAAGGATCTCGGCCAGGAGGCCGCCCGGGAGCTCCGTCAGCGTCGGGGCCATCTGGTAGCAGGCCGCCGGTGCGTGGGTGCAGGGCAAGTGGTCGTCGACGGGGGCGGAATCCCGGGGAAATCGGAGGAGATGGTGGGGTGGAACTTGGAAGGGGGAGAGGCGGCTGTGTCCTCCTCCGTGTGGGTGCTGCAGTTCTGGCCGACTATTTCTGCCCGCTGATGAGGGTCACAAAATAAATTTTTGAAATGAAAATACTTCGTTGAGCTTTAAACAATTTGTAAAAGTAGATACAATTTCCTAGGCACGGTGGACTCCTTGGCTTCTCCAATGTAACTTCACCGGCTGCTACACTGCCCAAGAGCAGTAATTACTGGCTGTGATATACACACACATATTGTCGCTCCGAAACTGCTGTACAGACGATACTGTAGAGACGACATGCAGCCGACACTCGCATCCTACGGTGGACCAGCGCTGCAGCTGTGCATTGGATGGTGTGATCTTCTGCATCGTCCTCAAATCGTGTGGGTATTGTCGTGTGTATAGCAGGGTTCTTGTCGCTCTTGGAAGAAACCCTGACACTATTGCCGCCTCCTCCTCCTCCGTCCACCCCGTCATTGTTGCCGACCTAAGCCCATACCGCTTGGCCCGACGACGTTGACATGTGTTGATCCGGCTCTGACTTCCAGGTAGTAGCGCATCTCATATGTGACAACCGTCTCATGCGACTTCTCGCCAAAACCATCGGCTACTCTCGTGGTAATGGGTGTCACGGTGATGGATGTGGCCAATGCAGGCCCCTAGGATGACGGTCTTGTCTGGACTCCGACTGGCATGGCGATGGAATGTGGCCGTCGTAAGCTTGGAGAGGCGGAATTGTCGGCATAAGCCGGACTTTGGCGGTTGTCTGGACTGATGACGATAACGCTTATGAGCATTGTTGAAGGCGTCGTGCTACAATTTTTCTTCTTCCCGCCAAACACCCTTGTTGATTCTCAGAAACCCTTAATCTAAGTCGCTTTGCACTAGACGAGAAAAGTGCCTCAATGGATATGATACGAGAAGTTTTTATGCAACAAATTATCTATAACAGGATTTAAAATATACTCATCAAATGAGCTCATGAATTTATTTTACAGCTCACAATAACATGAATTTGGACAAAAATGGCTAAAAGATAGTTAGGTTCCATGAAGTTATTATATAGATGAGATGTTTTTCTATCAGCTACACAGTTATCTTATACTCCCTCCATTCGGAATTACTTGTCGCAGAAATGGATGTATCTAGACATATTTTAGTTCTAGATACATTCATTTCCGAGACAAGTAATTCCGAACGGAGGGAGTAGTAGGGATAGGGTAAAAGAAAATGGTTGGTCTGGTCCTTCTCTTGTTCTAATGTTCACTACTTGGTTATTGTCATTTGCGGTTTTAGGGGGTGTTTGATTAGGCTTAAATTTGGCTTTTTTGGCTTCTAAGCCGAAAATACACCTATTTGTGTGCTTTTGGATTTGGTTGGTGAGGCCAAACTCCATAAGTCAAAGGTAATCCTAATCAACACTGTGTCGCCTAAATCTTAGATCATGTGGTGTGGTGCTCATTTTGTTTACGAACAAAGTTATTATGCCATTGTGCTTTTATGGCGTATAGGTTGTATATATTGCTGACGCAAACATATATCCGAAATAAGGAGCTAGTCTTTTGTATACTATGTCGTGAGTACTTTGTCTGCAATTTGTTGTGTTACTACCGCAGAGTGGTGAGGTTTATCTTTACCAATATGTTGATTTTGATGTGAGATTCCAAAAACCAGTGTGTTTCCAAGATGTATTCGATAGCAGTGTAAATTTGTAGTCAATCTACTAGATAGGATACTTGGTCTCTTTTTGGAACTCCTTTTTAACTCAGAATGGGAAGTATGTTGCCAACATGATTTCTGATGTAGGAATTGGTCTAGGTCTGCTGTCTGGGTGGAGTGGGCTATGTGAGACATTTTTTTAACTTAAAAAAGTGGTAACAATTGCTGGAGGTTGTATAACAAAATAATTGCGTGCCTTCCACAATGTGTATAAGTGGTCCTATGTGTAATGTTTTCTTGGTGAAATTCTTTCACGAATCCGAAAGTTTTGTACCACTCAATTGGCAAAACTTCCTCCTCTTATATTTCTCGAGTACAAAATGTATTTCCACCACTCTCTCAACCACAACTGCAAGGTTACTACACCCATAATTCATGATCCCATGGTGCTTGATGAGTGGATTTTACACTCATATTGACCCCTCTTAGATATTTTATGTGTTCATAACTTGAATATGCCTACAAATCACTAATAATTCCTGAGATGTACAAACTTGCTTGTTTTATCATTTGCTTGCATAAATGGGCACATTCAAGATGGGGTCAAGGCATATGTGGAAAGTGCTTGAGGAGAGGATTGTCTCCATCTCCATTTACTATTAAACATGCGAGTTGAGGCAGAAACTTTAGATCTCAGCCACATATTCACTATTATTTTGCCTGCAACATATATCGCTTTTCTTTCTTTCCCAGGAAGAAAGACCAGGCGATCTGGCGGCACCTGCTAGGGCGTCCCATCCGCCGATGACCTCGGTCATTGATGGTGAGGGAGGTCACCAGATCGACTCATGTGGATCTTTTTAGGTCTTCGCAGTCTACGGTTTTAGGTTGTTGATCGTCTTGCTTTAGTGCTAGCTATGGTGGCGCTGCATAAAGATTCTTCAGATCCTTCCCCAACGAGGTGATCGGTCCTATGGTTGTGGATGGATTTGGAAACAAGTCTGTTCAAGTAAGGATGGAGTGGCGGCAACATCCTCGTGGTGGACCTATGTCATCGGGCTCCGCAGTTGCGGCGGAGTTTGCTCTAGGGCCGGCTCGGAGTTTAGGAGGTAGTCCAGAAGCGGATGCAGATTGTGGTATGCATATACGACATCTGAAAGATGGTATATTGTGTGTTGGGTTCGTGGTTCGTGGATGGTAGCTATGGTTTTCTCCTTGGACGACTTAGTCGTGTGGGGTGTTGCTTCGGTCTGAATCGTTCAACGGTAAAGGTTTCGCCTTTGGTGAGCCACATTGGAGGTCCGCAAAGCTGCAGATCAGCAATGGAGCTGTGTCGAGCTCCGGTGAGAAGGTGATCCGTCATTTTTCCTTTGGTGGTTTTGTGGTGGTGCCAGAGGCAGGTGACGGGTGTTGGTGTCAACCTGAGAGGATTCTTCAGTCTCGATCGTAATTTTCTTTCTTTGCTGGTCTTCCTTTGTGTAAAGATGTGTTCTATTGTCTCATGCTCGCGCTGGTGCCCTCCCACACCTGCCCGACACTATCTATCACATGCCAAAAAAGCGCCCTAACCACTCTACCGACATGCTCACATTGAGCTAGTAGGTCAAAGGTGAAGACACCTGAAGGGAAAACTCCACCATGTTGCTTCCTAGTTCTAATCATTGTCGCACCGCCTCTTGTTGATTGTTGTCGTGCGCACCATAGGAGCGCCCAACAGTCGTCAAGGCTAGATGCGCCGCCTTAGCCATGTTTCCGGTGGCAGTGAGGGAGAAGAGGGTCCTGCCTTGCACAACCTCCCAACGAGACTGAACCTAACCCTCGGTGTGATGTGCCCCAGATCCTCTTGATCTAGTAATTAACCTCACTGCTCCCCATCCATGTCTTCCCCTCTTCACCGCTCTTCTCACTCCAGGCTTCGGAAAGAAGGAGTAGATGAAAATGGACCAACAAAAAGAGAAAAGACCAAAGAGAACAGGCGCGGAATCAACACAAGTTACCGGACGAACGCTGCTACACATCCTATCCTTTGTGGACGATTTACAGATGATGCATCGCATCAAGCCATCCATGGGTAGAGCAAAGCTGAATAACATTGTTCGACCCACCCATCGTCCAAAGGTCGGCCAACAATTGTCATCCTTGCAGCAATTTTGTTACCAAACAAATCTGACAAAGGACATGCGACACTTGAGCCAACATGAACCAAGGAGATGTATCGTGTCATCCAAAAATGGACCAGCATAAGTTAGAAACTTGTTGACTGAAAAATAATGAAAAATGTTGTTTAACATTTTGATTACTGAGTCATGTTTTCCCTTTTTTTTCTACGCCTGTCTTCGATCTAAAAGAGAAAATGCGGCCAAGGCGGACTGCCGCACCTTGCCAAAGACAAAGACCATTTCTTTCCTTCCCTTTGCCAGCCGGCGCGTCTCACTCTCCAGGCTGCAGCCAGCATACTACTGCAATTGCTTTGCAGCTCCCATGGAGCTCGCGGTGAGAGCCACGGCGCCTTCCTGCTCCTCCTCCTCCTCCCCGTCGTTCCATCCCCCACGCGCCCCCTGCCGCCTTGGCCGGCTCGCCGTGGCGTCCATCGCCCTCGACCCGGTACGTACCTACGCCACTAGCCGATTCTCATCTCAGGGAAGACAATGGAACGTGTTATGTGTGCCAGTCTGCTAGACAAAAGAGTGAACGGTTATCGCCCACAAAATGTTTGGTGTTATGCCTAGGCGGGGCTTTGGCAGGAACCAGGCTTTGTACTCCCTCTGTAAAGAAATATAAGATCGTTTAGATCACTATGGAGTATTTAGTAGAGTAAGTTTAGCAGATATTTTCAGTTTGGGCAGATGATGCGTGAGTCATGGCCTGCACTCCTCATATTTGGCCACCAGATGCAAAGATTGAACCTCGCATGGTAGATTAGTGACTGAGATAAATGGTTATATCTTATATGGCTGATAATATCTGTATTTCTGTTGCCTTACATGCATAGGATGAGTGGTCTCTGGAATCTAGCTTCCACTATTTAACTATGAAGAGCTAATCTTGCTAGCAAGCGATCGTGTATGCTTCGGAAAAGAAGCAGCCTGTTTAATAGCATAGTTTACAGTCACGTTAAGTGTAAGCGTTTGATGTTATGTCAATGTTGGACTTTATTCATACCGTGTGAAACTGGTGCTCACTATGAGAACAGTTTCAGGGAGATCAAAACAGAGCAGAATGATGCTTAAGAAAACGAGGTGTTTGGATGCCCTGTTTGCTATGACGTATGAAGCACTGATAAGGAAAGGGCCATCAGGCATGAATCTGTATGTCTAAAGTTCATGAGTTACGTTTCTTCTCATGCAATTCTGTTGGCTGGTTTAAGATTTATGTTGTTTTGGCTTCTACGTGTGTCTCAGGCCAGCGATTTATAGGCCAGGATTTAAATGTTCAAAATGCAACAAGTCATTCACCAGCAAAGATATCTTCTTGGATCTCACTGTCACCTCAGGCATGAAAGAATACAGCGAGCCTGCCAGAACTGAGCTGTTCAGGAGCCATGTAATTCCGTTCTCTACAAGAGGGGGTGGCGTCAGAACTTCAATCGGAGTGGCTTCCCTGGCAGCGATGAAGAGGTATATTTCTTGGCTGCCTCATTCTTCAATGCCATGGCCTTACGCTATTACTGCTCTGTGAGAAACTATATTTATATTAATTCTTACATCTGTCTACGCCAAGTATTTGGTGCTTCATGTTTTGGCGCTGCAACAAAAAGCGGTCTCCATTTTTCATTAAATAGAAAATATTCACATTAATATGTAGGTAATGCTGGTCTGCTGTGGGCTTTATCAGTTCCAAATGGCTCAAGATTATTCCAACCATTTGCTGGTGGTATACTCATTGATGTCAGCTGTGGCAGTGGCTTGTTTTCAAGGAAGTTTGCAAGCTCTGGGACATACTCAGCTGTGATTTCTTTGGGCTTTTCTGAGAATATGCCCCACCAAGTCAAACAAGAAGAAACCCCTATGAACAGGTGAGCTTTCTTTCGTGTTTATTTTGAGCTTTTCCTGTAGGACTTGAAGAAAAGTGTTGTAACATCCAACTCTAACAACCCGTCATTTAGATAACTTGGGCATCACTAAATTGTTTGTGGATGCTAGTTTGTTTTATTTCACTACCAAAAAACGTTACGATCTCTTTGCTTAACATCTAATTGAACAACGTTCGCTAATCTACCCTATTTTTTTTTGTCATATGGACTTATTCATCACCATGACATCACTTCCTGCTGCTGTTTAAAAACCAGATAGCTGAAATCAGCCGTGTGCTGAAGCCAGGCATTGTATTTGTAGCCTCAACGTTCTTATCCACCCCCACGAACAGTGGCCCGCTCTGTATCAATGCATTAAGGCCTGATTTAATATTGCTTTGTCGCTCTGCATGATTATGACCGGCATTGCTCTCTTAGTTGGTCGCTCCCAGTCTTTTGCTAACCTCCACCTGCACTAAGCAAACTAACCATGCAATACATAGCTCATGGGAAAGTAGCCTAAAAACTCTTGTGGTAAAGAATATGTTGCCTATGTATCTTATTTCTTATGAGTTGCTTGCTGAGCGGTAACCATGTTTCCGGGGACGCCATCAACTGTCACACTTTTGTTGAATATCATGTGAGTTGCTATGCATGTTCGTCTTGTCTGAAGTAAGGGTGATTTACCGTGGGTTGAATTAATATGCATATTGTTAGAGAAGAACATTGGGCCGCCAACCAAAGTCATGCATCATGGTGGAAGTTTTAGCTTGGACCTTAATCCTCAATCTCTCATGAGAATATGCTTATGCATTAAAGAGGAGTCCATCATCTATTTTCTATGTTGTCCCGGTATGGATGTCCTCAAGTTGAGATTTATCAAAAACGAGAAATCAAATGCGATCTATCTCCTTGGACCTTTCTACAGGTGGCATAGAGGTACCCCTTTGTGACACTTGGTTAAAACATATGCAATGCAATGATAACCCATGGGGATCCGAGCTAATTACGACAAGGAGCGAGCACTATTGGTATTCGATGCATGAGGCTTGCAACTTATAAGATGTTTTATGCATGACACATATGAAGTACTACTACCGTTGACACAATTGCTTTCATGTTTTCAAAATAAAAAGCTTTAGCACTTAACCTTTCTTTTACCTTTATGTTGAAGCACCAACTACTGAGAGCATGATTGTCATTCTGAGTGTAATGTGCATTGTCCCAAAGTAGCATTGTCTTTTGCATGATTGTGATATCGTTTATTCTGAAATGATTGTATCTAGTCATCACTTAAACCTTGAAGGTGCCCTTGCATTTATGTTTTGCATCACTAAAGGGGGCAAGCTAGATATCACTTTATCATATTTGCACGTCATGTTCATTGCAAATCTTTTTGATGTTTCAGTTTCATATTGTTAAACTTTCAGTCATTTGTGATTTTCTCTTGAGACAACTTAATTACTTTAGAATCATTGTCTCAGTAAGCTTTTGTCATATGACTATGAGAAAGTCCTATATGGTTAATAGCATGTCACCACAGAAATTATTCTTGTTATCATTTACCTACTCGAGGACGAGCAGGAATTAAGCTTGGGGATGTTGATACGTCCAAAACATATCTATAATTTCTGCTTGCTCCATGCCACTTTTGGGTGATATTGCTATGATATTCATACACTTCCATACACTTTTGATCATATTTGGACTAACTTACTAATCCAGTGCACCCCAGTGCCAGTTTCTGTTTTCGGCTGTTTTTGTATTTCAGGTTTTCACGTTTCGAGAACTGCCCAGAAAAATCCAGAAAAATTGTATAAAAAATCAGCGATCCGGAAACAACACTGCGTCCGAAGGGCAGCCTGGGGGGGGGCACAGGGGCTCCAGGCGCCCTGTGGGCGCCCCCCCTGGGCCGCGCCGGGGGGGCGCCTGGGCCCCCCGAGGCTCCCCCGGTGCCCTACTTTGGCATATATTTAAAGGGTCCTCCGTAACCCTCAGAACAGGACTTCTTTTCGCGATCCCATCTCTGTTCCGCCGCCGCCGCCGCTTCCAAGATCGGGAGCACCAGGAGAACTCTTCCCGGCACCCTGCCGGAGGGGAGGATCACCCCCGGGAGCTTCTCCACCACCATGGACGCCTCCCGGATGACTCGTGAGTAGTCTCCCTTGGACCATGAGTCCATGACCAGTAGCTATGTGATGTTCTCCTCCCGTTCTTGTGCTTCACTAATTAGTCCTCGTGAGCTGCCCTACATGATCGAGGCACCTATGTAATCCTTATGCTGTTGCTATGTTGAGTTTGCTTGGATCCGATGGATTATGAGATTATGTTGAGATTGATCTTGAGTAATATATTTGATTCACCTCTTTTATATTTTAGTTCATAAGTAATTCTTGCATGTTCTCCGTTGTTATTTATTGCTTTGGCCGAGTAATAGGTAGTGACTCCAAGAGGGAACGTTATGCTCGATTGTGGGTTCATGCCCCTCGATGACTAGCTTGAGTGACAGAAACATGAGTCTAGGGGATGTGCTGTTGCCACAAGGGGGAAAACAACGGTGCTTGTGCCCGCGGGTGCAAGGATTGTTTACTTTACGCAAAGTTCTTTTAATGCAGTTGTCTGTTGCATTGAGTTTACACTATGGGTGGGACTCGCAACTTAATACCAGCGAGATGTTCTGGATAGATATCTCAAGGTGGATGATTAGTAGTAGATATTGATGGATTTCGGTCTACTTACTTTGGCGTACCGCCCATGCTTTGAACCTCAACCTTTCTTGTAATGTAATCAGCATTGGTTTGCGTTCGTGGTCCTGTCAATTGCCCAGCTGTAATTTGTTTACCTCACATAGCTGTTTTATCGTCTTTTGGGAGAGAGACATCACTAGTGAACATCATGAGACTCCGGTCCATATTACCATCATTGATCACATCCGCTATTTACTTTTCGCTATTTACTTACTATTGCATAAAACTATCTATCACTACTATCATATTGCTTTTAACCCTTTGTGAACTACAAGGCCGGAGAGATTGACAACCTCTCTGTACTCGTTGGGAGAAAAGTTATTTGTATCTGTGTGCAGGTCCACGTTGATTGCTAATTGCGCCGTTAGCAATTGACACCTACTTGTTGAACCTAGGAGTCTCTGGGGATTCGATCATTGGCATCTTTGCTAGGGGAAAACACTTCTACTTACTGCATCTTACACCTTCCACTTGGGGTAACCAACGAGGGGTTCGAGGCCCATCAGCGGGGCGCCTGGACTCCCTGTAGGTCGTCTCCGGCTCCACTTAGACTCGGAATTTTACTAATTTTGCAGAAACTCGTAATACGGAACTTTTATGGCGGTTCGCGATGTTTCCTTACCGTACTACATACCTTTTCTTTATTCTGCTTCTGCTGGCGTCTGAAACAGGGCTGCAACATGTTCTTCATGGTTTGTTGTGTATATTATATTCACATCGACATTGACAGGGTCTCCTGCTATGTAATGTTTAAGTCTTTGCCCATTCACAACTTGAGGTTTGGTACCTTCAAAATTATTAATCTTAATTGCTCCAGACCGATAAACTTCTTCAATATGAAATGGTCCTTCCCACCTGGAAAGTAGTTTACCTGGAGAAAACCTGAAACGGGAACTGAACAACAAAACTTTATCACCAACATTAAATTCACGTTTCAGAATCTTCCTATCATGCCACCTTTTTACCTTTTCCTTGAACATTTTAGCGCTCTCGTAAGCTTCACTTCTCCATTCATCTAGAGAAGTCAAGTTCATGAGACGCTTCTCACCAGCTAATTTTGGGTCAGCGTTAAGCTCTCTAACAGCCCAGAAAGCTTTGTGCTCTAACTCTAATGGCAAATGGCAAGCCTTGCCATACACCATCTTATAGGGGGACATGCCCATGGGGTTTTTGTAAGCAGTTCTATATGCCCACAAAGCATCTCCTAACTTATTTGACCAGTCCTTTCTATTTCTGTTTACTGCTTTCTACAAGATCAACTTAATCTCTCTATTGGTGAGCTCAACTTGCCCACTAGTTTGAGGATGATATGGTGAAGCAATTCTGTGATTAACATCGTATTTGGCCAAAGCTTTTCTAAAAGCTCCGTGCGTGAAGTGTGATCCTCCATCGGTCATGAGATACCTTGGTACACCAAACCTAGGAAAAATTACATCTTTAAGCATTTTCAAGGATGTCTTGTGATCAGCACTTTCAGTGGGGATTGCTTCAACCCACTTGGTCACATAATCAACAGCTACTAAAATGTGAGTGTACTTGTGCGAAGAAGGAAAAGGACCCATAAAATCAAAACCCCAACAATCGAAAGGTTCAATCACTAGTGAGTAATTCATAGGCATCTCATTCCCTCTACTAATGTTACCAACTCTCTAACATTTATCACAGGCTAAAACATAATTTTTAGCATCTTTAAAGAGAGTAGGCCAATAAAAACCTGATTGAAGAACCTTATGTGCAGTCCTCTCACCGGCATGATGTCCTCCATAGGGACTATCATGACACCGTCTGAGAATGTCCTTCTGCTCATGTTCCGGAATGCATCTTCTCACGATCCCGTCGGGACCTTCTTTGAAAAGATGTGGGTCATCCCAAATGTAGTGCCTCAAATCATGAAAGAACTTCTTCCTTTGCTGAAGTGTTAGACCTGGAGGCAAATACTTTGCAACAATAAAATTAGCATAATCTACATACCAAGGATCGGAAAGAGATTGTACTTTTACAACGGCAAGTTGCTCGTCTGGAAAACTATCGTTAACTGGGATGGGGTCGTGCGGTATATCTTCCATCCTTGAAAGATTGTCCGCCACCGGATTGTCTTCCCCTTTCCTATCAACAATCTGCAAATCAAATTCTTGAAGAAGGAGTACCCATCTAATAAGCCTTGGCATGGCATCCTTCTTTGTCATAAGATACTTAATGGCAGCATGATCAGTATGAATAATAACTTTGGAAACAACAATATACTGCCTAAACTTATCACAAGCAAAAACTACAGCTAAGAATTCCTTCTCAGTAGTAGCATAATTTCTTTGAGCACTATCAAGGGTTTTACTAGCATAATGTATAACATTCAATTTCTTATCAACTCTTTGTCCTAAAACAGCTCCAACAGCAAAATCACTTGCATCACACATAATCTCAAAAGGTAAATTCCAGTCAGGTGGTTGTACTATAGGAGCAGTTATTAAAGCTTTCTTAAGGAATTCAAAAGCTTCCTTACAATTTTCATCAAATACAAAAGGAACATCCTTCAGGAGAAGATTAGTGAGGGGTCTCGAGGTTTTAGAAAAGTCTTTAATAAATCTTCTATAAAAACCTGCATGACCGAGAAAACTGCGAATACCTTTGATGTCCCTTGGATAGGGCATCCTCTCAATAGCTTCGATCTTGGCCTTGTCCACTTCAATTCCCCTTTCGGAAATCTTGTGACCAAGAACAATTCCTTCATTAACCATAAAGTGGCACTTTTCCCAGTTGAGTACCAAATTTGTCTCCTCGCATCTCTGCAAAACTTTATTAAGGTTGTGAAGACAATGGTCAAAAGAAGTTCCATAGACGGAGAAATCGTCCATGAAGACTTCCATAATATCCCCGCAGAAACCATGAAAGATAGTAGACATACACCTTTGAAAAGTAGCAGGGGCATTACATAAACCAAAAGGCATACACCTGTAAGCATAAGTACCAAAGGGACAAGTAAAAGTGGTCTTCTCTTGATCGGCAGTGTTAACATGAATTTGAGAGAAGCCAGAATAACCATCGAGATAACAAAAGTGGGTATTTTTGGATAACCTTTCAAGCATTTGGTCGATGAACGGCAACGGGTAGTGATCCTTCCTAGTTGCCTTGTTCAACTTCCTGTAATCAATACACATTCTATATCCAATAATAATTCTCTGAGGTATTAATTCATTTTTATCATTAGGAACCACAGTTGTACCTCCTTTCTTAGGAACACAATGTACCGGACTTACCCACTTACTATCAGCTATAGGGTAGATAATACCTGCGGCTAGAAGCTTGAGAATCTCAGTTCTCACGACATCCATCATCTTCGGGTTCAACCGTCGTTGATGATCAACAACTGGTTTAGCATCAGGCTCAAGGTTGATAGTATGTTGACAGATAGATGGACTAATCCCCTTAAGGTCATCAAGGGTATAGCCAATTGCGCCTCGGTGTTTATGAAGTACTCTCAATAATCGCTCCTCTTCATATCCTGAAAGGTTAGAATTGATAATAACAGGATATACTTTCTTTTCATCTAAATAAGCATACTTGAGCGTATCGGGAAGAGGTTTAAGATCGAACACCGGATCTTCTTTCGGTTTTGATAAAATTCCCAAAGGTTCAACCGGAAGGTTGTGCTTCAGAATAGCAGGCTGCCTCAAGAATATTTCATCTAGTTCATTTCTTTCCTGCATATGCAAATCATTCTCGTGGTCCTCCATGTATGGCTCAATCTATTCTCTACTCTCGACACACTTAATATGACATCATGTGCTTCGCAGTTCTGGAACAATAACAGAACTCTTGTTGTTGGGTTACTGCACTGCTACGCCAAAAGTACTATAGGAATTTCTTGTAGCATTCAAGAGTGCAGCTTCATTTTCGAGGGTACCACGTAGCCTGAGCTACAAAGAAACTTTGTGTTTACTGGGTAGCCATTTCCGGGACCTTGTATGTGTCTTCGTTCAGTTCTATATACTTTGGTTTGCTTGCGTGTTTTCGGACGATGTACAGACAATGCAAAATCTCTTGTCCGCATGCAGTGATGAACACTGAATTTAGTAGTTTACTGTGGTATGTACTCCCTTCTAGATACTTCTATTTGAGTATCAACTAAAATTCCTGACGGAGGAAGTGATAATGCAGAGTGATGGAACAGGAACACCCGATTGATTTGCTTTGTATATGATTTGTAAGACTGCCGAATGCATGATGAACTCCAAACAACCGTATGATTCCTGACGTTTGTGATGGTTACTTGGGTGGGAATGAACGCCAAGTTATTGATTTGATTGCTAGGAAGGAATTAGGGGCTAGGTTAGCAAACTGGGTGGCCTGGCCTGTTTTTTCCTCTCTGCCCATTTCCTTTTCTCTTACAATATTTACTCCCTCTGTAAAAATTTATGAGACGTTTTAGATCACTACTTTAGTGACTCTGTAAACTTTTATAAGACGTTTTGGGCCACTAAAGTAGTGTTCTAAAATGTATTATATTACTTTGTACTAAAGTTAGTACAAAGTTGGATCATCTATTTTGAAACGGAGGGAGTAGTAGTATATTGCATGGAGCTTCATGTGTTCATTTTGAACTAAGCAAACCTGAAGTTGATCTTGCGTAGTTTAAGGAAAAACACAGATACAAGGTTCAGGGCCGTCTCCAGGAATTTGAGGCCCTAACATTATATAGTTTTTGTATAAAATGTGGCCCTAACATTATATAGTTTTTTGTATAAGTAAAGACACATATAACAAAAACACAAAATAATAATATGGAGATAAAAAAGCGTACCAAATCAGTAGTTTTCTTCATCTGCGCCTCACATATGTGTAGGCACTCCTATAACGGACATGTATCACTAGTAGATAAAGAGGATTTAGCCCCGGTTCATTTGGCCTTTTAGCCCCGGTTCTGGAACCGGGGCAAGAGGGTCGGTACTAATGCTCTGACCTTTTATTCCCGGTTCAATCCAGAACCGGGGCAAAAGGGTGTCCACGTGGCCTATGCACCGAGTCCAGGCAGGAGGGGCTTTAGTCCCGGTTGGTGGTACCAACCGGGACCAAAAGGCATCCACGTGTCAGCATTTCTGTGGCTGTGGTTTTTGTTTTTTTTTTGAAAGGGGAGGGGGGGTTTTAGGTTTTGGGGGTTAATTTAGGTGTTTGATATATTGTGTTAGCTAGCTAATTAATAGAGAG
>LR738714.1:823596193-823621530 GCA_902687465.1 Secale cereale | reverse complement strand
ATTCTTCAATACTTTGACACTAGCTAGGCAACCTCTCTCGACCCCTCGACCCCCGACTGCTCGGCGATCCACAACCCTAGACCCCCTCATGTCACATTTTGTCGAGTGTCAAAGGATTCAACAAAACCAATACTTCATCATTAGGCGAAAGTAACAGTAGCATGATGGTACGAAGCTCTCCAAAGTTATTTTGGAACGGAGTCCCCGATAGGATAATTCGTAACAAAAGACGGATTATTCTATCAGGAACTCCGTTCCAAAATATCTTTGCATAACTTTGTACCAAAATGCCCCGGTTACTTCTGGCTAATGATGAAGTCATGGAATTCTTCAATACTTTGACCCCCGACTACTCGGCGATCCACAACCCTAGACCCCCGACTGCTAGGCAACCTCTCGACCCCTCGCCCTTCGGCCTCTCGATCGGTCCCTCGACGACCCTCGACCCCTCGACCTTCGGCCTTGGTCCCTCGACGACCCTCGACCCCGGCCCCCCCTAATGTCGAAGTTATCGGGGAGAGGGTGTATACATATCCGATAAAAAAAGAGGAAGAAGAAGAAAAAAGGAACCGCTAGAGGAGAAGATCGAAGAAAAAAAAAGAAAAAAAAAGGAGAAGAAGAAAGGAATAGAGGAGAAGAAGAGAAAATTTCTCTTCTTCTCCTCTATTCCTTTCTTCTTCTCCTCTTTTTTTCTTTTTTTTCTTCTTCTTATTTATTTCTCCTCTTTCTTCCTCTCCTTCTTCTTCTTTCTTTCCTCTTTCTTATTTTCTTCTTTCCTATCCTTCTTTTTCTTTTTTTTTCTTCTTCTTATTTATTTCTCCTCTTCTTCCTCTCCTCTTCTTCTTTCTTTCCTCTTTCTTATTTTCTTCTTTCCTATCCTTCTTTTTCTAAATTTGTAACTTTTGCATATATATATAAAACTTTCTATATATATTTAGCATATATAAACAAAAAACTATATAGCCACATACACATATATATACATCACATATACACACATCACATATATACAACAACTTCCTAAGAAAAAATATATTTATATACACATAAATATATATTTAACATATATATTTAGCAAATTCCTAAGAAAAAAAAAGATATACACATACATATAAATACAGCAACTATATATACAGCAACTATATATACTGCAATTTATATAAACATAAAAAAAATATACACATATATACATATATATACACAGCAACTATATATATATATACAGCAATATTAAACATATAAAAAAAAGGGAGCCGGCCCTCACATCGGCAGGGCTGGGCGGCGCGACGGCGGCGGGGCGGGGCGGCGACGAGGCGGCGTCGGGGCGTGGCGGCGCGACGGCGGCGGGGCGGGGCGCGCGGCGGCGCGGGGCGACGGGCCGGCCGGGGCGCGGCGACGGCGCGGGGCGGGGCGACGGCGCGGGGCGCGGCGACGGCGCGGGGCGGAGCGACGAGGCGGCGTCGGGGGCGACGGCGACGGGGCGACGGGGGCGACGGCGACGGCGACGGGGACGGAGCAGATCGAGGGAGGCGTCGGGGCGGGGAGAAGAAGGAAACTGACGAAAATTTGGCAAGTCCTTGTTATATAGGAGGGGCATTAGTCCCGGTTGGTGGCTGAAACCGGGACTAATGCCCCCCTTTAGTCCCGGTTGCTGCCACCAACCGGGACTAAAGGTCCCTTTTCAGCAGCCCAAAGGGCGGGAAGGTGGGGCCTTTAGTCCCGGTTGGTGGCAGCAACCGGGACTAATGCCACCCTTTTGTCCCGGTTGGTGGCAGCAACCGGGACTAAAGGCCTTGCCGCGGTGCGGTGGGAAGTTTAGTCCCACCTCGCTAGTTGAGGGAGAGCAGCACCAGTTTATAAGCCCCGCTGCCTCTCTCCTCTCGAACTCCTCTAAACTGCAGGCCTAAGAGCCTAAACTGACACTGCTTTGCCTGTGGACTTGTTGGGCTTTCTACGGGCCCGAATCCTGGCCCATGGTTGGGTTTCTAGTCGTATTCAGGCCGTGTGGGCCCAGCAGGTGGCATATTTTTTCTTTTTTTCTTTGTTGCTTTATTTTTTAGTTTTGTTTCTACTTTCAACAAAATACTTACTGTTGCTATTTTTATTTATTTGTTTTCTTTGTTTCTTTATTTATTTGATTTTGTTTCTACTTACAAAAAAATATTTATTGTTGCTAATTTTTTTTCAAGTTTTTTTGTTTTGTTTTCTGCATTATTTATTTTCTTTTGTAAAACCAATTACAAACTTTCTGTTAGTGCAAGTAGTATTCAAATTTGAATAGTTTAAATTTGAAATTATTTGTTTTCTTTGTTGCTTTATTTATTTTATTTTGTTTCTTTTCAGCAGCCCAAAGGGCGGGAAGGAGGGGCCTTTAGTCCCGGTTGGTGGCAGCAACCGGGACTAAAGGGGGGCATTAGTCCCGGTTGGTGGCAGCAACCGGGACCAAAGGCCCTGAGCTGGCGCGGGTGCGGTGGGATGTTTAGTCCCACCTCGCTAGCTGAGGGAGCTCGAGAGTGGTTTATAAGGGCTGCTGCTCCCACCCTCTCGAGCTCCTCTCAAATGCAGGCTTCTGGGCCTAACTCTGCGCGCTGCCCTGTGAGCTTGCTGGACCTTATATTACAGGTGGATCCTGTGCTATAGGCCTTGCAGGCTCACTGGACAGCGCCCAATTTTTTTTCCTTTTTTGCTTTATTTATTTCTAAGTTGTTTTTTGCTGTATTTAGAGTTGCTTTATTTATTTTATTTTCTTTGTTTATTTCTAAGTTGTTTTTTGCTGTATTTAGAGTTGCTTTATTTATTTTACTTCCTTTATTTATTTTCTTTGTTGCTTTATTTATTTTATTTTGTTTATACTTAATTACAACAAAATACTTATTGTTGCTATTTATTTCTAAGTTGTTTTTTGCTGTATTTAGAGTTGCTTTATTTATTTTATTTTCTTTGTTTATTTCTAAGTTGTTTTTTGCTGTATTTAGAGTTGCTTTATTTATTTTACTTTCTTTATTTATTTTCTTTGTTGCTTTATTTATTTTATTTTGTTTATACTTACAACAAAATACTTATTGTTGCTATTTATTTTTCAAGTTTGTTTTGTTTTGTTTTGTTTTGTTAGTGCAAGTAGTATTGAAATTTGAATAGTACAAACGGACAATGGTATCATACTCGTTTGTTACAAAGTTGGCATGGTATCATCATAATATTTGCGGAAATAACTCTTCACTTTTTCTTCGCTTGTGTCATTTGCTTATTGCGCCGTAACCATGGATAATCTTCATCGTTTATCAGGATGCTTGGGTCAGCCTTGACTTTGAAGGGAGGAATTTCATGAAACTTTTCATAATCTTCAGACATGTCTGTCTTGCCCTCCACTCCCAGGATGTCCCTTTTTCCTGAAAGAACTATGTGGCGCTTTGGCTCATCGTATGATGTATTCGCTTCCTTATCTTTTCTTTTTCTCGGTCTGGTAGACATGTCCTTCACATAGATAACCTGTGCCACATCATTGGCTAGGACGAACGGTTCGTCATTGTATCCAAGATTTTTCAGATCCACTGTTGTCATTCCGTACTGTGGGTCTACCTGTACCCAGCCTCCTGACAGATTGACCCATTTACACTTAAACAAAGGGACCTTAAAATCATGTCCGTAGTCAAGTTCCCATATGTCCACTATGTAACCATAATATGTGTCCTTTCCCCTCTCGGTTGTTGCATCAAAGCGGACACCGCTGTTTTGGTTGGTGCTCTTTTGATCTTGGACAATCGTGTAAAATGTATTTCCATTTATCTCGTATCCTTTGTAAATCAATACAGTCGAAGATGGTCCCCTGGACAACAAGTACAACTCATCACAAACAGTGTTGTCACCTCTGAGACGTGTTTCCAACCAACTGCTGAAAGTCCTGATGTGTTCACGTGTAATCCAGTCGTCGCACTGCTCCGGGTGTTTGGAGCGCAGACTGTTCTTGTGTTCATCGACATACGGGGTCACCAATGTAGAGTTTTGTAGAACTGTGTAGTGTGCTTGAGACCAAGAATAACCGTCCCTGCATATTATTGAGTCCCTTCCAAGCGTGCCTTTTCCAGTCAGTCTGCCCTCGTACCGCGATTTAGGGAGACCTATCTTATTAAGGCCAGGAATGAAGTCAACACAAAAGCCGATGACATCCTCTGTTTGATGGCCCATGGAGATGCTTCCTTCTGGTCTGGCGCGGTTACGGACATATTTCTTTAGGACTCCCATGAACCTCTCAAACGGGAACATATTGTGTAGAAATACGGGCCCCAGAATGACAATCTCGTCGACTAGATGAACTAGGACGTGTGTCATGATATTGAAGAAGGATGGTGGGAACACAAGCTCGAAACTGACAAGACATTGCGTCACATCACTCCTTAGCCTTGGTACGATTTCTGGATCGATCACCTTCTGAGAGATTGCATTGAGGAATGCACATAGTTTCACAATGGCTAATCGGACGTTTTCCGGTAGAAGCCCCCTCAATGCAACCGGAAGCAGTTGCGTCATAATCACATGGCAGTCATGAGACTTTAGGTTCTGGAACTTTTTCTCTGCCATATTTATTATTCCCTTTATATTCGACGAGAAGCCAGTCGGGACCTTCATACTGAGAAGGCATTCAAAGAAGATTTCTTTCTCTTCTTTCGTAAGAGCATAGCTGGTAGGACCTTCATACTGCTTCGGAGGGATGCCGTCTTTTTCGTGCAAACGTTGCAGGTCCTCCCGTGCCTCAGCTGTATCTTTTGTCTTTCCATACACGCCCAAGAAGCCTAGCAGGTTCACGCAAAGGTTCTTCGTCACGTGCATCACGTCGATTGAAGAGCGGACCTCTAGGTCTTTCCAGTTGGGTAGGTCCCAAAATATAGATTTCTTCTTCCACATGGGTGCGTGTCCCTCATCGTCATTCGGAACAGCTAGTGCGCCGGGGCCCTTTCCGAAGATTACGTGTAAATCATTGACCATAGCAAGTACGTGATCACCGGTACGCATGGCGGGCTTCTTCCGGTGATCTGCCTCGCCTTTGAAATGCTTGCCTTTCTTTCGACATTGATGGTTGGTCGGAAGAAATCGATGATGGCCCAGGTACACATTCTTCCTGCACTTGTCCAGGTATATACTTTCAGTGTCATCTAAACAGTGCGTGCATGCGTGGTATCCTTTGTTTGTCTGTCCTGAAAGGTTACTGAGAGCGGGCCAATCGTTGATGGTCACGAACAGCAACGCCTTTAGGTCAAATTCCTCCTGTTTGTGCTCATCCCACGCACGTACACCGTTTCCATTCCACAGCTGTAAAAGTTCTTCAACTAATGGCCTTAGGTACACATCAATGTCGTTGCCGGGTTGCTTAGGGCCTTGGATGAGAACTGGCATCATAATGAACTTCCGCTTCATGCACATCCAAGGAGGAAGGTTATACATACATAGAGTCACGGGCCAGGTGCTGTGATTGCTGCTCTGCTCCCCGAAAGGATTAATGCCATTCGCGCTTAGAGCAAACCATACGTTCCTTGCGTCCTTTGCAAACTCCTCCTAGTACTTTCTCTCGATTTTTCTCCATTGCGACCCGTCAGCGGGTGCTCTCAACTTCCCGTCTTTCTTACGGTCCTCACTGTGCCATCGCATCAACTTGGCATGCTCTCAGTTTCTAAACAAACGTTTCAACCGTGGTATTATAGGAGCATACCACATCACCTTCGCAGGAACCCTCTTCCTGGCGGGCTCGCCATCAACATCACCAGGGTCATCTCGTCTGATCTTATACCGCAACGCACCGCATACCGGGCATGCGTTCAGATCGTTGTATGCACCGCGGTAGAGGATGCAGTCATTAGGGCATGCATGTATCTTCTGCACCTCCAATCCTAGAGGGCATACGACCTTCTTTGCTGCGTATGTACTGTCGGGCAATTCGTTATCCTTCGGAAGCTTCTTCTTCAATATTTTCAGTAGCTTCTCAAATCCTTTGTCAGCCACAGCATTCTCTGCCTTCCACTGCAGCAATTCCAGTACGGTACCGAGCTTTGTGTTGCCATCTTCGCAATTGGGGTACAACCCTTTTTTGTGATCCTCTAACATGCGATCGAACTTCAGCTTCTCCTTTTGACTTTCGCATTGTGTCCTTGCATCGACAATGACCCGGCGAAGATCATCATTTGGTTTCTCTTGATCTTCAGCAGCTTCACCCGTTGCAGCATCATTGGGCACATCGTCTGGTTCCTCTTGATCTTCACCAGCTCCCCCCATTGCAGCATCACCGTATTCAGGGGGCACATAGTTGTCATCGTACTCTTCTTCTTCGCCGTCTTCCATCATAACCCCTATTTCTCCGTGCCTCGTCCAAACATTATAGTGTGGCATGAAACCCTTGTAAAGCAGGTGGGAGTGAAGGATTTTTCGGTTAGAGTAAGACATCGTATTCACACATTGAGTGCATGGACAACACATAAAACCATTCTGCTTGTTTGCCTCTGCCACATTTAGAAACTCACGCACGCCCTTAATGTACTCGGAGGTGTGTCTGTCACCGTACATCCATTGGCGGTTCATCTGCGTGCATTTATATATAATTAAGTGTGTCAAAAACCATTACAGAACATCATAAATAGATAATCAAGTGACCAAATGGATAAAAGTTCATCATCACATTAAAACCAAAGTACATACATATATAGTTCTCATCTAACAACATATATAGCTCTCCATACACATCGAAACTATGTAAAACATTTCAACGCGAAAACAAATGCTATCATAATCGCAACCATGGTAACAATTGATCCAACGGCATAATGATACCAAGCCTCGGTATTAATGGCATATTTTCTAATCTTTTTAATCTTCAACCGCATTGCATCCATCTTGATCTTGTGATCATCGACGACATCCGCAACATGCAACTCCAATATCATCTTCTCGTCCACAATTTTTTTTATTTTTTCCTTCAAGAATTTGTTTTCTTCTTCAACTAAATTTAACCTCTCGACAATAGGTTCCATCTTGATCTTGTGATCATCGATAACTTCCGCAACATGCAACTCCAATTCCATCTTCTCCTCCTCCATTTTTTCCAATTTTTTCTTTAACGAAATGTTTTCCTCTTCAACTAAATTTAACCTCTCCACAAGAGGGTCGGTTGGAATTTCCGGTTCAACTACCTCCTAGACATAATAAAACATCTATGCATGTCAGGTTGGTCGGCATAACTATCATAAGCACTAAAACAAATAGTTATAAATTAAAGATAATATACCACATCCGAATCGTAGACCGGACGAGGGCCCACGTGGGCGGATATCAAAACCATCGCACTATATAATAACAAGCAATAATAAACGTAAGAAAATTAGACAAATATCTATCTAAAGCAATAATAAAAGTAAGAAAAGCATGGACATAACAAGAGGCTCACCACGGTGGCGCCGGTGACGAGATCGGCGGGGGCGATCGACGGCGGCGAAGACGGGGACGGGACGTGACGGACCGCTAAACCTAGACAAATCTCGGAGAAAATAGAGCTTCGAGAGCAGAAAAGCTTAACTAGTGTGGCTCGGGCATTCCACCGAACATGTTGTGTGCATAGGAGGTGAGCTAGAGCACCACTAACCCCTCTCCCCCTCGGCCAGAAAAAAAAACAGAGCAGTGAGCTCTGCTCTTGAGTGAGGGGGTTTATATAGGCACCTCATTGGTCCCGGTTGGTGCTATGAACCGGGGCTAAAGGGGAGCCTTTGGTCCCGGTTCATAAAACAAACCGGGACTAATAGTGGTGGGCCAGGAGCAAGAGCCATTGGTCCCGGTTTTTAGCTCCAACCGGGACCAATAGGTCCAGACGAACCGGGACCAATGGCCCACGTGGCCCGGCCGGCCCCCTGGGCTAACGAACCGGGTCCAGTACCCCCATTGGTCCCGGTTCTAGATTGAACCGGGGCTAATGGGCTGGACCAATGCCCTGTTTTCTACTAGTGTATGGAAATATATCTTCATGTTTTTCTACGACATGAAATGAAATTGAAATAAAAATGCTTCAGTTCGAGTTAAATGGATGATACATGGTTCTGTTTCAATCCAATTTCGGTTTTTAGATGAACAATCCAATTTCAGTTCAATGTTTGAATGCATCCTCTTTAGAAATGAACACATACAACATTAATTTAGCAATCTACACATCCAAAATGGCAGTTCAAATACATCTTCTATTATTGTCTGCATGTCTCAGTGCAAGAAATTACCCAGGGTTCAGTAGCCCAGTCCATCGATGCCTGCTTTTCTTGGCTTTAGAGGCGCAGCCAGTCCTAAGAGTAGCGGACGCAAGGGCCAGCAGCAGGAGCACGGCGGCTTGGTGGTCAAGCAGAGACGCTCTCGGGAGCACAGCCGTGAACGGTGCCGTGACGCTAGGACAGAGCAACAGGCAGGCGGGCTGTACTGGGGGAGAGCGGCGGCCGGTCAATTGCAGCAGACCCGCAGCCATCGACTCGTCGGTTCATCGCACGAGAGAAGCCGAGAGGTGGCGCGAGCGTGTGGGGGAAGAGCCGCGGCCCTAGGCCTCAAGGCTGTAGTTGGAGAGATTGCAGGGGAAAGCGTTGGCTCGTGCGATTTACACAGACGGACCTGCGGGCCAGAACTGAAGAGGCTTTCGTCGATTTTCTCTCATACGGGGGCCCCATGATTTTGGGGGCCCTGTGCGGTCGCCCACTTTGGCCACCCTCATCGACGGGCCTGACAAGGTTGCCTTATGTCAACCAGATGATTCTCCCTGGTTTGTAGTATCCAAATCAGCGTGTTCTGTATTCAGCCTCAACCAAATCAGAAATCTAAAAAAATACAGTAGAGAAAAGAAGAAGTGGTTTCACTCGTATATATACTATGCATCAGCTAGCTTCTAGCACACTTGTTGGTTGATTCAAACCGTTAATTCATGGCCACATTCACTCTTACGCAGGGAGCAGCAGCCACAATAACTGCAGCTACTGCCTGGTGTATTGTATCCCCCTCAACAGATCATGACTCTTAACAACTAGAAAATTCTTGACATTGAAATATACTTCAGCTGCATCTAATACCACAGTTGCCGACTGATTCAAAGTGTCTATTCCTTTTGTTCACATTCTTATTCACGGAACAGCACATCCATGTTACACGATGTTAACTGAATCTACAAGTAGCATGGGAACAAGAACATAGATTCACATGGCAACAGCCAGGTGAGATTCTGTAGATTGTCACACGACATCTTGCCAGCAAGGTAATCACATCCGCGACAACTCCACGCTAACAAAAACAGTGCTCGCTTTGAACCTGGAAAGCCGAATGACTCCACTCACTCTGGACAAACGAGACAAAAAAAGTTCAGACAACACACAGGACTTTCCACCCAATTTGTGCATATCAATTCAAGAGTTGTACGATCTTAAAGGAGCAATTTTTCAGTATTTAGGTAGGAAAAAGGCAGAATAGCAAAATATTGATCTCAACTGAATATATACGTAAGTAATATCACAGGAAGTTGAGGAATAGCATAATATTGATCTTTAACTGAATTTGAAACATGTGCCTGCAGGCACATACTCAGTTCAGTGTGCTTAACATTATAAGTTGGGATGCATACAGTCAGACACTCACTTCAGACAGAGGCACACTAAGGGAATCACTCAGGAAAAACTCATGCAAAATAAACAATACAAACTAACACTATAGCAAAACTTCTGACCAAAGAAAAGAAAGAACCTGGGGGTGTTGCTAGCGAGAAAAACAAAATTCAGTCAATCATCTCAACCAATACCAATTGCTTTGAGTTTACGAACACAACCATGATATGAGGTCTAAGAGTGCTGGAGATATTGACTACAATAAAGAACAATTTCGGTAGCCCGTGCTCATGCTGACAAGCACTCCCTTTGATCCAATGAGGTTGATTACAGATAAAACAAAATCACAGAATAAGTTTTCAGTTTCCTGTGCATTTATTGTTTAGAGCAGTGACTCAGAATTTTATTTGTGACGATACCAGTTATGCAGGTTTATCTCGAAACAGCACCACAAGATATAATTATACATCTGAAGATGAGTAAAAGAACTTTTGTGCCTCCTTACATCGATGTACACTCCTTATACGTTAACCTTGACAATCAAAAGTACCTCTCAAAAATAATTATCATGATTTTGTGCTTTTGGTGACTCCAACAGGACTCCAGGCAAAAGAAGGAAAGAAACAAGGGGTATACCATCCTAGAACAAAAAGGATACACAAAAAACAAAAGCAAGACTAATCTGGGTGTCAGCCTCGAATTCATGTATCAGAGCTGCTAATTCACAAGCACATGTCACCTTAAGATTCAGTCAATCATTTCACTCACATGATTTGCTTTGAAATTAGGAGAACAGCCATGACACAAGGATCAAAGAGTGGTGGAGATTGACTGAAATAGACAAGAATTTTAGTTGCCTGCGCGCACCGACAAGCTGTTTTTATATAGAGCAGTGACTCAGGATTTTGTTTGTGACTACCAGTTATGCATATTTATTTCAGAATAACATTAGGAGACGAAATTATTCATGTGAAGATGGCTAAGAAGAAAACTTTCTTTCTCTTTATATATATCTACAAAATGAGTTGTGCATGGCTCGAACGGAATTTCTCTTGGTGAACAATCTAAGGTAAACTGAATCCACACTTGCATTCCTTCTACCATACCTTGACCATCTAAACTAGTACAAAACTAATTGCCCTGGCCTAGTCTTTTTTGTGATTCCACGAGGATTTTTGCATAAGATACTCAATAGTTAGGTGTCAACAAAAAAAGATACTCAATAATGTGCAAGATTTGTTTCTCTTACTAACCTTATTCTCCTAAAATGGCAACAAACAACAAATCAGGAGTATGTTCCTGCACTTGCTTATTTTGTCCACAAGCACAAGAAAATAAATACTAATAAATCATCCAAACAAGAATGATCAATTGCAATAAAACATTTACGCATTAGACATGTTGTTTGATAATTATGAAGGGAAGGCGATAAACGTGGTGCAATAAAAAAAATTACCACTTCATACTGTCCGTGGCGGCAACAACGATGGCGGATAGTTGGTATACATCCCGGTTTGAAAAAAGTAGGCATATATGGTTGTCTCGGATAGCGTAAGCTTGCATTGTTTCGCACATACCCTCTGAAGCTGTAATGTTTTGATATCCATTGAGAAAAACTCGAGGAGTGGCTTCTCTAGAGGTGAGCCTAGCCGCGACCCTGTCCTCATCAATAGCAAGCACCTCTCTGTTACAGATTTGATATAATATCGGTACCCAGGATCTAGTGAGATTGTCTTCTTCATCATCCATTGGCTAGGACTCTCTCCTCTGTTTCGCAAAATGGTATAACTAAGATTAGATGCAAATTCATTTTCACCATGGAGACCAAACATCCCAAGCCCGCCTTCCCCTGCCTCAACAATGGCTACACCTTTTGTACTCCATTCTCCCGGTGGGAGGACAGTGATGGAGAACTCCATCTTGTTGGTGTCAAGCACTAGCAACAGGTTCATCTTGATCACCAGCCAGTCCCAGTAGAAGCAGCCATAAGCATAATGCCGCCTGAGAGAATAAGGATGGAACAGTGACATCATGGCCAAATCGCCACTGCCAAGGGCCAAATCACTCCAATCCTTGGATGCAGCAGCTTGCCATTGTCCGATGCTTGAAGAGAAGACGAAGGCAACCAGTTTAGTTTTGCCACGTACCAAACAGATCACTTTGAATGAAGTCTCTTCGGAGACCACCGTCTCCGTCTCCTTCTCGGTGAGGGGAGCGAGGAAAGGGTTTGTGAGTGGGTGCTCGACCGAAGCAGCTAGGTCGTCAGGTATCGGGGGAAGCAGGACGTACTGCCTGTGTAAGGGGTCGCAAACCACGAGCTCCCGGAAGACTGGGTTACCATAATCCCCGGTGGCGCGGCCGAGGAGGACGCGGCCGTCGCGGATGTCCTGTTTCACTTTCATCCAGTGGCGGTTGGAGGGGAGGAAGGAGAAGGAGAAGTCGGCCTGGAGGGCGAGCGCACGGGCGGCGGGCGCGGAAGGGTGAGGCGCGAGGGCTGGGAGGAACCCGTCCATGTTGAGGATCGCGAGGTGGAGCGGGGCGTGGAGGCGGCGGAAGGCGCGGAGGAAGGAGGCTTGGGTGGCGAGTCGGCGGAAGGGGACGCAGGCCGCGGAGGCGCGGGCGAGGTCTTGTGGAGTGGGCAGACGGAGAAAGATCTCGGCTAGGAGGTGGTCTGGGATGTCCGTCAGAGGCGACGCCATTTTCTTCTTGCAGGTCGCCAATGGATCTCGTTGTCGTTGGCCGTCGGAGAAGGCAGCCGCCGGTAAACCCTCGGCCAAAGTGGAACGGAAGGAGGCGATTTTACTTCCTGCTGGCAGCTGGAATGGGCCTTGGCAGGTAATGACGAGCCCAGTTTCCAGGCCCGGCATAGACTACCAGTTTTCTTCTTCTTTGACAGCCGGCATAGACTAAAAAAAAATCCAAAAAGAAATCTCAAACTTCTCATGCTGCCGCTGTTACAGATACATACATGCCCTTTGAAATGATAAGGTAGCTTCTTTCACCTGCTGAATACTTGTTTTTTTAAGAATCAAAACAGCCATGTACTCCCTCCGTTCCTAAATATAAGTCTTTTTAGACATTTCAGATAGACTACAACGTACGGATGTATATAGACATATTTTTAGAGTGTAGATTCACTCATTTTGCTTTGTATGTAGTCACTTGTTGGAATCTTTAGAAAGACTTATATTTGGGAACGGAGGGAGTATTTTTTAGAATCATGCTGGATACAGGCATGCAGGAATACACGAACCCGGTACATCCAAGTACTGACAACATTTGATTTAGATGATTTGCAAAAAAACATTTGATTTAGATGCATTCTTGGCTATGTAGTGTAGTGAGAAGCCATATTGGCCCAGTAAGATCATGCAAGAATATGGCTTCTCACTACACAGGAGTCTTCTGTGTTGTATCAGTAAGATCATGAAACATTTGATCCTGTATACTTCCTGTGTTGTATCAAATCCATGATCTTACTAGGGAGTCTTTGCCCATCCAAGTATCTTGAAACACTAGGAATCAAGGAGTACCATGGTATGAGGTTGCCGAGTTGGATGATGGGTACGCATGGCGGCTGACCAAAGAACATGCACAAACTTACATTAACCGGATGGATCCAACTCGGACCTGCTCCTGACCTTGAGGCTTTCATTCATGTCCATTCACTATGTTTTTGGCTAAGCAGCTGGGATTCCTTACCGGGCAATATGGAGCGCCTCACATCACTCAAGAACCTGAATACATAGAGTCATGCAAGAATATGTGGCCGCTTCCAACACTGCCCAAGTCTTTTTACGATCGCGTGCTGCAGCTTGGATGCTTTACCGGGTAACCCATGGAACACCGGATATGATTTGCTTCCTATGTATGATTTGTAATATTGCCGTATGCATGGTGAACCCCAAACTGTTTGATTCCTAGCTATGTATGATTTGTAACATTTTGAAAAGATTATCACTGAATTCGTTCCTTTCCTGTCATTGTTTGTAACATGGTTCACCAAAGTATCCGATTTGATTGCTAGGAATCAGGGGCTACATAAGCACGGTATGGTATGAGGTTACCAGATTGAGTGAAGCTAGCCGGGTGGCATTGAGTCTTCTATTCATTTTCGGTAGTAAGTAGAATGCTGACATAGTGACTGCAATCAACGTGCATTCTACAGTTGTTGCAATTTTTTTCCTCCTGGTTGAGAATTCAGGGAAAGTGCTCTGTTTGTGCATATGCTCTGCTCTGGTTGGCAACCATGTTTGGGCCTGCAAACACGATTGATATAGATCCTTTGGTCTTGGAGGAATGAAGGCCATATGTAATCTAGCCTCATTACTCCATCTTGCTCCTTTGTAAATATTATTTGCTTTTGTAACCTTTGTTCCCTTAATCAATGGGATTTTACCAGTTGTTTACTGACTGAAACTGTTAATTTCATTGTGTGTGTCTCCTTTTGTTTTGCTGCATGGTGATTGTCTCCAGGAGAAAATAGGAAGAAGCCCAAACCAAGATCCCAAGAATCTCGAGCTCACATCCCCAAGCTCAAGTCAACACCACAAGAACCGAACCAAACACACATATAAACATAATCACTTTTCGGTTGAGAAGAAATTGAACTGGTCGTGCCTCGGTTGTTCTTCCTCACCCCTAGACCGCAACTACGCAAACAGTAAATATACAACAAGTACTTTATAGTAGCATGGAAACAAGAACAACATTGACACATACCACAGCTAAGTGAAATTCTGTAGATCATCACGGGCCATCTTGTCAGCAAAGGTGATCACATCTGTAACAACTACACGCTATCCAACTAACAGCCACTTTGAACTCCAAAAACTGATCCGATGGTGACTCAACTGAATTTGAACAAAGACGGAAGTTTAGATGCCAGATAAGAAACTTGGGTCCAACTTGTACACATAATCGAGAACTTACAAGTTATTAAACGAACAAATTATATGCAATTATGCAGTACTACCTGCATCCCAAAATATAAGACATTTTTGCAGTTCAAGACAGAGGCAGTATCACGTACATAGGTAATACCGATCTCAGCTGAATTTGAAATATGTGACTGCAAACAATCACTTTAGTGTGCTTAGCATTGCAATTTGCCACATGTTGGAATACATAGACAGAGGCACGTCAACATAATAAGGAAACGAGTCGTGAAAAGCTTGAGTCATGCAGAATTGATACACACAGCTCGAGAACGACGGCTGAAGGTGAAACTGCGGTTACATCTACGGCAAAAGGGAAAGACTTATCCGAACAAGAGAAGCTACATCAATCAGAGGATCTGCAGGTCGCCCCCCCTGTTGATGGATGGATGGTCTTCTCAGCTTAGTGCTGCCCTCAGCCCAGTGGAGAAGAGCAATAACAAACATCCGAATTCTTTTTGCCTGACTTTACTTAGGTCGGGAACAGCCACACCATTTGTTACAGTACCACCAAAGAAGTCTTGATTTCATTGTGACAATGACAATCTTATACGTAGAAAGGAAATGACCACACCGCTGCTTATACCATGGGAACTTATCTGCTTATACCTGTCGGGATTCGTTGCACGAATCTTGGTACGGGGAACGAAGACACATCAGATTTTTAAACTGTTCGCTGTGGTACAAAAGTCAGTGAACCATGTTCTTTTCAAAACCCCACCACCCAGCCAACAGGCTATCTACGGTGTTCTGGGAAAAAAACAGGCCATCTACATTAGCCTCCACCGGGGGATCGAATCCGAGTATCTCCCTTTGCATCTAGCTGGCAAAATAATGTGTTTTTTTCACTTAGGTACATGGCATTTTACTTAAAAATAATAATATGAAAGTTTTATATTTTTTTATACATGGCGGTTTTATTTCTTAAGGCCTTGTACAATGCTAGGTGTTTAGAAAAATAAACCGGGTTTTTCTGAAGCACCAGTGCCTATTTCTAAAAGAGACACGCTTAGTTAAGCGTTCATCTTGTACAAATAAACACCGGTGCTTAAGGAAATGCTGGTTTATTTCTCAAGCACCTCCCATAAGCACCTTGCATTGTACAAGGCGTAAGAGGATGCTTTTTCACTTAGGTACATGGCACTAATAAAATATTAGCAGTCAGTTTTTATAATTTTTCACTTACGTACATGGCATTTTTACTAAAAAAATAATGTGGCCATTATAACTTTGTTTTTACATGGCTGGTTTATTTGTTAAGAGAATATTTTTTCACATAGGTACATGGCATTTTTTCTAAAAAAATATCGTGACAGTTTTTATTAAAAAAATTACATGACAGTTTTATCGTTAAAATGATGTTTCTTCACTTACAGCGTGTTTGGCAGCTTGAGGGATTGGGAATGGGAGTTTAGGAGGGGGAGTTTGTGAAGGGATTAGACTTGGGAAGTAGACTATTAGTCCCAATCCCATATTTGGTGTGTGGTGGGAATTATTAGTGGGAATTCAACAGGGAGTTATTTTCTTTTGTTTGGTTCATGGTTATAGGAATGGGAATTGTTCTAGGAGATGGGCAAATGAGTGTTGCCGTTAATCAGGTCCGCAATAAGAAAATACTCATATTTTGACTTTATTCGCTCCACACCTAAGAAAGAGAGAAAATGTTGATAGCAACAATTTTGCATTTGATAAATAGACTTACATACATACAACATATCAGAAGATACCAGGTTAGGAAGGAGATAGCAGATAATACAGAGGTGTCATGCTCGCTGGATGTACTGAATAGTCCATCAAGCAAATCATCAACGCCCAATCCCAGCAAAGGAGAGCAAAGACATGAAGCAAGTATGTTAACTAGCAGTGAACAGATGAAAGTATCCTTTCCCATAGTATAAGACAAGATTATACTCTAAAAAAATAAATGGAGGCACTGGATGTTGCAAGTGATGAGTTGAAAGAAAACAACTACTAGTCCTGAACAGAAAAAAAAAATATGAGGTGCTAATCTGGAAGTTCAAATCTGGGTATTCGCTTATTTTTTGGCCGCCTCAAGCTCCTGGCGAACAAATAGTACTTTGAAATCATCACGTAACTTTATGAAAAGCTCAGTCTTTCCAGTGTCACCACCAATGACACGAACAACCATAACAACTTCTTCTTTACTAAGATCTTTAAGATTCTACAGAATATCAAGTAACTTGGTTCTGTTGGCTGATGTTTGCTCATGAACTTCAGCTTCATGCATAAACGCCATCTGTAAACCATTCATGGTTTTTGCATTCTCCTGTTCTGCTTCCAAGAACTTTGCAATTGTGTTGGACACATTTATAAGGCCTGATTCCAGTGCATCATCATCAGGGTATGTTCTTGTGACGCCCAAAGACCGACGTCCCAGAAGATTCCAGAAGATTCCAGATGTTCCGGGTTCCCCCTTGTGTTTCATTTGTGATTGTGTTATTTTTTTTTTCGCATCGCATCATGTCATCATGCCATCATGTTATTTTTTTTTATTTTGCATCTCAACCTAAATAAATTGTGTGGACCTTCGGTCCATTTAAATCGAGGGAAGAATGTCTTCTCTTTATAACATATCCTCCTAATATTAGTGAGCTATATTATAAAATATTTCATTTGTTTGGAATTAACCAACACACGTGCATAATTTTCCCCATGTCTTTTTCACTTCGAGTTTCTCCTTCAAAAACCTTGCCAATAATTCCTTTCCGTTGTTTCGAGGTTTCTCCGAAAATTCGAACATTTTTGGACACTTCAAAATCCTAGTCTTTGATCAAGCCATTTGAATTAAATTCAAAGGAATTTGAATTTAATTTCCAATCCTGTCACTTCTATTTTTTTTCTATGATCAAACTCATTTTGTGAGTCCACGGAATTTCACCCTATGCCCGTATTCCACCTCCATCCTTTCCTTTTGCCTTCTCTTTAATTTTAAAAAAACAGCAGGCCCCTTTTATTTTTATTTTCCAGCCGCGACCCATCCCAGCAGCCCTTTAGCCCACTTGGGCCTCCCAGGCCTCTAGGCCATCAGCCACTGGCTCATCAGCCTCCAGCCGGCCCACCGGCCTCCTGGCCCAACCGCACCTCCCCGTAACCCTAGCCCGCAGCTCGCTCCACCCCTCGCTCCTTCTTTCCTCCTGCGCCGCCAGCGCTTCTCCTCTCGCTCCCTCCCTTTCCTCCCATCGAGCACGAGCCAGGAACCCTCGATCTCCCTCGCTCACCTCTCCCGTGCCCCGATTCCCTTCCATCTCCAGCGCCCCGATCCCGTTCCCTCTCTCCCCTCGAGCGCCCTCCTCGTCCCTCCTCGCGTCAGCCCTCGAGCAAGCCCGGCGGCCAGGAGCCGAGCCGCCCGTCCCTCGTCAGCGTCCTCCAGGACGGCTCGCCCCTGCTGCCTCCAGGCCGCCGCGTCCCTCGCTCCTCTTCTCGTCGCCAACCCGCCGCACTCCTGCGCGCCCCGGGCTTCTCCAGCACCGCAGCCGCGGCCGCCCGTCCTCCAGCGCCCGTGCGCCTCGGCCCTCCAGGCCGCGCGCCGCGCCCATCGTGCTCCAGCACCTCGCCTGTGGGAGCCCGAGCCCCCCCCCCCCCCCCCCCCCCCCCCCCCCCCCCCCCCCCCCCCCCCCCCCCCCCCCCCCCCCCCCCCCCCGTCGCGAGTGCCTCCTCCACCCAGGCCTCCACCGACGCCTCCTCAACACCGCAGCCCGAACTCCAGCTCGCCAGGCCGCATCGCCGTGGCCTCTTCTTCCTCCCCGGCCAGGAGCTGCTGCTGCACCTCGGCAGCGCCCGTCCTCGACTGCGTCGTCACCATCACCTCGCCTTGCTGCCGTTCTGCTGTCCACCGAGGCCCTTGGCCTTGCTTCGTTTCGGATCGCCAAGTCCGCGAGTCGTTCCGTCAAGTTCCTCTTTGTATGTGTTTGGCTACTGGAAAGCTCGTCATGACCCTCTGTTCGACTCCGTGTACGACTACACTGGGAGACGCCAAGTACCTCGACGCACGGGAACGCCTACACGGCGACGCGACAAGTACCACTACTCGCCAAGTACCACGACGCCGTTGAACGCCAAGTACACAAGTGGTGAGGTTTCGCCAAGACCGACAAGATCGACCCCGACAAGTACCTCGACACAGACACGTGAACGACTTCGTGAACAAGTTCCACTACCGACGCCCGGAGCCATCGGAACCCTCAAGTACCTCTACGGAACGTGTACGACGACCGTCGCCGACGAACTGAGTACCACTACCGTCGCCCCGTGTACAACTACGAACGGAACGTCTACTTCCTCTACGACACGTGAACGACTTCTTCCTCTACGTCCCTCGACGTCCTCGAACCCCTCCGAGAACGAACGTCCCGAAGGTATAACCGCCGAGCCGATGACCCCGTGAGTTGTTTGCTTGTGTTGTATGAAATGTTTGCCCTTGTGTGCACCGTGCCGTTTCATCTTTTGTCGTGCTCCTCGGTTGCCTCGTCGCCGACCCGTGCGAACCCGGCAACGGGATCATCTCACCTTCCATCTTGTTCCGCTCGCTCACTCCACCTTGCTTTTGCACCGGACTCTCAACGAGTTACCGGAACCGAGATGTTGCGTTGCATCATTTCCAGATTCGTTGCCGTGGCACCCTTTTCTTCCACCACGGTGACAAATACTCCATATTATCTCTCTTGTCAACCTTTAATAAAATTGCATAAATTTGATCATGTCATCCTCATCATGTTAACAACATTATAATGTTTAATTGTTGTTTCTTTAATAATTATTAAACATGCTTATGGGGATTTTCCGGATATGTTGTTGTTATTTTCCGGCCTCATTTAAAATGCCTAAATAGGTAGTTTGTTATGCTTCACCTCTTGCCATGTTAAAAACATTTAACCTTGTCTTGTAAATAACGAGAGTCAATTAAATAATTAAAATGTGGTGTTTTGTCAATATGCAACTCGTTGCATATTGAGCTCCACTTAACTTGTAGTACTTGTTTGTGCACTTTGCCTTGACATGCATATTTAAACCGGACATGCATCATATTTGGATGTGCATCGTATGCCTTGTTTATGCTTGTGTGTTTACCGTGTTGCTTGTTTCTTTCCGGTTGCTTCTCTTGTTAGCTTCGGTTTCGTTCCGGAGTTGTGAGGATTCGCTCGACTATGTTGCTCCGTCTACTTCACGGATCCCGTTCTTCTCCCTTGTGGAATCCCAGGCAAGATGATCATACCCTTGGATACCTTTACTACAATTGCCATGCTTAGTTGTCTCGATGCTATCGTTACATGTCGCGCTATCCATCTTTTATGTCAGCCTCTCCTTGTTGCCATGAAACCTCTAACCTTGAAACCTTCCTAGCAAAACCACTGTTTGGCTATGTTACCCGCTTGCTCAGCCCCCCTTATAGCGTTGTTAGTTGCAGGTGAAGATGAAGTTCGTTCCAGGAGGGAACTTGTTGTTGGCATATCACAATATCTATAATTATTATTAACACACCTATATACTGGGCATGGGTGGAAGGCTTGGCCTTTTTGCTCGGTGTTTTGTTCCACTCATGCCACCTTAGGCGCCGATAAACCGACATTATGTTCCTTGATTTTGCGTTCCTTACATGATGGGTGGATGGGGACCCCTTGACAGTTCGACTTTGAATAAAACTCCTCCAGCAAGGCCCAACATTGGTTTTAATTTGCCTCATAACAACAACTTAATTAATTAATTAAATTTGCATAGGGGGTCGCTCCCTCGGGGATTCTTAATTCTACATAGTAGGGGGGGCCAGTGCTGATGGTGTTGGTCCCAAACGGGGAGACCGCGAGGTCACCACGGGGAAACTCGAGGATTGACTCCCGTAGGCTCACCTATCCGGACGTGGCCTGAGACGAGATACGCGCGGCTACTATCAGGGTGTCGGCATGCCGGGAGGTCTTGCTAGACTTGTTTTTACCATTGTCGAAATGTCTTGTGCTACCGGGATGCCGAGCCTGATCGGTTTTCCCTAAGATAAGGGGTGATGATATTATATTTATCACTTCAGCTAATCGTGAGAGCTTGTGATGGGCTAAGTTGGGACACCCCTGCAGGGTTATGATCTTTCGAAAGCCGTGCCCGCGGTTATGTGGCAGATTGGAATTTGTTAATGTCCGGTTGTAGAAAACTTGACAGAGGATCCGAAGTAAAACACACAACTGTGTGAGTAACCGTGACTGTCTCTTTTCACTTTGAGAAGAGAACACGGTGGGGTTATGTTTGACTCGTATGTAGTTCAGGATCTTTAGCGATCACTACTTTTGCGACCGTTTGCGTAGATGCTCATCTTATTCTTGTAGACGTAAGTTAGCCACCATATTATGCTTAGCCGCTGCTGCAACCTCACCACCTTACCTCTTCCTACCCATAAAGCTTTGCTAGTCTTGATACCCATGGTTATGGGATTGCTGAGTCCTCGTGGCTCACAGATACTACAACACCAGATGCAGGTTCAACCGAGTTCGATGCAGGAGCTGGTTCAAGTACTTCGCTGAGAGCTCGATGAAGATCGTGGATGTTTGCTTGTGACGTTTTCGACGATCAGTAGTGGTTTCTACTAGGATTCGATCCAGGCCTGTGGCTTTATGTTGTTTTGGTATCTTTCTTTTGGATCTTCACCCGTAGTCGGGTTGTGATGTTTTGAATGATGTATTGCTTATGTAATGTATTGTGTGAAGTGGCGAGTGTAAGCCAACTATCTCCTTTTGCAATTTAATCCCTCTTTTACATGAGTCGTGCAAAGATACCAAACTTGAGATCATTCTAGGATGGGCTTATACCTTTAAGTCGTGCCTCGACACGTAGGAGGTATAGTCCCATCCTGGGCATTACAGTTCTCTTACGACCACTAGTAGAGAACGGGCCATCTGCCTCGGTTGGTAAGGGCCTTTTGCCCCGGTTCCTGAACCGGGACTAAAGGGTCGGTACTAATGCCCTAGCCCTTTAGTCCCGGTTCAATCTAGAACCGGGACAGATGGGTCTCCACGTGGCCTGTGCGCGAAGCCCAGGCAGGTGGGCCTTTGGTCCCGGTTGGTGGCACCAACCGGGACCAAAAGGCATCCACGCGTCAGCATTTCTGTGGCTGTGGTTTTTGTTTTTTGTTTTTTGAAGGGGGGGGGGGTTGGGGGTTTTGGGGGGTTAATTTAGGTGTTTCATATATTGTGTTAGCTAGCTAATTAATAGAGAGAAGTGTCCTCTCTTATGTCCGTGCTTGGTCGACGCTACGTACTACACATATGTATAGAGAGGACTAGACACGCTAGCTAGCTAGCTAGCTAGTAAGCAAACGAAGGAAACAGAAGATCGTCATCAACATATATATGCATACAGAGAGAAGTGATATCGACCACCTCTCCTTCTCCGAGAGATTGGCCGAACAACAAGTTCTCGTATATCTATCCGACACTACCGGGTACATTTATACAATAATTATCTCTTACAAATATAATCTCCTATCATATGGACGCATGGTCCACATAGTATTCTCCGTCTTCAGCGATCACGTGGTCAAGGAAGAATGCCGCCAATTCCTCTTGAATTGCTCGCAGACGATCTAGTGCTAGGAGTTCATTGCGCATCCGAAAGATCTAATTTGAAGAAGGGGGTCAATACATATATGAATAAATGAAACTCAACACAAATGATGGTAATGAAATAAAATTATGAATATTATTAATTGCTTACGCACTTCAAATTGTGTGTCAGAGTAGCCCCGCTCACAGGTCGTGTGGCGGATGGACTCGCAAATGTAGTATCCACAGAAATCATTCCCTTGTTCCTGCCACAACCACTTTACAAGAAATAGAGGTCAATCAAACTGATAAGCAAGAATGCCAAATGGTATTGATGAAACTAGCGCTTGAATCAATAGGAGATGCGCGGAACATGCTACTATATAGTACTTACTTTCGGGTGTCTAAATTGCAGCTTCTTCGGCAGTCCCGGAGCTTTTTTGGTGAATTTTTTCCAAACCCTGCCAGACAAAGGAAAAAATTACTTGATATCAGAAATGAACAAAGTTGCTGATATGCATGGTGGATAATGATCGATTTAACTTACTTCTCGAGCATTTGAGTCATGTCCGCATACTCCTTAGGATCTTTTCGTTTAGAGTCCAAGACAGTTACTACTCCCTGCTCAAGCTTAATCTATAGGAGAATATAGTGGAACCTGCACACGCATGCATGAACTCATCAATTACATTACTATAACCTTGACTAATATATAAGGGAAACCAAATATGGACAAGACAGTAACACTCACTTGAAGTTGTAAGGAAAGAGTATTATATCTTTGTTTTCATTTACCACCAACGATCATACCAAGTTGGCCTCGGTATCTGCGGCACGCAATTCAACCTTAGTTGCATCTATGAGATATGTGTTAATGAACCCTATATCACCGACTTGTCTTTTCTTCAATTCGACGATCTTCAATCTGCATAATATAGTGAGGATAATTATAAATACATGCAATGAAAGAGCTGAGCTATATAGAGAGACTTAATGACAGAAGTAGTACTACTTACAGACAGTAGCAGGTGACCGTTGCTTTATCGAGGTCCAATTGATTGAAAAACTGATAGAACTCCTCAAATGGAATAGGCAATAGTTCAATTCCAATGAGGTCATGCTCCGGTTTAACTCTCACATACAAACTATCCCTCCCCCCAGACTCTCTGCAGATTTTCAAGTACCAATCATGCAATCTTCGCATCATCGTTGATAGAGATCTTTCATCTTTGACGAGAGGCTTCCCGTACTCGTATCTTTGTATCTGCACCTCCAAGAAATCATATTGTACATCATCGGGCAGGTAATCTCCAAGATTGCTATAACCGGGCACCATCCTCGGATCATTAGCGACGATGTCGCTAGACACCTTGAGCGGGGGGCACGATTGATCCGCTTGTTCGCCGAGCTGGGCAATTTGTTTCCCAGCTCGTCCTTCTGCTAACCTTTAATCACTTTTAGTACTTCCCGACCGCTTCGCTTCGTGAAATCACTTTTCAATAATGCGGTCATAGTTGTCTTTCGGCTGACTTTTCGCTGGTTTCTTTAGAGCAACAAGAGTGCGCTTTGCTTTCACCGAATCTATCTTCTCCTCCGAAGGTGGATGTCTCTGTGCTTTCAACCCTTCAAGCCAGTCCTTCACTTCGCCTTCAGCGATCTTCGTGTTTTCCTCGTCGGACCTCTCGTATGGTAACTTCTCTAGAGGCATGAGAGAAGGACCGAATCTGTATTGCCTCCCGCCTCTGGCTGTACTGCTAGACGCCGGCAGACCAGACGAAGCGGCTGTCTTCTTTCCTTTCTTACGCGCCGGAGCAGCCGGAGCGGCGGCAGGTCTCTTCCGCCCTTGCTGACTAGGCGGAGAAGGAGGAGGCTGGCTGCTCGGGCGCGCCGGCGCAGGCGGAGAAGGAGGCGGAGTGCCGCCATGCGCCGGAGAAGGAGCCGGAGTGCCCTGATCATCACTCGCCGGAGGAGGAGGAGGCGGAGTGCCCTGACTCGCCGGAGGAGGAGGAGGAGGCGGAGGCGTCCAGTTGAGAATGTTGATGAGGTCCTTCCGCCATAGGCATGGAGTCTTCAGTGAAGAACCCAGCCGAGTCTCCCCTTCACCGGTAGGGTGGTCAAGCCGGAGGTCCTCAAATCCCTCCGTTATTTTATACACCATCACCCTAGCATATCCTTCTGGAATCGGCCAGCAGTGAAAAGTTGCGCCGGGTCCAGTAGGATAAACAGAGCCAACAGCCGCCTTGACCTTCATATTTATCCATTGCGTCATAAGGTGGCAATTTTGAGACTCCGTGATAGCATCCACGGGATAGCTGGCAGGAGCCGTCAAGACATGCTCCGGCTGAAGCAGCTCGGTGGAAGCCACGCTGCTTCTCCGCTGAGATGGCGGGGTAGCTTCGGGGGAAGCTTCGGCAGTTTTTTGTCCCGATTTGCTTCTCGTTCCTCTATCGCTTGTATTCTGGCGTGCAGCGCCTGCAGTTCGGTCTGCTGCACTTTCTTCCTCCTCTCGTGGCATTTGTAACCGCCTGCGTCCGAAAACCCAGCACTCCACGGAACGGAGCCTGGCGTGCCTCGTGTCCGTCCAGGGTGCTCAGGATTCCCGAGGGCCATTGTGAGCTCGTCGTTCTCTCTGTCGGGAAAGAACGTCCCTTGCTGCGCTGCTTTGATATAGTGCCGAAACTTCTTGAGTGGTATTTCCAATTGCTTGTCCGTCCAAATGCACCTCCCTGATACAGGGTCCAAGGTTTTGCCAGCCCCGAAGAACCAAGTTCGGCAACGGTCTGGCCAGTTCATTGTCTCTGGCACTACCAGAAAAAGGGCTATAGATGGAATTGACACTAATGGCGCACCAGACATGTGGTGCGCCATTAGTATATACTAATGGCGCACCATGTGTTGGTGCGCCATTAGTATCCAAATACTAATGGCGCACCGTTGACGTGGTGCGCCATTAGTAACAAATTTTTTTTTCATTTTTTTCTCAAAACTACTAATGGCGCACCAGTGGATAGTGCGCCATTAATAGTTGAACTACTAATGGCGCACCACATCCACGGTGCGTCATTAGTAATTTTTTTTCAAATTTTGTTTTTATTTTTTTATTTTATTTTCAAAAAATACTAATGGCGCACCGTGGGAGTGGTGCGCCATTAGTAGTTCAACTTACTAATGGCGCACCACTCCCACGGTGCGCCATTAGTATTTTTTCTTCAAAAAATAATACTAATGGCGCACCGTGGGAGTGGTGCGCCATT
>LR738714.1:823574187-823593661 GCA_902687465.1 Secale cereale | reverse complement strand
CGGGAGTTTATGTCGACACGACATAGGTACATGGGAAAATAATATTATCGGGAAGGGGGTATATCGACCACCCCCCTCGTGTTGAAGTTATCGGGAGGGGTATATCGACGACGACAGACCCGATAAAACATAAGAAAACAAAGAAGAAATAAAAAGAGGAGAAGAAGAAAGGAACAGCTAGAGGAGAAGATCGAAGAAAAAAAAAGAAAAAAAAAGAGGAGAAGAAGAAAGGAATAGAGGAGAAGAAGAGAAAATTTCTCTTCTTCTCCTCTATTCCTTTCTTCTTCTCCTCCTCTTCTTTTTCTTCTTTTTTCTTCTTCTTATTTATTTCTCCTCTTCTTCCTCTCCTCTTTTTCTTTCTTTCCTCTTCTTATTTTCTTCTTTCCTATCCTTCTTTTTCTAAATTTGTAACTTTTGCAATATAAAACTTTTCTACAATTGTAACTTTCTATATATGAACAAAAAACTTTCTACGAACAAAAAAACATTTTTAACATATATATTTAGCAAATTCCTAAGAAAAATAAAAAAAATATAGCCACATACACATATACATCACATACACATATACATTATAGCCACATACAACAACTATATACACATATACAAATACACATAAGCAACTATATACACATACACATATATATACATATCACATATGAAAAAAAACATATATATAGCAATATATATATAACAGAGCCGGGCGCGCGGCGGCTCACAGCGCAGGGGTATGCGAGGGCGCCGGCGACGAGGAGCACGGGGGCAGACGAGGGCGCCGGCGACGAGGAGCGAGCCGGCCCGTGGCGCGGGGCGACGGGGCAGGGGCGCGGGGCGACGGCGACGGCGAGCACGGGGCAGGGGCGCGGGGCGACGGCGATGGCGAGCTCGGGCAGCCTAGCGGCGTCGTCGGGGCGGGGAAGACATAACTGAAACGAAATTTCACAAGTGCTACTTATATAGACAGGGCATTGGTCCCGGTTCGTGGCACAAACCGGGATGAATGCCCCCTTTAGTCCCGGTTGGTGCCACCAACCGGGACCAAAGGTCTCTTTTCAGCAGCCCAAAGGGCGGGAAGGAGAGACCTTTGGTCTCGGTTGGTGGCACCAACCGTGACTAAAGGGGGGCATTGGTCCTGGTTTGTGCCACGAATCGGGACCAATGCCCCCCTTTAGCCCCGGTTGGTGCCACCAACCGGGACTAAAGGCCCTGTGCTGCCCTCCGGCCAAAATCTTTAGTCCCACCTCGCTAGTTGATAGGGGCTCGGAGTTGTTTATAAGCCCCACTGCGTTCGCTGTATTGAACTCCTCTCTATTGCAGGCTTCTGGGCCTAACTCTGCGCGCTGCCCTGTGAGTCTGCTGAGCCTTATAGTCCAGCTGCATCCTGGGCCGTAGGCCTTGCAGGCTCACTGGGCAGCGCCCATTTTTTTATTTTATTTTTCCTTTTCTGCTTTATTTATTTCTAAGTTGTTTTTTGCTGTATTTAGAGTTTCTTTGTGAATATTATTGCTTTAGGTAAAACCAATTACAAACTTTCTGTTAGTGCCAGTAGTATTCAAATTTGTTTCTACTTACAACAAAATACTTATTGTTGCTATTTCTATTTTTTTTTTCAGTTTTTTTGTTTTGTTTTCTGCATTATTTATTTTCTTTTGTTTTTTGCTTTATTTTTAAATTCTTTTTGCTTTTAGGTCAGCAAAATTATAAACTTTCTGTAAGTGCCATTAGTTTTAGAAAAATTACCCATTTTTAATGTATTTTTTTCCTTTTCTGCTTTATTTATATCTAAGTTGTTTTTTTGCTGTATTTATAGTTTCTTTGTGAATATTATTGCTTTAGGTAAAACCAATTACAAACCTTCTGTTAGTGCAAGTAGTATTCAAATTTGAATAGTTTAAATTTGATTTTTTTTTCTTTGTTGCTTTATTTATTTTATTTTGTTTCTACTTACAACAAAATACTTATTGTTGCTATTTTTATTTTTTTGCAAGTTTTTTTGTTTTGTTTTCTGCATTATTTATTTTCTTTTGTGTTTTGCTTTATTTTTTAATTCTTTTTGCTTTTAGGTCAGCAAAATTATAAACTTTCTGTTAGTGCCATTAGTTTTAGAAAAATTATAAACTTTCTGTTAGTGCCATTAGTTTTCAAATTTGAAAAATTAAAATTTGAATTCTTTGAAATTTGTGTGAATCACAAGTTTGTGGTTAACTTTACTAAAAAAATGAACATAGATGCACCTATAGAGAAAATTGGACATAAATTCATAGTTTCAAATGAACTCTAAAAAAGTTGGCATATCATGTGCATGTACAAAACGGACAATGGTATCATACTCGTCTGTTACAAAGTTGGCATGGTATCATCATAATAGTTGTGGAAAAAAGTCTTCACTTTTTCTTTGCTTGTGTCATTTGCTTATTGCGCCGTAACCATGGATAATCTTCATCGTTTATCAGGATGCTTGGGTCAGCCTTGACTTTGAAGGGGGGAATTTCATGAAACTTTTCATAATCTTCAGATATGTCTGTCTTGCCCTCCACTCCCAGGATGTCCCTTTTTCCTGAAAGAACTATGTGGCGCTTTGGCTCATCGTATGATGTATTCGCTTCCTTATCTTTTCTTTTTCTCGGTCTGGTAGACATGTCCTTCACATAGATAACCCGTGCCACATCATTGGCTAGGACGAACGGTTCGTCAGTGTACCCAAGATTTTTCAGATCCACTGTTGTCATTCCGTACTGTGGGTCTACCTGTACCGCGCCTCCTGACAGATTGACCCATTTGCACTTAAACAAAGGGACCAAATCATGTCCGTAGTCAAGTTCCCATATGTCCAGTATGTAACCATAATATGTGTCCTTTCCTCTCTCGGTTGTTGCATCAAAGCGGACACCGCTGTTTTGGTTGGTGCTCTTTTGATCTTGGACAATCGTGTAAAATGTATTCCCATTTATCTCGTATCCTTTGTAAATCAATACAGTCAAAGATGGTCCCCTGGAAAACAAGTACAACTCATCACAAACAGTGTTGTTACCTCTGAGACGTGTTTCCAACCAACTGCTAAAAGTCCTGATGTGTTCACATGTAATCTAGTCATCGCACTGCTCCGGGTGTTTGGAGCGCAGACTGTTAATGTGTCACCAAGGTAGAGTTCTGTAGAACTGTGTACTGTGCTTAAGACCAAGAATATCCGTCCCTGCATATTATTGAGTCCCTTCCAAGCGTGCCTTTTCCAGTCAGTCTCCCCTCATACCGCGATTTAGGGAGACCTATCTTATTAAGGCCAGGAATGAAGTCAACACAAAACCCGATGACATCCTTTGTTTGATGGCCCATGGAGATGCTTCCTTCTGGCCTAGCGCGGTTACGGACATATTTCTTTAGGACTCCCAAGAACCTCTCAAAGGGGAACATATTGTGTAGAAATACGGGCCCCAGAATGACAATCTCGTCGACTAGATGAACTAGGACGTGTGTCATGATATTGAAGAAGGATGGTGGGAACACCAGCTCGAAACTGACAAGACATTACGCCACATCACTCCTTAGCCTTGGTACGATTTCTGGATCGATCACCTTCTGAGAGATTGCATTGAGGAATGCACATAGCTTCACAATGGCTAATCGGACGTTTTCCGGTAGAAGTCCCCTCAATGCAACCGGAACCAGTTGCGTCATAATCACGTGGCAGTCATGAGACTTTAGGTTCTGGAACTTTTTCTCTGGCATATTTATTATTCCCTTTATATTCAACGAGAAGCCAGTCGGGACCTTCATACTGAGCAGGCATTCAAAGAAGATTTCTTTCTCTTCTTTCGTAAGAGCATAGCTGGCAGGACCTTCATACTGCTTCGGAGGCATGCCGTCTTTTTCGTGCAAACGTTGTAGGTCGTCCCATGCCTCAGCTGTATCTTTTGTCTTTCCATACACGCCCAAGAAGCCTAGCAGGTTCACGCAAAGGTTCTTCGTCACGTGCATCACGCCGATTGAAGAGCGGACCTCTAGGTCTTTCCAGTAGGGTAGGTCCCAAAATATAGATTTTTTCTTCCACATGGGTGCGTGTCCCTCAGCGTCATTCAGAACAGCTAGTGCGCCGAGGCCCTTTCCAAAGATTACGTGTAAATCATTGACCATAGCAAGTACGTGATCACCGGTACGCATGGCGGGCTTCTTCCGGTGATCTGCCTCGCCTTTGAAATGCTTGCCTTTCTTTCGACATTGATGGTTGGTCGGAAGAAATCGACGATGGCCCAGGTACACATTCTTCCTGCATTTGTCCAGGTATATACTTTCAATGTCATCTAAACAGTGCGTGCATGCGTGGTATCCTTTGTTTGTCTGTCCTGAAAGGTTACTGAGAGCGGGCCCATCGTTGATGGTCACGAAGAGCAACGCCTTTAGGTCAAATTCCTCCTGTCTGTGCTTATCCCACGCACGTACACTGTTTCCATTCCACGGCTGTAAAAGTTCTTCAACTAATGGCCTTAGGTACACATCAATGTCGTTGCCGGGTTGCTTAGGGCCTTGGATGAGAACTGGCATCATAATGAACTTCCGCTTCATGCACATCCAAGGAGGAAGGTTATACATACATAGAGTCACGGGCCAGGTGCTGTGATTGCTACTCTGCTCCCCGAAAGGATTAATGTCATCCGCGCTTAAAGCAAACCATACGTTCCTTGGGTCCTTTGCAAACTCCTCCCAGTACTTTCTCTCGATTTTTCTCCACTGCGACCTGTCAGCGGGTGCTCTCAACTTCCTGTCTTTCTTACGGTCCTCACTGTGCCATCGCATCAACTTGGCATGCTCTCCGTTTCTGAACAAACGTTTCAACCGTGGTATTATAGGAGCATACCACATCACCTTCGCAGGAGCCCTCTTCCTGGCGGGCTCGCCGTCAACATCACCAGGGTCATCCCGTCTCATCTTATTCCGCAATGCACCGCATACCTGGCATGCGTTCAGATCCTTGTATGCACCGCGGTAGAGGATGCAGTCATTAGGGCATGCATGTATCTTCTGCACCTCCAATCCTAGAGGGCATACGACCTTCTTTGCTGCGTATGTACTGTCGGGCAATTCGTTATCCTTCGGAAGCTTCTTCTTCAATATTTTCAGTAGCTTCTCAAATCCTTTGTCAGCCACAGCATTCTCTGCCTTCCACTGCAGCAATTCCAGTACGGTACCGAGCTTTGTGTTGCCATCTTCGCAATTGGGGTACAACCCTTTTTGTGATCCTCTAACATGTGATCGAACTTCAGCTTCTCCTTTTGACTATCGCATTGCGCCCTTGCATCGACAATGACCCGGCGGAGATCATCATCTGATTGTTCTTGATCTTCAGCAGCTTCACCCGTTGCAGCATCATTGGGCACATCGTCTGGTTCCTCTTGATCTTCACCAGCTCCCCCCATTGCAGCATCACTGTATTCAGGGGGCACATAGTTGTCATCGTACCCTTCTTCTTCGCCGTCTTCCATCATAACCCCTATTTCTCCGTGCCTCGTCCAAACATTATAGTGTGGCATGAAACCCTTGTAAAGCAGGTGGGAGTAAAGGATTTTCCGGTTAGAGTAAGACATCGTATTCCCACATTTAGTGCATGGACAACACATAAAACCATTCTGCTTGTTTGCCTCAGCCGCATTTAGAAACTCATGCACGCCCTTAATGTACTCGGAGATGTGTCTGTCACCGTACATCCATTGCCGGTTCATCTGCGTGCATTATATATAATTAAGTGTGTCAAAAACCATTACAGAACATCATAAATAGATAATTAAGTGACCAAATTAATAGAAGTTCATCATCACATTAAAACCAAAGTACATACATAGTTCTCATCTAACAACATATAGCTCTCCAGAGCATCTAATTAATTTTCACCATACACATCGAAACTATGTAAAACATTTCAATGCGAAAACAAATGCGATCATAATCACAACCAAGGTAATAATTGATCCAACGGCATAATGATACCAAGCCTCGGTATGAATGGCATATTTTCTAATCTTTCTAATCTTCAACCGCATTGCATCCATCTTGATCTTGTGATCCTCGACGACATCCGCAACATGCAACTCCAATATCATCTTCTCGTCCTCAATTTTTTTTATTTTTTCCTTCAAGAAATTGTTTTCTTCTTCAACTAAATTTAACCTCTCGACAATAGGGTCCATCTTGATCTTGTGATCATCGACGACTTCCGCAACATGCAACTCCAATTCCATCTTCTCCTCCTCCATTTTTCCAATTTTTTCTTCAAGGAAATGTTTTCCTCTTCAACTAAATTTAACCTCTCCACAAGAGGGTCGGTTGGAATTTCCGGTTCAACTACCTCCTAGACATATAAAAACATCTATGCATGTCAGGTTGGTCGACATAATTGTCATAAACACTAAAACAATTAGTTATAAATTAAATATAATATACCACATCCGAATCGTAGACAGGACGAGGGCCCACGTGGGCGGATATCAAAACCATCGCACTATATAATAACAAGCAATAATAAATGTAAGAAAATTAGACAAATATCTATCTAAAGCAATAATAACAAGCAATAATAAAAGTAAGAAAAGCATGGACATAACAAGAGGCTCACCACGATGGTGCCGGTGACGAGATCGGCGGGGGCGATCGACGGCGGCGAAGACGGGGACGGGACGTGACGGACCGCTAAACCTAGACAAATCTTGGAGAAAATAGAGCTTCGAGAGGAGAAAAGCTTAACTAGTGTGGCTCGGGCATTCCATCGAACACGTTGTGTGCATAGGAGGTGAGCTAGAGCACCACCAAGCCCTCTCCCCCTCGGCCAGAAAAAACAGAGCAGTGTGCTCTGCTCTTGCGTGGGAGGGTATATATAGGCACCTCATTGATCCCGGTTGGTGACATGAACCGGGACTAAAGGGGAGCCCTTGGTCCCGGTTCAAGTCACCAACCGGGACCAATGGTTGTGGCCAGGAGCAAGACCCATTGGTCCCGGTTCGTGGCACCAACCGGGACCAAAAGGTCCAGACGAACCGGGACCAATGGCCCACGTGGCCCGGCCGGCCCCCTGGGCTCACAAACCGGGTCCAATGCCCCCATTGGTCCCGGTTCTGGATTGAACCGGGACTAATGGGCTGGACCATTGCCCCGTTTTCTACTAGTGGACCGGGCCTAGAACCACCAGATGGGTTGGTGTTCTCATGTGCTTGAGGAGAATTCTCCTTGACCTGTTGGCTAGTAGGTTCTGCATCTATTGTTTCTTCAACTTCTATAACTTCCTCTTCTCCGGGACCTTTAGCGCTGCCTCCTTTAGCCAAATCGCTAGCATAAACCTCACATAGCTTGTCAAAATTAACCATAGGCTTCATGTATAGAGGACCTGCTCCTTCACGGGACTACAAAGAGAGCATGACTTTCCATTAGAAAATAAAGTATAATGCACAAAAATGAAACATAATAGATTACTTTGTCTATTTATTTGACATATTGTACCTTCGCCCAACCCATATAGGTCTCTCTATCTCCGACTACCATCTTCTTCTCATCGTCCCATCCAAATCCACTACCATTTTGCATAATTTCCAGAACATAGGGAAGTTGTTTCTTCAAAATATTAACTTTTGACCTGATATGTGGATCAGCTTTGAGATCAGCATGTGGGAGTACTTCAGCCATTTTCTTCTCAATATATGTAAGATAGCCGGACTTGTGACCGGTGTCTACTTTCCAAGATGAATCATTCATGTCATATAGAATGTCAATAAGTAACTTTTCCTCCTCCGCTGTCCATGTCCTCTTGTCTCTCTTTTTGGATGCCAATTTGCTCTCCTTTGGCTTGGTATTCTGCTAGATTTTAATAGGACGATAAAAATGTATATATACAAATGATAAAGAATATAGATGGTCATAAATGAAATATGATGTTCATACATTAATCAATCTCTCCCATCGTTACAGAAAAGTGAATAAAAAGAAACATAAGCAACTACGACAAATGGGACGAAACAAATATTGATGAAGAATGTTTGGGCACTCATAGGTTGCTGAATAAACAATTAAGATCCTACACCTAACATCTAGTAGCATGTATCAGCGATCACGTCTTTTCTCTGTCCAAGCTTTCCACATTTCATCAGCTAATTTATCTCTTTTCTCAGTCCATTGTGATGATGTTTCGGTGGACTGAATGACATCCTCATTTACTTGTTGTTGTTGAAGGCGTAGCATGTACTCATCTAGATATTGTTCGCACGGATCAACACGCATTTGTTGGCGTATCAGATTGTGAATATAGCAGCATGCTAAAATTATGTCAACTTGTGTATCAAGAAATTTTTGTACGCAAGTAAATTGAGAGACCCTTTTAAAAAAGTACATTGACTGTAAGCTGGGACATGGAAGTCATCAAATCTGTAGCAGCTATCAAGACTTGTTTGTGTATACATTTGACACTTAATTTCGTATGTAAAACTGAACTTAGATAGTACAGGAAGCATGAAGCATGTAGGTACAGAAAGGCAAGTGCTATATGACATATACATATCGTTCCATACATGCAGCCACATCGTCAAGTTAGTAGCTATTGTGGTTTGCCCTTTTTCATGTAGTATATGTTAGGTGGCATCACGAACAATCTTGGTTCTCTACATGTACAAGTAGTAGCCACAACAGCAATCCAACGATGACCAGCAACTACAGCCGAAGACTAGCAAATAAATTTATACAAGAACAAGAGATTGCATCCAGTAATTATTCACATCCATGTCCCATCTATGCTTCTAAAAAGGATATCAAGAACTAATCAAGACAAAGACCTCTGTACAGTATTTTTAGGAATCAAACAAGGGAGCAAATGAAATACTAAATCGATGTAGTAATCCACACCTCTGGCCTTTTGGTGACTCTTGCTTGTGAACTGCAAGGGGGGAACCGAAGTGATGGAACAAATCTGTGACTTGTGAATCAGGGGAAAAAATAGAAAGAAGAATAGATCTGCATCATCAGTAAAAAACGAATCCAACTTTGTTAGCCAAACCAGATGGGATACAGCTAGATGTGTAGGTACGGAGGATTGGCAGAAAAAGTAACACGAATTGAAGATGGAAAGGGGAAAAACGGGTTACCTCAGCTCCTGTTCGTGCTTGCCGCCAGCTCTAGAGGAGATTGGGGAGAAGTTAGTGGCCGCCAGTTAGTTTGGAGGACTAATGGTGGCGCTGCTAAATAGGGGTCATTAGCTAGGATTTTACCGCGCTTTCGCTGGGATTTTCGCGCCTTTTCCCCCTTCCGCCGCGGGACGTGACGAACAGCTCGAGTTTTTTTTGGGGGTGGGGGCGTCAATTCCCACTCCCACGCTGAATTACTAGGGTCCCCCCAGGGAAGAGTTATACGGGAGTTGGGCCTCCTAACTCCCCTTCCCCTTCCCCTCTTAACTCCCATGTCCCTGAGTCAATCAAAGGAAATTAAGTCCCATGGACCATAAACTCCCATTCCCCACGCCCAACTCCCCCCAAACAAACACGCCGTTAGGTACATGGTAATTTTACTAAAGAAATTTACATGGCAGTTTCTGTAATTTTGTACATGGCAGTTTTATTATTAATGACATGGTGTTTTTATTATAAGAGGATACCGGTTTTATTATTGCCATTTTTACCTAATGTTCACAACTCAAGCTTTCTTTTTGTACATGGCAGTTTTATTATTAATAACATGACATTTCAACTATTTATGTGACATTTTTTATAGGGATGGCAGTTTTATTAATGGAGAGCATGGCGTTTTTAATTATTGGCGGCATGACATTTTTATTATTAATAAGATGGCAAGAAAATGGAAAATAATTTAGGTTTTTTACGACAACAGCAAGCAACAAGAAAGTACTGGGTCACTGCAGCTGCATACATTGTTGTTGTGTTGGTTATCAGTTGTGTTGTGGCCGTTTTGCTACTAGTCAGATTGCCTACTATAGCAACTCAAACTGATAATTAAGGGGGGAAATCTGACTTAAAATTACACAACAGCTAGCTTTTACCAAAGCTGTCAATTGATATGAACTCCTGATATGGATGTCACATTCTTAGGCAGGGAACATCCACATTGATGTTACACTTTAATTAACTGAAAAATGGATATGACCACCAGCAGGCAAACCAGAAGACAGTAAAGCAATACTCAGTGTGCTGCTATGCAAGCCGCGTTATCTGTCAATAAAGCCCCATGAATTTTATTTTATTTTTACTCTTGTTTCACGGCATAAGTAATGAGAGAAGAAGCTGCAGCAGAATATACTGGACATTCGTTGTTTTCTGATGCGTGCATCCATCAGGTAACTTGGTGAAAGTATGCCATGCGTGGCCTCATCCCAGTGGAAAGGAACAATAGCAAAGAACTGATTCCAATGACCACTCCCTACAGCAGTTCACTATCTGTCTGTCGGGTTTACTTCACTTGCTCGGGTCCATTCATATGTGTAATATACTAAGTACTAGTACTAGTTAAAGAAAAATAAATGTGACTTGCAGATACACAGCAGCGGCTGGCTTAATCTACTCATGGTTGCTGATTGATTGGAACTGCTAGTTTAAATGTAACATTCATTTCTTAGGCAGGGAGCAGCCACATAGTTGTTACATTGACCAAGGAATAGGCACAGCCAAGTGAAATTCTGTAGATTGTTACGCGCCATCTTGTCATCAAATCTGCGTGCACATCCTTCCAATCTGCGGGCACATTGAACTCAGGAAAGATGGATCTGACAACGGCTCCATCGAATCTGGACAAACAAGACCGAAAAAAAAAACTCTGACATCACAGAAGATTTTGTAGCCAATTCAAGAGATATAAAGGAACAAATTTCTAGGTATTTAGGTACTAGTATCAGAGGAACGCGCAGAATACCATAATACTCATCTTAACTGAATTTCAAACACGTGGTTGTAGTCAGACACTCATTTCAGTGTGACGGACAGAGGCACATGAACAGAAAAGAATTCAGTCCTGAAAACTCATACATAATTGGTGTACCTTTGTTTCACAAGAATTCAATTACTGCCTAGGCACACTATCAGTATAATAAACTTCTAACAAAAAAAGAAGAAAGAACCTGTGGGTTTTGGTAACAAGAAACAATACAATCACCTGAAAACACTTAAGTTTCAGTCAATTATCTCAGCCAACATGATTGTTTTGGTGATTCAGAGCACGACCATGATACCGAGGATCTAAGAGTGTGACGGAGACATTGACTGCAATAAAGAACACTTTCAGTTGCCCATGGTGATAAGCACCACCTTCGATCTTATGAGGTTGATTCAGATAAAACAACATCGCAGGATAGCATTTTTGTTGCCTGTGAGCACAAGCCCGTCTTATTTACAGCAGTGACTCAGGATCTTATTAGTGACCATGCAAGTTATGCAGGTTTATCTCAAAACAGCATCGCAAGATAAAATTATACATCTGAAGATGACTACAGGAAAACTCTTCTTCTTCCTTACATCTATCAAAAGAAAAAGTGTACAAAATGGGATGTCGACTTGAATGAATTTTCTCAAGGTGAATCAATACAAGGTAAACCGGATATAAAGTTGTATTCCTTCTACTTTATCTTGATCATCAAAACTACTCCTCTAAAGTAATTATAATGACCCGGTATTTTTAGTGATTCCAGATTTCCATCAGGACTCACTCATGCATAAGCTACTCCTAGTGTACAAGATCACTTCTCTTACTAACCCCATTCTCTTTAAAAGGAGAACGAAACAAACTAGACAAGAAACACAATTATGTTCCTGATCTTTCTTACATTTTTCATGAGCACAAGAAGTTAAACAGTACTAAATCAAACAAGAGTAATCAATTGCCATAATGAGCATGAAGCAATAAGCAAGTCATGTGATAATTATGAAGTGAAGAAGATAACTTGGAAGCAATAGAAACTTTACCACTTCATATTCTCCTTGAAGACAACAATGACGATGGGAAGTTGATATATGCATATGTATGATGCTTAAAATAGTGATGTGTCTCATAAACCCTCTGAAGCTGCAACGTCTTGACATCCATTGAGAAAAATACAACAACAAATCGATTCGCTAGAGTGGCTTCTATCCTTGTGAAGAGCAAGTACCTTTGTGTTGCATCTCTCATACAATATTTGTACCCAGAATCTAGTGAGATTGTCTTCTCCATCTGCCACTGGCTGGGACTGGGATTCTCCCATTTGTTCCGTGCAATGATATAGCTGAGATCGGATGAAGTTTCGCCGTGGAAACCAAAGATTCCAAGCCTGCCTTCCCCTGCCTCCACAGTGGCTATACCTTGGTTGCTCCATTCTCCCGGCGGGAGGTCAGCAGTGGAGAACTCCATCTTGGTGGTGTCAAGCAAGAGCAACTTTTTCATCCCGAATTGCACCCAGTCCCAGTAGAAGCAGCCATAAGCATAATGGCGCCTGGGGATGTAATGTTGGACACTTGACATCTCCTCCATGTCGCGCTTGTCAAGGGAAAAATCACTGAAATCCGTGGATGGAGCGGCTTGCCATTGATCAGTGCTCGAAGAGAAGACGAAGGCAGCCAGACTGGTACCGCAACGTGCCATCAAGATGACTCTGAATGTTGTCGCTCCAGCTGCTGCCTCCTCCTCACCAAGGGGGGCGAGGAAGCACACCAGCAGGCCTTGCTTACCGTTAGCGGGGGGATCGGGTGCTGTACCGATGCGGATAGGCCGTGAGGTAGAGGGGGGAGCAGGATGTACCGTCAGTGCAAGGGGTCGCACACCAGAAGATCCAGGAACATCGAGGGCTCCCTGTCGGCCTGTCGGCCTCGGCCGGCTGCGTTGGAGTGGTAGCTTCGGCTGAAAGCCAGGCCGGTGATCGCTGGCTGGCGACGTGGCGCCCGTGGGCGTCGTCATCCTCCTTGGATGCGTCGTGGGGGATCTAAACACCCTCTACTCTCGGATCAAGATCTTCAGGTGAAAACCAAGACCATGCTGTAGGGTCGGGCGGTGTCGTCGTCTTCAACCTCGTTTCCCCTCTTTAATTAGGCCGGCGTCTTGAAGATTTTGATCTCGTTGGTGCTTCCAACGGCTGGACGTGCACGCTGGCTTTTGTGGCAACGATGAAAAGGGTGTGAGCGAGGTCGGAGGCGTGGCATTGCTCGAGGTAGTCGGCTCTTCTCCAACATGTCTGTGGGATTGCCTCGGCTATTTATTGTTGTGAAGTCGAAGCTGCGGCGGCGAGGCCCTGGTGGTGTACAATGACGCGCGATAGGTTGTCCATTCGGCAATCCTCCACGACACCAACTTTTCCTAGTTCTTCGTAGTTCTCCGCCAAATTCGCGGCTGCATTGCCTTGTCGGGGCGAACGGTGTACTGCCTTGTGAGTGTAGTGTGGTTGTGCAGCCAATAGGACTGTTGTTTTTCTTTTACTTCGATAGTCAGATCTGCACCATGTTGTTTCTTCCGTTGCTTCCTGCTACATCTGAATCAACCCAGCAATCTGCTGGATCTTTCCAAAAAAAGAAGTCCTCCTAGGGTGTGTATATGTGGGGGGTGGGAGGGGGAGGGGGGGCTTCACGGAATCATAGGTGGTGGTATCGCCTCCCTACCCACCCCTACGTCTCTTTCTTGCCCGCGCCTCACCGCCACCAGAGTCATCTCCGGCTAGGCTCAGTCTTCGCCATAGCAGGGCATGGCTTCGCCGGTTCCAGCTTAATGTGCCTACTTCTCCTTGTTTTTTTTGCCCGCCCCTGCGTTGCAGGCCTCGTTGCCCGATTTACCGTCGGCTCTGATCGTTGGGGTGGATATGGGAGAGATAAAACGAAGGCGGCAATTGTTGTGGAAATGGGGAACATAATGAGACGTCATGGTTTTACTGATAAGTTCGTGGGGCGGCCCCCAACGGTCGGCTGCAGGCTTTTTTTGGCATGTGAACCGACCGCACAACACAGAGATTAATACTTATATTTGGCATACATTGGCATGACAGACTCATGAAGAGGCGGGTGAAATGTTCCAACTATCTTTAAAAGGAAAGGAAAAACAGCACCCCGTCTATAACGGATCTTATGAGGCTGATTCAAATCTAACAACTTTTTAGAACAAGATAAATGAGCAGTGAGTTGGGCTCTTATTTGTGACTGTATAAGTTAATCATATTTATTTTGAAACAACATTGAAGATAAAATAAGACTTTTCCTGCCTCATTACTTATTTATTTATTAAGAAATAGAGACTAGAGTAGCCGTGCTTGAAATTATCGTGAGGTGAGTGAAATACTCAAAAGGAAAAAGTGGATCTACCAATCCTTCTATACCTTGACCATGAAATATTCCATAAAAGTAATTGTTGGTTACATGAGGCCTAACACAATAATGGACGCGCGCATAAGCTATGTGAAAGGGCTTTCCTCCTGTCTGATTCCCTAAAAACCACAATTTGAATAAACAAAGAAACAAGACAGTGAATTGCAATTGTATACCTAGCACAAGATAAATACCCCTACTAAATGATGCAAACAAGACCAACCAACTGCAGTATTGAACTATTAGGCATTAGACAAGCTGGGAGATAACTATGAATGGATGGACATAACAAGGATGCAATAGGAAGTTTACCGCTTCATACTGTCGGTAAAGACAACAACGACGGTGGGAAGTTGGTATATATGAACGCTTCAGAACCAGAGAACCCGCAAGATTTAGCACACATCCTCTCAACCTGCATTGTCCTGACATCCAGTTTGCAAAATTCCATGATTGGTGGGGTTAACCATAAGTACTTCTGAGCTTCTATCCTTAGTAGGATCAAGTACTTTTCTGTTCCACCTTCGATATGATACCGATACCCAGAACCTAGTGACATTTTCTCCATCTGCCAGTCGCCGGAACTCTCGCCTTTGTTTTGCCTAATGGTATAACAGAGATAAGATTCGCCACTTGCATTTTCATGACCTGTACGAAACATCCCAAGCCTGCCTTCCCCTGCATCCACAATAGCTATATCATGCCGGCTCCATTCTCCAGGTGGGAGGTCAGCAACGGAGAACTCCATTGTCCTGGTATTAAGCACGAGCAAATCTGTAGTATTCATCGGCGAGACCCAGTAGACGCAGCTGCCCACCAAATGACGCCTGATAAAATACAAAGGCTGCCTGTCAATGATCAGATCACTCCAGGCCCGGGATGCAGCGGCTTGCCATTGCCCAGTGCTCGAAGAGAAGACAAACACGACCATATTGGTTTTGCAACATGCCGACCAGATCACTCTGAACACGTTGTATTCCGCCAGTGCAGCCTCCTCATCGCTAGGAGCGGGATGAAGCTGGGCTTGCAAGACCACCCCAAAAAATCGTCGTCTTGGCTCTCCACCGATGCCGCTAGGTCGTCAGGCAGTGGGGGAAGCAGGATGTACCGCCGGTGCAAGGGGTCACACACCAGAAGATCCGGGAACATCGAGGGCTCCCCGGCCATCATGTTTTGCTTGCAGACGAGGAGGACGCGGCTGTCGCGGACGTCCTGGACAGCCCACCGGCAGCGCGAAGGCAAGAACGAAAAGGAGAAGTCAGCGGCTAGGGCGAGCGAGCGGGCGGTGGGCGCAGAGGTGTGAGGCGGCTCAACGGGGTGGAACCTGCCGAGGTCGAGAAAGCGGAGGATTGGTGGTGGGTGGAGGCGACGGAATCGGCGGAGGAACGAGCCACCGGTGACGAGGTGGCGGAAGGTAACGCAAACGGCGGAGGTGCAGGCGAGGTCTTGTGTGTCTGGCAGCCGGATGAAAATCTCCGCCAAGAGGTGGCCGGGGATCTCCGAAAAAGGCCGGTAAACTTTCTTTGGGGTCGCCATCGGCGTGGATTGTGGAAAGAAGAGGCTGACGAGGGGAGCGCCGGCCGCCGAAAACCCTTGCGGCTCGACTAGAGGAGAGGAGAGATGGGAGTGCGCTGCTGCTGGAGAAGAGCGATCTGTTGTGCTGTCACAATGGGCCGTGAACCATAAGAACGTGTAACGGGCCATACGGGTCGGATGTCGGGCCATTTTTATTTTTTTTAAACTGCTAGAGCGCCAGACCTAACGAAAATAAAATAATGACTCAAATAGAAAAAAAACTAGAGCGCCAACTTCTTCTAGGAAAAACTATCATCGCGACGGAAAAGGCTCTTGATTAATTTTCGAACAAAGTTACATCTTCCACCAGGCCGGATACAATGAAGTCGGAGGATCACCTCTAGACACGTGTGGGATGCTTTGACATTTGTTTTTTCGAAATTCCTCGCTAGGAACACACGCCCTTCGTAGATTGTGGTAGCTTATGTTTTTTTTTTCTTTTTGCGGGGATGTGGTGGCTTATGTCGCTGAAAAACCGCAACCACTTCCCGGGAGTCTGACTTGATTATAATCTTCTCGCATCCAACTTGTCCTGCAAGGATTAGATTGTCCTTCAAAACTCTAGCTTCAACAATAATAAAAAAAGAGACCAACCCAGGGGCTAACCCTCGTTTGCAATTTTTTATAGGAGAAACTCCACGAACACTGTGCGTCAAAGCCGGGGCTTGAACTTGGGTTGGCTAGCAGCTACCCCAGCTGCCCAGCCAATGGGTCGACGCCCCGTCCTCTAACAGTAGCTGCCGAGTTTATGTGTTCTATTATGCTATTCGTCGCAACAAAGTTTTCATGGTCATCTCTAATAACTGCTCGGGTAGCTCCTATCTCCGCCCGAAGACTGAATGCAACATTGATATCCCATTTAACATACCCTCATGAGTTTCGACCACCCATACTTCTTGATGCCTCTCTTGTTGTCCACGCCCTTCATATCGTTCACGGTGAAGGCTGCGATTGATGTTTGGGTTGGCCTATGAATCGGCTCGTCATGCTTAACCCTTCTCCTCTGCCACCAAGTGTAACAGAGTGTAGAGACTAGCAACTCCCAAGATGCAGGCTAAGGTAGGATGGGGATCTTACTTGCCAATAACTTAAGAAGTTCTTGCAAAACTAATTTATGCACTCGCGATGCCTTGACAATATCCTCTAGCGTGTCAAGATTGTTTTCGTACTTCTCTAACTCGTGGGCAACCGAAACAAGCATGCTTAACATCCTCATAATCTCTTTGAAGATCGAACATGTAGCTGAGACTGGAATATGTCGATTTGCCAAAATGTTGTTGCATGCAATGTAGTTTAACTTTCGCTGGAAATTGAAGATCCCAAAAAATCTTCCACACTAGGTTGTCCGCGGATGACGACCCACCACTCGTTCTCATAAAGCTTCTGACCATGTTGACCCCACCACTCGTTCTCATAAAGCTTCTGACCATGTTGACCCCACCACTCCGTATGAGTGATGTGTTTGTGCTGCCACAACGGGCCTTGAACGGTTGCAATGTGTAATGGGCCTTCTTTCGGGCCATCAAAGCAGTCCGTTTGTATTGCAGTCGCAGTCCGTACGTTGTGCAATTATATTTTTTGTTGCCTAAGAAAATTATAATTTTGTTGGTCTAAAAAACATTTTTTTTTGTTTAAACCGCTACAGCAAAACTGTATTTTTCTGTGCATACAAAAAAAACTTTCTTGTGAGTTGGGCAGCCAGCTGAAATTCTCCGCCAAGAGGTTTTTTTTTTTTGAGACAACTAGTAAGCTTGCACGTGCAACGCACGATAGCACAATAGAAAAAAAAATCCTCACTCTGATCATTCCCTTGAAAACAAACTAATTTTGATCTTCAATATGGTGCCACCGATTCCCTTGTAACTTATGAGGCCTCATGCATGTATAATAACCAGTGAAAAATCTCATCCACACGACATGCCAAATGTGTTTTCGCAAGAGCGACCACACGCTCCAGACAAGTGACCCCAAATATATGAAAATATGCAGAAATTTCCTAATCAAACAATATTTCAGCCAAGTAAAAAATGGAAGAAGCAGTCCCTTTTTAACAAATGGCTGCCAACTAAATTATTGCACCCAAAAATAGAACTTGGCATGTTTGTTCAGATTACAGAATCCTTAGGGTTCAGTTCAGAACAACAAGTTTCACCAAAGAATGATACCCAGGTTGAGCAACATGTTATAATTATCTACAAACCTTACAGTAATAGGAAAATCACAATTTTCTTGTGAAACATGTTATTATTGATCCGTCACACATGTTACATGGACGAAATGAAGATCCCCGGGACGGCCCAACCAAACATGGCGCCCAAGCCCCAGTTTAAGTGCATGCTTTGCTAGATTGTGAGCTTCGGCAGAGGCGAGTGAAATTTTTTCTGGGTCACCATTGGCGTGGACTACGGAGAAGAAGAGCCGGCTGGACCAGATTCGAGTGCGGTGAGTTTTTTTTTCCTTTTTTGAGGCAGAGTACTTTGTGCTGCTCAGCTGCTGGAGTTGAGCGGTCTTTTTCTGCTGCCACAACGGGCCTACCAGAATGTGTAGCGGGCCAGCTTTCGGACCCATATGTGGCCGACCGTAGTGCCAATTCTTTTTGGGATCCATGGATGCTACAATCGAGGGTGGTGGCGCTAGGCGCAGTTCGTTGGACCGGCATGGCGCGATTCCACGGTGGAGGGTGACGGGAGTCGCGTTACTGGTCGAGATACGAGATGGGAAGGGGCGCTGAGGAGCTGAGCAAAAACCGTTTAGGCAGATCGAACGGCACACACGAGTCGTATCTGATGGGTAGGGCATGACCGGCCGAAATTTGGGTCGTTCGGTCGGCGCTTAGCATCGGCCATTTTTATAATGTAGATAGATATTGGTATTTTGAAAAAACAAAATTGAATTCTTAGGGGAAAAAAAGACTGACGCCAATTCATACTTCTGACCCCCCTCATGCACGACTTAACAGCAACTTAAGGTGACAGGCCCACGGCCTGGCCCGGCCAGAAAGTATGTCATGACTGCTTTTTGCCTCGACAGACCCTGGACCAGCAAGCTGGTGTATATGCTTTGCGTCCTCGGCGATACGTGTATCAGTACCAGGCTATTTAGACCGCAAAGTACGCTCCAAAGCCAGCGGTGTGGTACTAATTTTTGAGACGGCACGGTACGGTACTAAAATCGCACAGCGAACCGAGCGGGAAGTAGGCTCTAACGCGAGCGATGTGGTACTAAAAACTAGACGCCCAACGGAGCGGTGTGCTCGTTCCCGGCCTAAATGCTCGCTGGGCCACCTTATCTTCCGCCCACTAGCTAACCGTACACAACGCTCCAGGTCACCTCGAAAAAAAGAAACTGCTCCAGCGTACACAACGACGACGCTTGGCTAGTTAACTTCAACCTAAGCAAATCACCACAGGAATCATTGGCATTGTATAATCAACACGTACACGCTTATACAGTCCAGTCCAGGTCACTATCAAGACACGATATCAATCAAGAGGAGCTCCAGGTCCGGCAATGACGGCGATAGTGGACTGGGGGCTCGTATCGGTGGTGCCGAGTGGCGACCATCATCTTCCTCTGGTCCATGGTGCAGAACGACGTGCCCCCCCCCC
>LR738714.1:823558019-823574110 GCA_902687465.1 Secale cereale | reverse complement strand
CCCCCACACACACCAACCTAACGCCTCTACCTCATCACTTGGGCCGCCAAGGGCACCACACCATCTCCGAGTACCGCACCGACTTCTTCCCCTCCGTCGAAGCCTACCTCAGCGATGCCTGCCCCACAGCACGCAAAAGCTCCGTTGACGACCATGAGCATGAGGAGGTCATTGACAACTTTTCTTCGACCACCATTGAGGAGGTCATTGAAAACTTCTCTATGATCACCATGAGGAGGTCATTGACGTTGTCACCGTCAAGCATCGCCAACACGGCCTCTTCACAAACTATGCTTGCGGCAGCTGGAGTCCCTACCGGGGCAAAATTGTCTGCAGCTATGTCGCCTTCGAGCACCCTACCACCTTCGACACGCTTGCCATGCACCCCGATAAGAAGGAGACCGTCATCAACGACCCCATGGCATTCCAGGAGAGCAAGGAATACTATGCCAAGGTCGGCAAGGCGTGTAAGCGTGGGTACCTCCTTTATAGACCGCCAGGCACCGACACGTCTACCATGATCACCGCCATGGCCTACTTCCTCGACTAACACATATATGACCTCGAGATCATGACGATCGATAACAACACCGAGTTGCGGAGCCTCTTCATCAAGACCACATGCAAGTCCATCATTGTCATAGAGGACATTGACTGCTCCGTCAACCTCACCGGAAAATGCCGCAAGGACAAGGAAGGCCGCAAGTGACAAGGACCCCGACAATGATGACAAGTCCAAGCTACCGGTAGAGAAGGAGAAGGATGACGTCACCAAGGTAACACTTAAGCCTGCTTCGCTTCATCGACGGGTTGTGGTCTGCTTGCGGAGGTGAGCGGATCATCATCTTCACCAACAACCACAAGGAGAAGCTGGACTCGGTGTGATCCGGAGGGGCAGGGTGGACAAGCACATCGAGATGTCCAACTACCGCTTCGAGGGCTTCAAGGTGCTCGCCAAGAACTACTTGGGCATCGTGGAGCATGGTCTATTTGGGGAGATTCAACGGCTGTTCGAGGAGACCGACAGGTCGCCCACCGATGTGGCAGAGAATCTGATGCCAATGTTGACGAAGAAGAGGGACCCTGATTAGTGTTTATCAGGCCTCATTGAGGTGCTCAAGCAGGCCAAGGAAGACACGGCAGCGGCAAAGGTGAAGGCAAATGAGGAAGAGGAGGCAGAAGCGGAGAAAGCCGAGGAGAAAGAGGAGCAAAGGAGAAGAAAGAAAAGGAGAAAGACGACGAGAAGGGCGCAACACCAGAGGAAGCTAAAGTAGACATCAAACAAGGTGACGAGTGAAGTGACATGGAAGTAGAGTGAGCTTGTCAGTGCTCTCTTAAAAACACAAACAGATGCAGTGTTTGTCTAAATAAAATATGTATCACTCATCTTCTCCACTATTAATTCAGACATGAAGTAGCCATTATAATGTTGCTATATACTAGTACATTATGCTATAATACCAAATGCTAACATGATACCGAGTGTCGTTTGCATATAAAAGACAGCAGTCTGGCGTATATAACTCACCTATAAAACTTCTTTGTTCTGATGAACAATACAAATGTTACGGAAGACCCGAAAACACAGACACATGCCATAATCAGGAAGGGGAGTGCGAAGCTGTGCTTACCGGCGCAGGCAAACTCACCTTGTGTCGACTCCTTGCCATAGAAGCACCTTCGGAAACCAAAGCCGACGTATAGCTACGCGTGGAAACCGGAGGAGAAGATGGCGGGGCCTACACCCATGACCAGAAGAGTCGCTGCTATGAGAAAAGGCATGCCTACTCCTCGTGACTTGAGGAAGTGATCAGAGACGCAGCCTGCGACGATCCTCCCCGAGAAGTTCCAGATGCTCCAGAGCGACACCAAAACAAGGTGCTGGTCTACCTGGTCGTGTAGCCAAAGGATCCGGTGATCTGTATGAAGTTGTTCATCGTGCAGCCCCGATCCCATCCCGCAGGCCATCGCAAGGAAGAGCAGCCAGAAGTCGAGTTTACACATGGCCTGCACCACATTCAGGTTTTCCTTGTGAGACGACATGTCCTGACCAGATCCCACAAGCGCAGTCCTAGAGCTGGCTGCTTTCATTGTTTCGATTCCGTCTTATGAGCTCTTACAACAATAAGTGCTGGAGACATGATCGACAGTAGGAGTATCACGAAGCAAACACTATGTCCAGCTGAACTTATCATGAATACTTGATTGCAGATTGTGACAACCTTCAGGTAGACAGGTACCCAGCAACAGTAATGGCCATGAAAGAGAAGGCATCAAGGAACTTCTTGTTGTACCGCCGATGAGCGCTGTGGGCGTCGACAAAGTACATGAGCAGCAATGCGATGGCTGTGGGTGATATCTCTAGCATAAGTATGAAACTGGCAGGATCAATATGGAGAGTGCACTGTACCTGAACCAGTGCTGCTGCACTCAGGCCCAGTGATGGTTTAATACCATATGAAGGAGTATGCCATGTCTGTAATTGTGTAACGAGACAAAACATGATACACTTCCTAATAAACGCACCTTATGATTGCTAGTTTGCTACGCTGTCAAGAAACAGAGTGCAGGTTAGGATTATTGAGCAAAGCTTGTGCATTGTTGGATCCACACTCGTTCATCGTCAGAGTTGCGAATATAGTTAGGTGAAAACTCAAGACAATGACGATGAAAGTTCGTGCCATTAACGCAAATGATAGCTCCATCCACGCAGTGTGGTAGATACAGGATTTCAGGAAACAAACATGGTGCTGAAAGGATGAGCCTAGCAAAAGAAGGCTGCATTATTGCCTCTCTGGTGTCTCTTGGCCAGAACACATTATAATGAAACAGTGACCGAGCCTAAACACTTGTACACTTCTTCTAGAACCAGTGATGCTGCCTCCCAAGGAGCAAGAATTCCTGCATGCTTATACTGTATGTATGGTTTATTATAATAAGTCTAATAAATCACACTACTGTACTTTTCCAGAACTGTTTGTATGTATTTATCTGCTACTTTCAGCATATACATCATCAGCATACTGTGCTATGCCACCAAAACAGATGAACTGATGAACTGATGATGAAATGTTAAGCACGATCGGCCGTTGTGGCTAGTGCGACAGAAGAGAAGAGGCTTGAAAGCACACGGAGGGGCGAAAGGAAGTGGAAAAAGTGTTAAACAATAGAGTTTGGGAAACTGCTCGACATCCATTACGTGTGGCTATCTCATTATATAAGGATACATGAAGTGTACAAGTACAATATACAAAATATACACAGGAGCTACGTATAAACATTATCTAACAAAAAGGACTCCGTACGATGTTTTTTGTATGGGCAGAACAGAAACGCAGAAGAAATCGATGGATGCTAAACCTTCCGGCCGGGTTAAAGGTTTCGTATCTAATGGTCCGATCTGACGGACGCACAGGATCGAGGCGTTTTAATTCCCGTGACGGCGACGGCGACGGCGACTGTGCTGAGTGAGCGGTAAGGCTCGGTCAAAACATGCACCTCGGCAGTGCAGAAAAATATCCTGCCTGCCTCCTTGCAACTGCAAGCACGCAGTGACGGTGACGCTATCTATTCATTTTCCAGCAGATGATCTGAGCTGAACTCATCTTATCAGTCCACCACTGATAGTGCAATGTCCATTTAATCAATCCCTCGATGCTCTTGCAAAGCCAAAGCAATTTTCTACTATAAGCTCGGCCTCAGCCATGCCTTGTGTTTTAAAGCTTAGAAATGCTGCTAGTGGACTAGTGGTATGCCCAGTTGCCCATGATCTATCTATCAGGCTGTGCCGCCAGGGATAACGATCCATTCCTTGCTCACACCATCAACAAATCCTACTACTACTTGACACATGATCTAACCACAAATAAATCAACGAGCGGTCCACGGCAAAACCTCAAGCGAGAGTAATGATATCCATCCATCCATCCATCCATCCATCCATCGACATCACATGCTAATTCTTCCTTTAATTCCTATGCTTGGTGCATATCTAATCACGCAAATTAGTTAACTTACGCTTTCTTGGTGCGCCACATACGGGTCACGTCAACACCATGCACTGGTGCATAATAACCCTGAATACCATTGGCAAAGACAGAACAGTGATAAGACCGGAAAATATAACCAGGCCCTAGTGGAGACCCGTCACACAAGTCACAGCAACCCTCTCAATGTCACAGCCAAAACAAGCTTCTGAAAACTGTACCATGTTTTGCACCCTCATCTTACAAACAATGTCACAGCAACCCTCCATGTCTCTGTCGACGACCATGAGGAGGTTAGTGACGAGTACTCAGGAGGTCAGGACCACCGTGTGTTGGTATGGCTCCAACAGGCCAATCGTCATTGGCTTCTATCACGGCGAGGGCGAGAGGCACTTCTAACGGGTCATCTTCCATCGGTGGCCCCGCGACCTCGTTGTCCACTAATACCCGCCCTTTGTCATTGGCAATGGTCATGCAAAAACCACCAACGCCGTCTCTTCACCGACAATGCCAGCCTCTTCACCAACAATGTCAACGGCAGCTTCATACCTGCCCTTTGTCATTGGTAAGGGTCACCCAAAAACCACCAACGCCGTCTCTTCACCATCAATGGCAGCCTCTTCACCAACAATGCTAACGGCAGCTAGAGCCCCTACCAGGGGAGTGAATTGCACAACCACGGGCAATGAAGGCTAGGTTTGCAGAAAACACAGGTTTACATATTCGTGCTAAAAACCAAATTATGCGCCTATTCTTTTTTTTTTGTAGAAAATATTGGTTGGTGGCTTACCCCGTTCTGATCGTGATTATGACAGATTGGACCTGCAAATGGTGATGTGGCATAACTGTTCACACGCGGGTGCCGTTAGACGGCAACGGACCAACTAGTTTTGGTCAGAACCGAATGAATCGGTACAGGGCCAAACCCCTCCTCACACCTTCCCCCTTCTCGCTCGAGCTCTCTCCTCTCGTGAACTATCTTTCTGTTCTTCATGATAGACCCCTTGGATCTAGTAGGCTAGATGTAATCCGGTAGACCTACCTTCTTGATGAACAGACGAGCTCGATCCAGCTCCGGCCATGGCGAAGTAGGGGCCGGAGATGAAATTGAGATGACGGCGGTGGTGGTGCTTCCCGTGAGCACCGCGCTAACCCTAGATCGGTAGGGTTTGTAGGTAAGGTTTGTGGCGACGTTCAACCTCGTGAGACGTGCTCCGACCCCCTACCTCTGTTTATATAGCGCGGGTTACAGGGGCCCTCCAACCATAATGGGTTGGGCGCCCCCGATCAGGGCGCGGATCTAAGGGTCCGGTGGGCCGTTGGGCCCAAGTGGAGGAGATCAATCCTAACATTCTCCCCCTTGATCTCATCTTTACTTTTAACCTTATACTTTCTAGTTTATTTGTTTCATCACATATTGGTACATAGAGCATGTTTCATCGTCACGGCTTAATTGCTGATAGAATCATACAGCTACAACATACGTTCTGTTCAGAAGCAAATTCCGTTCCTTTTGGGCCTATCCAGGAATCGTAGGCTTTCCCTTAAACCCATGCCGGCTAAGTCTTCCTTGAACACATTGGGTGGTAAGCCTTTCGTTAGCGGATCCGCAAGCATATCTTTTGTCCTTATATGCTCGAGACTTATAGTGTGATCCTGGATTTTATCCTTCACAACATAATACTTTATCTCTATCGTTTTTGCAGCATTACTCGACTTGTTGTTGTGAGCATAGAATACTGCGGGCTCGTTGTCACAGTACATCTTTAGTGGTTTGTCAATACAATCGACCACTTTCAAGTCGGGTATAAATTTCTTTACCATATCGCCTGCCCTGTTGCTTCGAAGCATGCTATGAATTCTGCATACATCATGGATGATGCAACTATTGACTGTTCGGAGCTTTTCCACGAAATAGCTCCCCCAGCGAGAGTGAATACGTATCCGGACGTGGATTTTCTATCATCCCTGTCCCCCGCAAAATCTGCGTCTGAATACCCTTTTATCTCTAGGGATTCACATCTCCTGAATGTCAGCATGCATTCCTTCGTGCCTTGCGCATAACGCAATGCTTTCTTTACCATCTTCCAGTGCTCTATGCCTGGATTGGATTGATATCTACCGAGTACACCGGTGATAAAAGCTAAGTCCGGGCGAGTGCACATTTGTGCATACTGTAAGCTTCCAACGGCCGAAGCATATGGTACTCCTTTCATTTGATCGATCTCATACTGATTCTTGGGACATTGGTATTTCCCAAAACTATCGCCCTTGACTATAGGAGCAGGTGTGGCTTTACTCCCATGCATATTATACTTTTTAAGAATCTTTTCTAAATATGCTTTCTGCGATAGTCCTAAGACTCCATTGTTCCTATCTCGGTGAATTTCTATGCCCAAAACATATGATGCTTCACCAAGATCTGTTATGTCAAAATTTTAGGATAAAAACTTCTTTGTTTCTTGTAGTAGACTAACATCACTGCTAGCAAGCAGGATATCATCCACATACAAGATTAGGAAAATATATTTCCCATTTTTAAACCTTGCATAAATGCAATTATCCTCAACATTTTCTTTAAATCCAAAACTTTTAATTGTCTCATTAAACTTTAGATACCACTGTCTAGAGGCTTGCTTTAATCCATAAATGGATTTCTTCAGGCGGCATCCCATATGATCTTTACCTTCCATGATAAAACCCTTGGGTTGTTTCATGTAGACATTTTCTTTTAAATCTCCGTTGAGAAATGCCGTCTTTACATCCATTTGATGTAACTCTAAATCAAAATGAGCAACTAATGCCATTATGATTCTGAAGGAATCCTTACATGAGACCGGAGAAAATGTCTCATTGTAATATATCCCTTCTCTTTGTGTAAATCCTTTTGCCACGGGTCGAGCTTTATACTTTTCTATATTCCCTTTAGAGTCATACATAATTTTGTAGACCCATTTACAGCCTACTGTTTTGGCTCCTTTAGGAATTTCCTCTAAGTCCCAAACATCTTTGGAACTCATCGATTTCATTTCATCTTCCATGGCCTTCATCCATTCCGATGAATGAGGGCTTCTCATGGCTTCTTCATATGATGTGGGATCTTTTTCCATTTGAACCATTTTTGTGTTATAAACTTTAAAGTCAGTAGAAATAGCTGACTTTCTTGGTCTTGTAGACCTTCTAAGGGCCTCAGTTTCTGGCACATTCTGTGCCTCAACGTCTGGCACTTCTTCTAAAATTTGCTGTTGCACCTCCCTTTCATGCTCAACAACGGGTTCAGTCGGCTCCTGACGGACAGGTTCCGGGTCTTCTCCCAAAGTTGTCATGGGTGGAGTTGCAACTGGTAGTGAGAAAAATGGCTCCTGAATGATCGTATTAGGTGCATGCACCCTCTTCTCCTCAAGATCAATTTTCCGAGCTACCAAGCTCCCCCTCATCATTTCGTCCTCTAAGAAGACTGCATGTCTTGTTTCTACAAACTTTGTATATCTATCTGGACAGTAGAAACGAAAACCTTTTGATCTGTCTGGGTAGCCAATGAAGTGGCAACTTACTGTTTTTGGATCTAACTTTGCAATGTTTGGATTAAATATTTTGTCCTCTGCTAGGCACCCCCACACCCTGAAGTGTTGAAGGGAGGGAACTTTTCCTGTCCATAGCTCGTACGGTGTTTTGGGCACCGACTTGCTTGGTACTCTATTGAGAATGTGAATGGCGGTTTTAAGCACCTCCATCCATAATCTCAATGGCAAGGTGGAGTAACTCATCATGTTGCGCACCATATCCATAAGGGTACGGTTAAGCCTTTCAGCTACTCCATTTTGCTGAGGCTCGCCCGGCATTGAATACTGGGCGACTATGCCAGTCTCCTGCAAGAACTTTGCAAAAGGTCCAGGGACTTGGCCATATGGAGTGTGCCGACCGTAGTACTCTCCCCCCCGGTCGGACCTTACTATCTTTATTCTTTTGTCATGCTGATTTTTAACTTCAGCTTTGAATATTTTAAATTTATCCAACGCTTCTGATCTTTCTTTGATTGGATAAATATAACCATAGCGAGAGTAATCATCTGTGAATGTTATGAACGAGTCATAGCCATCCACACTTTTCACCGGAAAAGGTCCACAAATGTCAGTGTGGATGATTTCTAGTGTTGCTGTGCTACGGTTTGCACCCTTTTTTGATTTGTTTTACATACTTTCCTTTAGTGCAATCTATGCATTGGTCTAAGTCTGAGAACTCTAATGGAGGAAGAATTTCACTTTTAACGAGTATCTCTATTCTCCCCTTGGAAATATGGCCCAAACGACAGTGCCATAATTTCGATGAGTCGTCAGTTCTCTTTCTTTTCTTTTGTTCTTTATTCGACGCGGAAATACGCTCATTCACATTGCATACAGAATAAACTTTTTCACGAAGTGATAATAAATAAATCTCATCGTGGAGGAAAGCATCACCCACATAAGCATTATTAAACCATATGGCACATTTGCCATGTCCAAAATAACATTCATAATGATCTTTGTCCAAGCAAGAAACACTAATCAAATTCCTATTACATGAAGGAACATATAAAACATCTCTAAGTAGAAGCTTGAATCCATCAGCTAACTCCAAGGAGATGTCGCCGACAGCTTCAACTTCCGCTTTTATTCCATTTGCTACTTCAATTCCTCTTTCTCTTCTTTGCGTAATCCGGGTCGAATGGAATCCCTGTAAAGAATTGGCAACGTGAACAGTTGCTCCTGAATCAATCCACCAAGTGGATTTAGAAAACTATGTATATAGGGATTCATTAACTAAGGAAACAACATTGTTACCTTGCTTTGCCATGATATGTTTCAGCCATTCAGGGCAGTCCTTCTTGTAGTGACCAGACTGGTGACAGTGGAGACATGTGTCTTTGTCCACTGCAAAATGCTTTGGCTGATGCTGACGCTGATAGGGAGCTTTCCCATGAGGCTTTGAGGGAGAACCCTTACTGTTGTCATTGAAATTCTTTTTCTTATCCTTCACATAGTTGATAGAACCACCATGTGAAGCTTTAAGCCGTTCTTCCTCTTGGACACACATGGCAATGGTCTTTTCAAGATCCCATGTTCCAGGTGACATGTTGTAGTTCACCACAAATGTCTCAAACTCCTTTGGCAAAGAAGCCATGACCAGGTGGACCAGGAGAGTTGGTTTTATCTCCAGATCCTCATCCATGGGCTTGAGCTTCGCTGCCATATTGCTCATCCTAAGGATGTGCTCCCTTATGCCATGACCACCCCCAGTGTAGTGCTGTGAAACCAGTTGCTTGAACAGCTGGGTGGCATATGTCTTTGAAGAACCAGTAAACTGGCTCTTTATCTTTGTCAACAGCTCTCCAACAGTTGTGCACTCTGCAATTGAGCCCACGATTGCGTTCTCAATTGTGTTCTTTACAAAGGCCATGCACTTTTTATTCGCATTAACCCACTTTTGATTGTCTATGGAATATGACAATTCCAGAGGGGCATAATCCCTCTTCTTTCTGGCCCATGCAGCATCATCATCAGTAGTTTCTCTTACTGGTTCTATCGGTCTGACCGGTTGTGCTTGATCCACAACCCAGTCTACATCAGCACAGATAAATGCCATGTCAACTTTCTTCCTCCACTCAGTGTAGTTGTCACCCCTGAGTGTCGGAACATCTTTTAAGCAACTCATGAGGAGGTACCCTCCTGAAATCACAATGAAGTGATGTCAATATAACAATTATATGTATGAATCTAACGTTGGTAAATTAAACACATAATTGTCTAAGCATTTAAAAAACTATATTACCGTTGGGCAAATATAAGAATTAAATGCATCTTTATTTTTTAATAATGAAATACGGTCATGCTATTTACAACGTTGGTTATATATAATAACATAATCATATTCACAAAACATGCTCTTAAAGAAAATATAGTATTTTTATTTTCTGTGTTAAAAAAGAGCACTATTACTTTTACGCAGCGAAAAACACGAATAAAAATCCGTGAACATTTTAGAAAAATACTTTGCCTTTTTCTTTTTCTGTCTTTTGATTAAAACTGTATTTAATAACAGAGGATAAATAAATAAAATTGGCAGCAACACAGCCGGCCCAGCGCCCGCAGCGGCTGGAGCCAAGTGCGCGCGCCCGCGGCTGGCGGCTCGGCCCAGCTGGCCTCGGCTGGCGCCCGCAGCCTCTTTAGGCTCGGCCCAGCGCGCCCGCAGCGGCCTGCCTGGCTCGTGGCCCAGCGTGCGCGGCGGCCTGCCTCTCCACTTTCGGTCCAGGGAGCCCGCTAGCGATTAGGTTTTAGATCTGGGCCGTCCATCTGATCGGACGATCATCCGTGCTCCTCGCTGGAACAAAAACGGAGCCAGCGATCCCTTCGACCGAATCGGTCGTCACTTCTCCCCCCGCGCCGCTCACAGCCTCTCTCGCTCTCTGTCCCTCTCCCGTCGGGCACCTCTCTCTCGCTCGTTCCTCTCTCGCTCGCCCGCTCGGTTCCCGCCGGCGAGACGAGCCAGGGCGGAGCGGCGAGTCAGAGTGCCAGCTCGGGGAGCCATCCGCTTTTCTTTCGCCTCCTCTCTCCATTCCCTTTCCCCTTTCGCCTCTGTGAGAGAGAGAAAAAGAGCCACGAGGCTAGGCCTCCTCTGTGGAGGATTCAGATCGATGGCGCCGTTGCCTTCCCCCTCGCCGGCTGAGCGTCCACCTCGCGGTGAGCGCGCCGCTGTCGAGCGGTTAGGCCGCGGTGCCCTCCCCCTCCTTTTTTTTGTCTGTGTTCTTTTCTTTTCCGAAGAGCTTTGGGGGCTCCGGTGGTTCTTCGTCCCGAATCCTCGGCTTGCCGATGCGATTCGGGATCGAGAGGAACGGCGCGGCCGTGCGGCGGCGCAACTTTTTCCGTGGAGATGGATTGTTTCTTTGCCCTTTCAATGGGGTTCTTTGGGGAGGGATTTTTTTCTTTCTTTGTTTTTACCTTTTGTACCGAAAACATCTAAGCCTAGACGGCTCTGAAACCATTGATAGACCCCTTGGATCTAGTAGGCTAGATGTAGTCCAGTAGACCTACCTTCCTGATGAACAGACGAGCTCGATCCAGCTCCGGCCATGGTGAAGTAGGGGCCGGAGATGAGATTGAGATGACGGCGGTGGTGGTGCTTCCCGTGAGCACCGCGCTAACCCTAGATCGGTAGGGTTTGTAGGTAAGGTTTGTGGCGACGTTCAACCTCGTGAGACGTGCTCCGACCCCCTACCTCTGTTTATATAGCGCGGGTCACAGGGGCCCTCCAACCATAATGGGTTGGGCGCCCCCGATCAGGGCGCGGATCTAAGGGTCCAGTGGGCCATTGGGCCTAAGCGGAGGAGATCAATCCTAACAATGAGAAGCCCTCATTCATCGGAATGGATGAAGGCCATGGAAGATGAAATGAAATCGATGAGTTCCAAAGATGTTTGGGACTTAGAGGAAATTCCTAAAGGAGCCAAAACAGTAGGCTGTAAATGGATCTACAAAATTAAGTATGACTCTAAAGGGAATATAGAAAAGTATAAAGCTCGACTCGTGGCAAAATGATTTACACAAAGAGAAGGGATAGATTACAATGAGACATTTTCTCCGGTCTCATGTAAGGATTCCTTCAGAACCATAATGGCATTAGTTGCTCATTTTGATTTAGAGTTACACCGACATTGCCTAACCGCCGGCCGCTGCCCTGCCACGCCATAGTGTCTTGGAATGACGGCGAAACCAGCGAGAGTTCCGTCTAGTATGTTCGACGACATCATCAAAGTTAGTTTGCTACAGCTAGGGTTAGGGTTTCTTGGGATTTTCACTAGGAGCTTGATCTAAACAGTTTCTTCCGATCTTTTCATGTTGTTTGCTCATATAGATCCCTATACTACCATGTACGATGTGGATTTCACCAGCATTGACCCATATTTGAGTGTCTTTTCTGATCAAGGCATGCCGACGGAGAGATGCATTGCATTTGAACAGATTCTCACTGGCAGGAGGTTCCTCGCATGTGCTGAGAAGGTGCGTTGATTCGAGCTCATTTAGATTTGTCAAGTGTGCTTAGAAATTTTGCTAAGTGTGGTCTTTGTTTAATTAGTTGGTATCTATATTGTATTGTTCATGTGTTGCATGTTTGAAATCATGTGGTTATTAATTAATTGAGATTTATACTTTGGTAATTGTTTACATGATTAGTGCTTGACTGTCAATGTTTAGTTGTTTAGATAGTTCATTAGTTCAATTAGGTTGCTGACTGTGAAGTGGTCATTGTTAATTGTTTGTTGCTCATTGAGATTGTATTGTGTTAATTCTTCAGTGATGATTGTACATTGATCATTGTTTTTTTTTTGCTTAATATCAATGCTCATTCGCCTTGTCTAGTCAACACCAAAAGAGATCCCATCTCGCCTGCGCTCTTTGCTTCCTCCGATCGCCGCCTTCCCCAAGTCATCTCGCTTCAGATCCCATCCCTCCCCTCCGCCCCAACCTTAGCCGCCGGTCACTCCCCATCCCATCCCTCCCCTCCGCTGCTGCTGGAGGAAGCGGCCGGGCTAAGCCCGGGCGGCTGACGGCAGTGGCGGAGGAGCCTCTCCTTCTCACGCGTGTTGGTGGCGTGGGGCACCCGGGCAAGCCGAAGTGCTCCCCCAGATCCGAGCCTCCGCGGTGGTGGCTCACTCCCGGCGGCGAGCGGCAGCCGATGACTAGTGGTGGAGCTGTTGCATCTGGCCGCGGTGCTACGGCACCATGGATCGACGGCGGCGTGGAGGGTTTTGGCAGGCTGGTCAGCTGCGGGTGTGGTTGGCCCTCTGGTCAGATCTGATCTGGCCAGAATGGCTTGCTCGCTCAACGGCGGAGATCGGTGGCGGTCCGTGTGCACGATGCGAGATGAAGGTTCGTCGAGTGGATCCGGGAGAAAACCTCGTCTTCGGCTTGGTGGCAAGACCAGCAACGGCGGCACTCTTTTGTGTCGTTACCTTCTTGAAGGCATCGCCGTGGAGAAGCTCCAGACCTCTATCCGCTACCTCCGAGGGAAACCCTAGATTAGTATATCGGATGACGGTGGCGCTCTGGTGTCGTTTCCTCTGGGGGCATCATTGTTGGAGGTGTACACGGGCTCGAGGGACCAGTGGACGGCTTCTTTGGTGGAGCGGTGCTTCATCTTACTCATTGATGGCAGCAGATCTCGGCGGCGTGGCGTAGTGGAGACTCGATGTCCGATGCGCGAAGATGGACTCGCACGGGAGGATGACGGTGTCTGGCGTCATGGTGGCGTCAATGGCAGAGAGGCATGGCAAGGTCGGTGTGTTAGTTTCTGCTCTGAAGATAGATTGGTGGAAGACGGTGGCAACGACACATGAGAGTGTGTTGGACCGGTTTGTACCCCAAACCCAGTATGTGGCTCGGTTGGGGCCTCCGGCTTTAGATGGTAGGCTTTGGTGCGATGTCTGTTTGGTATTAGGCTCGGACTATCGGCACCCCTTCATCAAGTGGTTAGGAGTAGCGACAATTTTTACTAAGATTGTGGCTTCGAAGAAACTGATGTACTGTAAGGTCTTTGTGACTAATTAATAAAATCAATGCTCATTGTTTAGTTAATACTCATATAATAACCTGGCAATGCTTGATTAACCATGTTCCAAATAATTTCCCTGGTCAGTAGTTATCATTTAGTTTGGCAGTGAATATGAAAATTGTCATATGGTGCTCAATTAGTCATATTTTTATACCAAGTTTCAAAACTATTGCCATTGGCATTTTTTATAACTTATCTGTTCTCCTACAGTTTACTATAAAATACCTAAGTCATTTAGCTTATGCCATGTTTATACTTCCTCCGTCCCAAAATTCTTGTCTTCGATTTGTCTAAATATGGATGTATCTAGTCACGTTTTAGTGTTAGATGCTTCCCTATCTAACCAAATTTAAGACAAGAATTTTGAGACGGAGTATATATATATATATATTTTTGCATGAAGGAATAATTGTGGAATAATTTTGTGGATTGATTTAGAGTGGCCAGACTCAACGGAGAAGGCACTGGCCCCTTTAAGGGATATGTACGAGGAGAGGAAGACAATCTGGAGAGTTCATTTCAAGTTCACAATTTGACTCAAGAGAAAAGCGAACTAGAGTAGAACTATCAGAAGTTAGTTTGTTGATGTCAACTGCCTCGTGGATGCCCAGGAGCAGATCGCCATGGAGTTCAACTACCAGCAGTTTAAGAGGTGCAATGAATAGGAGAAGATGACTAGCTTGACAATTCAGTGGGCAACTTGAAGGAAGAGCTGGCAGAGAAAGAGGAGGAGAACACCGAGCTGCGGGAAAAGGCTAGCATATGGAAGCATCGCCAATGTGCTCAAGCTAATGTGATCAAGAACTAGAAGTTAAGCCATTTGAATGAGAAGGAAAGACATACATAAGAGAGGGGAAGTTGGTGTTTCAATAGGTCGTTCTGGCCACGGTTGGTCGTCTCGTGGTCTAAATACCTTGTACTTCCGATAATTTTTTATTGGGGAACATTTGTATATGGCCGACCGGCCCAACTTTGGGTCGGTTGCTCGATCCAAACTAATCGTGCGTCTCACAACTATTACCTTATCTCCTCAGCCGGTAGTCTGGAGTCGAGATGCTACAACCACCACGATTTTGAGCTACAACCGGCTTTTCCTTTTGCTGGAACCGACGAGTTCTTTTGTTGCGGCCGGTGACGGTGAGGAAATTTTGCTGGAATTGGCTTTTTTGGTGGAATCAGCGATTTTTTTTGCTTCAACCCGGCAACCCGGCAACGCCGGTGGAATATTTTTGCTTCAACACGGCAATGGCTAGGCAATTTTTGCTAGAATTACCTTTTTTTCCCTCCAACCGGCTACTATTTTTGTTACTACCTCAACCAGCAGGCGCGATAGAGTGGAACATGTGACCGTGGCGAGCTGCGTCAGGTCACCGCGGAGAGCTAGAACAGTGGCAGTGAGGTGCTGCAACCATGAACCGGTTTTGTTATAACCGTTGCGGCGATGAGCTGCAATGTCACCACGGCAAGCTTCGAGGCTTGCGGTGAGATGTTGCAACCAGACATGCCATTGCTGGGACCAGTGCATGTGTAGCCTAAGAGCTATGGTGCGGCAGGATCCATGAATGTTGCAACCGAGGGTGATGGCGCCGGCGAGGCACGGTGCTTTGAATCAGCATGGTGCGGTTCCGCGGCCGAGGGCGACGGGAGCCACGGTAACGGTCGAGATCTGAGATGGGGAAGGGGTGCTGAGCAAAAACCGTTTAAGCAAATCGAACGGCCCACACGAGTCGCATCTGATGGGTAGGGCATGGCCGGCCAAAATTTGGGTCGTTCGGTCAGCGCTTAGCATCGACCATTTTTATAATAGATAGATATTGGTATTTTGAAAAAACAAAATTGAATTCTTAGGAGAAAAAAAGACTGACGCCAATTCATACTTCTGACCCCCCTCATGCACGACTTAACAGCAACTTAAGGTGACAGGCCCACGGCCTGACCCGGTCAGAAAGTATGTGATGACTGCTTTTTGCCTCGACAGACCCTGGACCAGCAAGCTGGTGTATATGCTTTGCGTCCTCGGCGATACATGTATCAGTACCAGGCTATTTAGACCACAAAGTACGCTCCAAAGCCAGCGGTGTGGTACTAATTTTTGAGACGGCACGGTACGGTACTAAAACCGATCGGGAAGTAGGCTCCAACTCGAGCGATGTGCTCGTTCCCGGCCTAAACGCTCGCTGGGCCACCTCATCTTCGGCCCACTAGCTATATCCTGCTAAATCGTTCTCCTCATCTGCTTCTCCGGGTCACCTCGAAAAAAAAAAACTGCTCCAGCGTACACAACGACGAGGCTTGGCTAGTTAACTTCAACCTAAGCAAATCACCACAGGAATCATTGGCATTATATAATCAACACGTACACTCATATACAGTCCAGTCCAGGTCACTATCAAGACATGATATCTATCAAGAGGAGCTCCAGGTCCGGCAATGACGGCGATAGTGGACCGGGGGCTCGAATCGGTGGTGCCGAGTGGCGACCATCATCTTCCTCTGGTCCATCGTGCAGAACGACGTGCC
>LR738714.1:823299419-823311495 GCA_902687465.1 Secale cereale | reverse complement strand
CAGGCAGACACTCACTTCAGTGTACTTGGCATCATTACAAGTTGGGATACACAGCCGGACAGAGGCACATGAACATAAAGGAATTAAGTCCAGAAAAACTCATACGGAATTGGTTTTCCAGGAGTTCATTTACTGCCTAGGCACACTCTATCAGTATAACAAACTACTAAGGAAAATAAAGAAACTTGGGGTGTTGGTAACGAGGAGAAACAATACAATCACCTGAAACTCTAAGTTTCAGTCAGTCATTTCAATCAATATGATTTGCCTTAAGATTCAGAGCACAACCATGATACTGAGGATCTAAGAGTGGTGTAGACACTGACTGCACTAAAGAACAATTTCAGTTGCCCATGCTCATAAGCACTCACTTTGATCTCATGAGGTTGATTCAGATAAAACAACATCGTGGGATAACATTTATGTTGCCTGTGAGCACAAGTTATGCAGGTTTATCTCAAAACAGCATCACAAGCTAAAACTATACATCTGAAGATGACTACAAGAGAACTTTTCTGCCTCCTTACATCTATCAAAATAAAAAGTGTACAAAATGAACTGTCTTTGACTTGAACGAATTTTCTCAAGGTCAACCAATCCTAGGTAAAACTGGATATAAACTTGTATTCCTTTCCTTCTACATTTATCTTGACCATCAGAACTACTACTCGAAAATAATAATAATAATGACCTGGTGTTTTTAGTGATTCCATCAGGACTCATGCATAAGCTATTCATAGCGTACAAGATCACTTCTCTTACTAACCCCATTCTATTTAAAAGGCGACCAAGACAAACAAGACAAGAAACACAATTATGTTCCAGAGCTTTCTTAGTTTTCCCATGAGCACAAGAAATTAAACATTACTAAATCAAACAAGAATTACCAATTGCCATAATGAACATGAAGCAGTAGACAAGTCATGTGATAATTATAGAAGGAAGGAGATAACTTGGAAGCAATAGAAACTTTACCACTTTCATATTCTCCTTGAAGACTGTTAGAGTTATAATATAAGTCATCTACCCCTTTGTATTTATCCCGTTGTATAAGGGGTTTTCTGCATATGTTCCACCTGTACATGTATATATATATCGGCCTTTGGCCTCATGGAAATACAAGTTGCTTTCCTAACATGGTATTAGAGCTTTAGGTTTTTTTTCGCATGCGCAACTCGTGCCTCGATCCCGATCGATCTCCAGCCGGCTTCTCGTCGTCGCCTCGATCTCCAGCCCTCTCTCGTTGCCTCGATCTCCACCAGCTGTTCGCTTCGATCTCTGTCTCCTCGATCGAAGCCCAGGCGGCTTTCCGTGGCTTGGCGCTCCACCAGGCGTTGAGGAGCCCCGATCGCTCCCCTCGAAGGCCCCCAGCTCTCTTCCGATCGAAGCCCAGGCGGTTTTCCGTGGCTTGGCGCTCCACCAGGCGTTGAGGAGCCCGATCGCTTCCCCTCGAAGGCCCCCGTCGCCAGGTTTGCTTCCCTTCGCCTGGCCACCTGTCGCCAGGCTCGCTTCCCCTCGAAGCCTTCGTCGCTAGGCTCGCTTCCCCTCGAAGCCCGTCGAAGCCTCCGTCGCTTCGATCTCTGCCACCGGTTCCAGTTGGTTTCCAAAAAAAAAATGTCTTCTGCATCAGGCTATGTTGTTGTCCCTCGCTGTCCGGTGATCTTTGATGATACTAACTACACTGAGTTCACTGGCTTCATGCGCATTCACATGCGTGGCATCCGTCTTTGGGGTGTTCTTTCTGGCGAGGTCTGCTGTCCGCCACGTCCGGTTCCTCTGGTGGCTCCTATTCAGCCGACTCCACCGGTTCTTTCTGCGGATGCTAATCAGGCCGCCAAGGATGCGGCTAAGCTTGCTCATGAGGCTGCTGATCGTGCTTATGATGGGATGTTTTTGGCTTATGAGGAGGCTCTTCAGACGTATCATGGTGCTCTGTCTGTCTACACCCAGTGGCTTGATGATGATGCTAGAGCTGCAGCTGTTCTCACTGCTAGTGTTCTGCCCCAATTTGCTTCTGAGTTTCTGGGTCTTCCTACTGTCTTTGAGATGTGGACCCGTCTTCGTCAGCGCTATGAGCCCTCTGGTGATGCCCTGTACCTTTTTGTGGTTCGTCAGGAGCATGCTCTTCGGCAGGGTGACTCTACTGTTGATGACTTCTATGCATAGAGTTCTGCTATCTGGCGCCAGCTTGATTCTCTCCGCACTGCTGGTTGTCGTACTTGTCCCTGTTGCCAGGCTGTCCAGGCCAACTTGGAGTTTCATCGCGTCTACGAGTTCCTGTCTAGGCTTCGTAAGGAGTTTGAGCCCCGGCGTGCTCAGTTGTTTGCTCGTGACCGTATTTCTCTCATGGAGGCTCTTTTTGAGATTCGTGCTGAGGAGACTCGCTTGCGTGGTGCTGGTTTGCTGGAGGTTCCCTCTGTGTTCGCTACTCGGTCTTCTTCCACGCCACCTGCTGCACCGACCCCGTTTCGCTCTAGTGCTCCGCCACTCTTGCCCACTCCTTCTGATGGCTCAGGTCGCCCCCGTCCATATTGTGACTACTGCAACAATGATGGTCAATATTGAGTCCCATTGCTACAAGAAGAAGAAACACTTGCGCAAGGCACGACCATCATCTTCAGGGACTTCGTCATCTACCTCGACAGCTTCAGCCGTTGCTTTGACTGAGCAGGATATTTTGAGACTTAAGCGTCTGCTTGCGGCTTCAGGTTCTTCCTCGACGGGTACTGCTGGTTCTGTGACTGATGCTTTCCGCGCTGAGCAACTGCCCTCTACAAAGTCAGGTACATCCCCATGGGTTCTGGATTCTGGAGCTTCTTTTCATATGTCTTCTCATTCTTCCACTTTGTCCTCTCTTCGATTGCTGGATTCTCCTGTTCATGTCTTCACTGCTGATGGTACTCCACTTTCTGTTGCTAGTAGAGGAAATCTTTCCACTCCTTCTTATTTTGTTCCTGATGTTGCTCATGTTCCTCGACTTACCATGAATCTGTTTTCTGCTGGTCAACTTACTGATTCTGGTTGTCGCGTCATCCTTGACGCTGACTCTTGTTCTGTCCAGGACCGTCGCACGCACACTCTGGTTGGGGCTGTCCCTCAGCGCCGTGATTCTCAGGGTCTTTGGGAGTTGGACTGGCTTCATGTTCCTTCCGCTGCCACCACCATCGCCAGTTCCTCCGCTTCTGTCGCCTCCGTTACTGGTTCCTTTCAGCAGTGGCATCATCGACTTGGTCATCTGTGTGGTTCTCGCTTGTCTTCTTTAGTTCGTCAAGGTCTTCTGGGGTCTGTCTCAGGAGATGTCTCTTTAGAGTGTCAGGGTTGCCGTCTTGGCAAGCAGATTCAGTTACCATATCCACATAGTGAGTCAGTGTCTAAGCGTCCTTTCGATTTAGTCCATTCTGATGTATGGGGTCCGGCCCCTTTCGCTTCAAAAGGTGGTCATAAATACTATATTATTTTCATAGATGATTTCTCTCGTTACACATGGCTTTATTTCATGACTTCTCGTAGTGAGGTGTTGTCTATTTATAAGCGTTTTGCTGCCATGGTTCATACTCAGTTCTCTTCTCCCATTCGTGTTTTTCGTGCTGACTCCGCTGGCGAGTATATCTCTAAGATGTTGCGTGGTGTTCTTGCTCAGCAAGGGACTCTCTCTCAATTCTCTTGTCCTGGTGCTCATGCTCAGAATGGTGTGGCTGAGCGAAAGCATCGACATCTTCTTGAGACGGCTCGTGCATTGATGATTGCTGCCTCTCTCCCGCCTCATTTTTGGGCTGAGGCCGTCTCCACATCCACCTATCTTATCAATATACAGCCTTCCGCTGCTCTACAGGGTGGTGTTCCTTTCGAGCGACTTTTGGATCGTTCTCCCGATTATTCGATGCTTCGCTCGTTTGGTTGTGTTTGCTATGTTCTTCTTGCCCCTCGCGAACGCACCAAACTGACCGCTCAGTCTGTTGAGTGTGTCTTCTTAGGCTACAGTGATGAGCATAAGGGCTATCGTTGTTGGGATCCTATCGGTCGTCGGATGCGTATCTCTCGAGATGTGACTTTTGATGAGTCTCGTCCCTTCTACCCACGCCCATCTTCCTCGACTTTTTCAGTGCAGGATATCTATTTTCTCACTTTTCCTGACTCACTAATACCACCCGTCGAGACTGTACCTCTCCGTTCCACTTCCTCTCCTTCTTCACCTCTAGTTGATTTACAGCCACCATCCTCCCCGGTCTCCTCGCCTAGCATGTCACAGGATTCTCCACCTTCATCTCCGGTGACTTCCTCCCCGGTCTCCTCTCCTCACATGTCACCGGATTCCACACCTTCATCTCCGGTGACTTCGTCGTCGCCACCCCCCGATTCTACCTTGGTGATTCCTCCTATTATTCCATCCTTTCCTCAGCATTACACTCGTCGTCCACGACCTGTTGATGCCTCTGTGGATGAGTCGTCATCTTCCTCTCAGCCTACTTATGGCTTGCGTTCTCGTCCTCGTCCGCCTGTTGATCGCTTTGGATTTCCCACCGCTGGTGCTGCTGTTCTTGAGCCGACTTCTTACCGTCAGGCTGTTGTTCATCCTGAATGGCAGTTTGCGATGGCAGAGGAGATTGCTGCTCTTGAACGCACTGGTACCTGGGATCTTGTTTCTCTTCCTCCCGGAGTTCGTCCGATCACTTGTAAGTGGGTTTACAAGGTTAAGACTCGCTCCGATGGTTCTCTTGAGCGTCACAAAGCTCGTCTTGTGGCTCGTGGTTTTCAGCAGGAGCATGGTCGTGATTATGACGAGACTTTTTCTCCTGTGGCCCATATGACCACTGTTCGTACACTTCTTGCAGTTGCCTCTGCACGCCACTGGTCTATATCTCAGCTTGGTGTTAAGAATGCCTTTCTTAATGGTGAGCTGCGTGAGGAGGTGTACATGCAGCCACCACCTGGGTATTCTGTTCCTGATGGCATGGTCTGTCGTCTTCGTCGCTCTCTCTATGGCCTTAAGCAAGCCCCCCGTGCCTGGTTTGAGCGTTTTGCCTCTGTGATTACTGCTGCTGGTTTTTCAGCAAGTGCTCATGATCCAGCATTGTTTATTCACCTTTCTTCTCGTGGTCGGACTCTTCTTCTACTCTATGTTGATGACATGATCATCACGGGGGATGACCCCGAGTATATTTCCTTTGTAAAGGCCCGTCTTAGTGAGCAGTTTCTTATGTCTGATCTTGGACCTCTTCGCTACTTCCTTGGGATTGAAGTCTCTTCTACTTCTGATGGCTTCTTTATATCCCAGGAAAAGTATATCCAGGATCTTCTTGCTCGTGCTGCTCTTACTGACGAGCGCACTGTTGAGACTCCTATGGAGCTCAATGTTCACCTCCGTGCTACTGATGGTGATCCTCTCCCTGACCCGACGCGTTATCGTCATCTTGTTGGCAGTCTTGTCTATCTAGCTGTCACTCGTCCGGACATCTCTTATCCGGTTCATATTCTGAGTCAGTTTGTCTCTGCTCCCACATCGGTTCACTATAGTCATCTCCTTCGTGTTCTCCGATATCTTCGAGGCACGATCTCTCACCGTCTCTTCTTTCCTAGCTCCAGTTCTTTACAGCTTCAGGCCTATTCGGATGCTACGTGGGCTAGTGATCCTTCGGATCGCCGTTCACTTTCTGCTTACTGTGTTTTTCTTGGTGGTTCTCTCATTGCCTGGAAGACGAAGAAACAGCTTGCAGTTTCCCGTTCGAGTGCCGAGGCTGAGTTGCGAGCAATGGCTCTTTTGACGGCAGAGGTGACTTGGTTGCAGTGGTTACTTCAGGATTTTGGTGTTTCTGTCACTACACCGACTCAGCTCTTATCTGACAGTACAGGTGCTATCAGCATTGCACGCGATCCTGTGAAGCATGAGCTCACCAAGCATATTGGTGTTGATGCTTTCTATGTGCGTGCTGCTGTGCAGGATCAGGTTATTGCTCTTCAGTATGTGCCTTCCGAGTTACAGTTGGCGGATTTCCTGACGAAGGCCCAGACTAGAGCACACCATGGCTTTTATCCCTCCAAACTCAGTGTTGTTCCTCCACCATGAGTTTGAGGGGGGGGGGGGTGTAGAGTTATAATATAAGTCATGTACCCCTTTGTATTTATCCCGTTGTATAAGGGGTTTCCTGCATATGTTCCACCTGTACATGTATATATATATCGGCCTTTGGCCTCATGGAAATACAAGTTGCTTTCCTAACAAAGACAACAATGATGGTGGAAAGTTGATATATGGGTATGTCTCATGCAAACGATAATTCTGTTTCTCATAAACCCCCTGAATCTGCAACGTCTTGACATCCATTGAGAAATATCCAGTAAGTCGATCCGTCAGAGATGATGAGGCGTCTATCCTTGTGAAGAGCAAGTACCTCTGTGTTACATCTCTGATAAAATATCTGTACCCAGAATCTAGTGAGATTGTCTTCTCTATCTTCCACTCGCTGGGACTCTCGCCTTCGTTCCGTGCTACGGTATATCTGAGATCGGATGAAGTTTTATCATGGAAACCAAACATCCCAAGCCTCCCTTCCCCTGCCTCCACAATGGCTATTCCTCCTTTCTTCCTCCATTCTCCAGGCGGGAGGTCAACAATGGAGAACTCCAAATTCCTGGTGTCAAGCAAGAGTAACTTTTTCCTCCCGAAGTCCACCCAGTCCCAGTAGACGCAGCCGTAAGCATAATGGTGCCTGAGAATAAAAGGGTGGACCCATGACATCTCGGCCATGTCATCCTCGCTAAGGGCCAAATCAGTCCAACCCTTGGATGCAGCGGCTTGCCATTGACCGGTGCTCGAAGAAAAGATGAAGGCAACAAGACTAGTCTTGCAATTTGCCATCAAGATGACTCTGAATGTTGTCTCTCCCGCCGCTACCTCCTCCTCGCTGAGGGGAACGAGGAAAGCCTTGCACTGGGTATCACTTACCATGGGGAACGGGTGCTCAAGCGAAGCGGCTAGGTCATGAGGTACGGGAGGGAGCAGGACGTACCGGCGGTGCAAGAGGTCGCACACCGCGAGATCTTTGAAAACCGGGGGCTGCTCATGTTGTCGGAGGTCGCGGTCGAGGAGGACGCGGCCGTCGCAGGAGTCCTGCACGGTCCATTGGCAGCAGAGTCGGAGAGGATGAAGGAGAAGTAGAAGTCCGCGGCGAGGGCGAGCGCGCTGGCTGCGGGCGCGGATGGGTGGGGCGGCAGAGAGGGACGGAACCTGCCGTATTCGAGGAAGCCGAGGAGTGGTGGTGCGTGGAGGCGGCGGAAGCTGCGGAGGAAGGAGCCGTCGGTGGCGAGTCGGCGGAAGGAGACGCAGGCGGCAGAGGCGCGGGCGAGGTCTTCCGGGGCGGGCAGCCGGAGGAAGATCTCCGCGAGGAGGTGGGCGGGGATCGCCGTCAGAGGCGACGGCATATTCTTGCTCCTGGTTGCCATGGCGCGGAGTGGGGAACCCTCGAAATCGAAGGTGGCCGGAGCAGTCAGCCGCCGGGAAACCCTCGTCGAGATGGGGGAAAGAGAGGAGCCGTCGGCTGTGTGCGATAGTGTGGGCTGGTGGTACCGGCAGCTGAATGGGCCTTTTGGACGGTAGTAACGAGCCCAGTTTCAAGCCTGGCATAGACTACCAGCTACCCGAAAAGTAGATGCCAAATAAAAGTTCAAACTTCACCTAAAAAAAATAAGGTTCAAACTTGAGCTCTATTTATATTCTCAAAATATAAAATTAATAACCTTCATTTTGGATTTCTACAGCTCTAGGAACCTTTTTTGGTGCGTCTTCACTTCACCATATCTACACTATGTGCTGTATTCAAAGGGTACAATTTTATACTCCCTTCATATCAAAATATATAACGTTTTTTTGACACTACTAGTATACTGCAAGTAGCTCCGGTGCACTCTATGTGCCTAGGTAAGCCAAGGTGTTCTTCTTTTTGAGAAAAAAAATATGTACCTTGGTAGAAGCAAACCATACAGAATATCGATGTAATAACGTGGAACGATGGAACACCGGATTGATTTGCTTATTATAGACGATTTGTAACACTGTCCAATGCATGATGAACCCCAAACTATTTGATTACTAGCTATATATGATTTGTAACACTTTGGAATGGTGGTCACAGAATTTGTTCCTTTACTGTCGTTTGTAGCATCCTTCACCAAACTATCTGATTTGATTGCTAGGAATCAGGGCTACCACATAGCATGCTATGGTATGAGGTTACCAGATTCTGTGACCATCCTTCACCAAACTTCTTTCTATATGTGATTGGGTGAAGCTAACCGGGTGGCATTGACTGCTCCATTCATTTTCGGTAGTAAGTAGAATGCTGACATAGTGACTACAATCAACGTGCATTTTACAGTTGTTGCATTTTTTCCTCCTGGTTGAGAATTCAGGGAAAGTGCTCTGTTTGTGCACATGCTCTGCTCTGGTTGGCAACCATGTTTGGGCAGACAAAAAATTTCCCATCTTGCTCCTTTGTAAATAATATTTGCTTTTGTAACCTTTGTGCCCTTAATCAATGGGCTTTTACCAGTTGTTTACTGACTGAAACTGTTAATTTCATTGTGTGTGTCTCCTTTTGTTTTGCTGCACGGTGATCGTCTCCAGGAGAAAATAGGAAGAAGCCCAGACCAATATCCCAAGATTCTCCAGCTCACATTCCCAAGCTCAAATCAACACCACAAGAATCGAACCAAACATACATATAAACATAATCACTTTTCAGTTGAGAGGAAATTGAACTGGTCGTGCCTCGTGTTGACGCTCAAAAATGGCATGATCGCAAAGAGTGACTTGAGGCTATAATGGAATGAGGTTTAAATTATGAGTTCATGTAACCAATTGATGGCTCTCTTCGGAAGGTTGTTGATCGATTTGGTGCCTCGTTCTGGAGGTTGCCCGTTGGTGGTCTCTGCGAGGTGCGGTTGGTTGCAGCGGATCTCGGAGCTCCTTCTTCGTTAATGGGTAGCTCCGATGGTGGTGGTGGTGGTGGATGGTGGGCTTTGCCGACGCCGTTGTGGGATGATCTGCGACTGAGGTGTCGTGACCAGCGATGGGGACGGCCGCGGCCGTCGTTGACCTTCCCAGATGCATCGTTGCTTTCCTGCCACACCCCTCCCGTGCGGATCCGTCCATCTCGGGCTCTCTGGGGAAACCCTTGATATATGATCGAAACGATAGAAACGCCTTGGTTTCATGTTCCCTCTTGGGGGTTTCGTCTTAGGAGTTCGGCATTGGCGAGCAGGACCGGTGGATGGCTGCGACCAAGCTTCTATAGCAACAACGATGTTGGGAGTAATGTCGGCAAGACTAAAATGGTTGTGGTAGTTGGTGCTTCTCCGGTGTGTCCGTGGGATTGCCTCGGTTTATCTGTTGTTGTAAAGTCGAAGTTGAGGCGGCGGGGCACTGTGGTGTACGATGATTGGCTGCAGCTGACCCGTTTGGCGATCTTCTATGGCGCCAATCGTGCTTAGTTTTGTCCTTTGTAGCTCTCGGTCAGAGTCGGAGTTGTGTTGTTTGGTCATAGGTGTCTGATCTTTGGCGCATATCTTCATACATCTCCACACGGCCTCTGCAGTCTATGTTGAGTCGATGATCGCCTATGAAGAAACTGGAATCATTTGCTCATGGTTTAGGGATAACATTGATGTCTCTAGGGGAGGAGTGATGATGATGACGTCTGTGTATTATCTCGACGAGGCCCTCTTTCAAGTGGTGTGCGTGGGATATCTGTGTATGCCACTCGGCGGTTGTGATAGCTTTGCCCAGTTTTCCATTGATAACTAGGCAATCTGGTTTTCCCTAAGTAACTGAACAACTCTTTTATTTTCAATGAATGCAGGAATTTTGCCATTTGCAAAAAATAAAAATAAAAATCTATGGTCATCCAAACTACTGTAGCAACAATGATCCCAGCCCCTCCGACTGTATACATTGTTCATGTATTGGTTATCAGTTCCATTGTGATAATTTTGCCACTAGTTAGATTGCTTGTTATGGCAACTCTTACTGATAATTAAGGGAGAAAAAATTGACTTCAAAATACACAATAGCTCGTTTTTACCAAAGCTATCGATTGATATGAACTCTTAATACCAATGTCACATTATTAGGCAGGGAACATCCACATTGATGTTACACTTAATTAACTGAAACATAGATACTACCACCAGCAGGCACACCGCAAGACAGTAAAATAATACTTAGCGTGCTGCTATGCCAGCCGCGTTATCTGTCAATAAAGCCCGTGATATTTATTTTATTTTTACCCTTGTTTCATGGCATAAGTAATGAGAGAAGAAGCTGCATCAGAGTCTAATGGACATTCCTACTCCGTTGTTTTCTGACGCGCGCATCCATCATGTAAATTGGTGAAAGCTTCATCTCAGTGGAAAGGAACAATAGCAAACAATTGATTCCAGTTACAAGTTACAACTGCCTTTACAGCAGCTTCACCATCTGTCGGTTGGGTTTTACTTCACTTGCTCGGGTCCATTGACATGTGTAATGTACTAAGTACTAGTACTAGTTAAAGAAAAAGAAATGTGACTTGCAGATACACAGCAGCGGCTGGCTTAATCTACCCATGGTTGCTGATTGATTGGAGCAGCCACATAGTTGCTACAGTAACCAAGGAATAGGACGGCCAAGTGAAATTCTGTAGATTGTTACGCACCATCTCGTCAGCATGGTGATCGCATCCATCCTTCCACGCTGCCGGCACATTGAACTCAGGAAAGATGGATCTGACAATGGCTCCATCGAATCTGGACAAACACGATCAACAAAAAAAAAACTCTGACATCACAGAAGATTTTGTAGCCAATTCAATCAAGAGATATAAAGGAACAAATTACAAGGTACTAGTATCACAGGAACACGCAGAATACCATAATACTCATCTTAACTGAATTTCAAACACGTGGTTGTAGCCAGACACTCCTTTCAGTGTGCCGGACAGAGGCACATGAACAGAAAAAAATTCAGTCCTGAAAACTCATACATAATTGGTGTACCTTTGTTTCACATGAGTTCATTTACTGTCTAGGCACACTATCAGTATAATAAACTTCTAACAAAAAAAGAAGAAAGGACCTGTGGGTTTTGGTAACAAGAAACAATACAATCACCTGAAAACACTTAAGTTTCAGTGAATCATCTCAGCCAACATGATGGTTTTGGAGATTCAGAGCACAACCATGATACCGAGGATCTAAGAGTGTGATGGAGACATTGACTGCAATAAAGTACAGTTTGAGTTGCCATGGTGATAAGCACCACCTTCGATCTTATGAGGTTGATTTAGATAAAACAACATCGCAGGATAGCATTTTTGTTGCCTGTGAGCACAAGCCCTTCTTATTTACAGCAGTGACTCAGGATCTTATTAGTGACCATACAAGTTATGCAGGTTTATCTCAAAACAGCATCGCAAGATAAAATTATACATCTGAAGATGACTACAGGAAAACTTTTCTTCTTCCTTACATCTATCAAAAGAAAAAGTGTACAAAATGGGCTGTCGACTTGAATGAATTTTCTCAAGGTGAATCAATCCAAGGTAAACCGGATATAAAGTTGTATTCCTTCTATTTTATCTTGATCATCAAAATTACTCCTCTAAAATAATTATAATGACCCGGTATTTTTAGTGATTCCAGATTTCCATCAGGGCTCACTCATGCATAAGCTACTCCTAGTGTACAAGATCACTTCTCTTACTAACCCCATTCTCTATAAAAGGCGACCGAAACAAACTAGACAAGAAACACAATTATGTTCCTCAGCTTTCTTACATTTTTCATGAGCACAAGAAGTTAAACAGTACTAAATCAAACAAGAGTAATCAATTGCCATAATGAGCATGAAGCAATAAACAAGTCATGTGGTAATTATGAAGTGAAGGAGATAACTTGGAAGCAATAGAAACTTTACCACTTCATATTCTCCTTGAAGACAACAATGAATATATGCGTATGTATGATGCTTAAAATAGTGCTGTGCCAAAAACAAAACACAACTCTGCGGTGGATTTTCTCTTGGGCCGAGATCCCCCCCCCCCCC
>LR738714.1:823280564-823292801 GCA_902687465.1 Secale cereale | reverse complement strand
CCCCCCCTCACTCCCACCAACCTAACGCCTCAACCTCACCACTTGTGCCGCCAAGTGCACCGCACCGACTTCTTCCCCTCCGTTGAAGCCTACCTCAGCGATGCCTGCCCCCACAGCACGCAAAAGCTCCGTTGACGACCATGAGCATGAGGAGGTCATTGACAACTTTTCTTCGACCACCATTGAGGAGGTCATTGAAAACTTCTCTATGATCACCATGAGGAGGTCATTGACGTTGTCACCGTCAAGCATCGCCAGCATGACCTCTTCACAAACAATGCTTGCGGCAGCTGGAGCCCCTACCGGGGCAAAACCGTCTGCAGCTATGTCCCCTTTGAGCACCCCGCCACCTTCGACACGCTTGCCATGCACCCCGATGAGAAGGAGACCATCATCGACGACCCCGATGAGATTCCATTAGCATGTTTCTTTTTCCCTCTAGTTAGGGTTTCCTCTCGTTCTCCTGGGGCGATCGGTCGCCGCCGTCGAGTGTTTCTCTCCCCTACCGCCGGCCGACGCCCCGCTTCCCTGCTGGGATCGATCCAGGGGCATCTTGCATCCTCCTGGCCAGGATCAGGACGCGGCGGAGACTAGGGTTCCCAAAAAACCCGATCTACTGCTGTTATCGGGTGAGTGTTTCGAGATGGCTGACGATGGAGCCTCGGGCTCCTCTGGTCTCAGTGACGTAGAGATGATGATGATGGAGCTTGGCCTGCGGGAGGAGGATCTGGATGATGTTGTCTTTGAGGAAAAAGATGCTCCGCCGGATCTGCCACGGTGGGTCGCATTGGTCAAGGTGAACACCAACAAGAACTATAGCCAGACGTGTTTCTACAGGAATATGCGCTCGGCCTGGAGCATAGCGCAGGAAGCAAAATTCAAACCCCTCGAGGATAACTTGTACTCTGTCCAGTTTTCGTGCTTGGGAGATTGGGAATGAGTCATGCATGAAGGGCCTTGGTACTTCAGGGGGGATGCGGTACTTCTTGCACCATATGATGGGATTGTAACGCCCCGGACACACCCGCCGGTGGTCGTTACTCCTGGCGAGATCTAGACTGGCCTCACATATCAATACTAGTCTTTTCTGCGCACTTTGTCCTCACTCGTGCGCACCCGGGAGAAACTTCCCGATCGGTCACCCATCCTGAAACTACTCCAAGCTGAGCACGCTTAACTTTGGAGTTCTATCCGAATGGGCTCCCGGAAAAGAAGGAATTCCTTGTTGATATGAGTAGTCTATCATCCCTAATAAGCCAGGCCATCACATACACCCTCACTCAGAGGAACCGACGTCCTCGTCGGGCCACAGGAACGTTCCCTCTTGGCACAACCGTCTGTGCTTCCAGGACAGCACATGTGCCATGCCGTGTGCCACGACGGGTCACAAACGTCATGCACAACATGACTGCAAACTGTCCGCAAACATCCGTGTAACCGCGAGGGTCGGCTCTGATACCAACTTGTAACGCCCCGGACACACCCGCCGGTGGTCGTTACTCCTGGCGAGATCTAGACTGGCCTCACATATCAATACTAGTCTTTTCTGCGCACTTTGTCCTCACTCGTGCGCACCCGGGAGAAACTTCCCGATCGGTCACCCATCCTGAAACTACTCCAAGCTGAGCACGCTTAACTTTGGAGTTCTATCCGAATGGGCTCCCGGAAAAGAAGGAATTCCTTGTTGATATGAGTAGTCTATCATCCCTAATAAGCCAGGCCATCACAGGGATCTCAAAACCCTCCACGGTCAAACTGGAAACAATTGACATATGGATTCAAATCCATGATGTGCCAGATCTGTATGCTCACCTAGTCCAACCTCTTGCTGCCAAGGTCGGTGAAGTTCTGTTTGTGGAAACCCAATCCCACGATTTCACAGGCAATTTTCTCTGTGTTTGGGTACGCATCAATGTCCACAAACCACTCAGGAACGTTGTGTCCATGATAAGAGAAGGCAAGAGACAGATCTACAAGGTCAAATATGAAAAACTCCCCGACTGGTGCGCCGTTTGTGGGATGTTGGGTCATCTATACAAGGAGCATGGCAATGGGGTTCATCCTCCCTCTGCGCTACTTTTTAAAGAACTCAGAGCTTACTGGTATATGCGCGACAAAAGGGGACCTGGGAATGGCAGTGGACGCCATGGGGGGGGGGGCGCAGGGGAGGCCGATCTGGAGGCAGGTCAAGGGGGCAACCAGCGGATGACTCAGAAAGCACTTATGAACCAAGGGAGGAACCAGCGGGCAGGACAGATGTGGACATGTTTGACCCGAGCAGGAAAAGAACGAGCCCAGTTTTTGTGAACAATGTTGATCAGTCGAGCGGAAAAACGATGGAGCAGGTTACCACCACGGTGGTGACTGGGATGGAGCTTGTTGTAGCTCAACCGAACCACACACCCATCAACCCTCCGCTGAAGAGAGAGACCAAGAGAAACAAGACTGATGAGGATGGAAAATTAGGCATTCTGGCAGCAAGAAACATTTTGGCGGGCTCCGACGAGGGGCGCCACCGGGATCAATGAGTGTCCTCAGTTGGAACTGTCGTGGCGCGGGCAATGCTGCGACAGTTCGTGAGATTCGCGACTTCGCAAAGATTTTTGCCCCTACCCTTCTTTGTATTGTAGAGAGACAAATTTATAGAGTAAGGGTAGAGATGCTAGCTACAACTCTTGGTTATGACAATGGCTACGCTGTAAGTATTCAAGGTAGAAGTGGAGGATTAGGGATTTTCTGGAATAATTCAATAAATGTCGAGATTTTGGGCTATTCTTGGTATCACATTGATTGCTCTGTTCGAAAGGGTGACACATATCCTTGGAGGATGACACTAGTATATGGGGAGGCCCAAACCCACCTGCGGCACCAAACGTGGGATGTTTTGAAGGGAATTAGTACTTTGAACAATTTACCTTGGGTTTGCATCGGTGATTTTAATGAAGTGCTACGTCCGGAAGAGCACGAATGTATAGGAGAAAGGAGTAATGCTCAAATTCAGGGATTTCGAGACGCCGTGGATGTCTGCATGTTCATGGATATTGGCTATCAGGGTCATTTTAGAACTTATGAGAAAAAAGTTTCTGCGAGCAGCTATACCAGGGTGCGGCTAGATTGCGCCCTGGCAACGGCTGAGTGGAGTGAGAGGTTTCCGGCAGCTCGCTTGAAACACTTAACGGCTGCCAACTCTGACCATTGTCCGATCCTTCTGAATATGCATGACACGCCGGTAAGACAGGCACCACGAGATTTCAAGTACGAGGTAATGTGGGAGACGCACGAAAATTGGAGTGATAACCTGATGCAAAGCTGGACATCGGGCGGCGCGACAGCTAGAATGGAGGAGCTCCGTGTTAAGTTGGGTCTAGTTGTGGCTGACTTGGGACGATGGAATAAGAACACTTTCGGATCGGTTTGAAAGGAAATAAAAGGTCTCAAGACGAAGCTTGAACGCCTCAGGAACGATCCAGCGAGGTTGGGACCAACTCATATCGAGTTAAAAATTAATGAGAAATTGATAGAGCTCTATCACAGAGAGGAACTAATGTGGCGGCAGAGGTCCAGACTTGAGTGGTTGTCGGCGGGTGACAGGAATACCCGCTTCTTCCACCTACGCGCAAGCCAGAGACGCGAGATAAATATGATCAAAGCTCTTGCTGACTCCCTTGGAATAATGATGGATGATCCAGGAGTTTTGAGGACTATGGTTTCAGATTTCTATAAAAACCTTTATGCTTCTGAAGGCGTAACTGGGATGGATCAAGTCCTCTCTACAGTAACTGCTAAAGTAACTCAACAGATGAACGATATTCTGTTAGCCCCATACACCAATGAAGAGGTGAAGACAACCCTATTTCAGATGTTTCCGACAAAGGCGTCGGGGCCTGATGGCTTCCCTGCTCACTTCTATCAGCGCCATTGGGATATCTGTGGAGAAGAGGTCACCCGGGCTGTGCTCAGAATAGTCAGAGGGGAGGAGAGTGCGGCATGCGTAAATGATATGGTTCGGGTAGTTATTCCCAAGGTTTTGAATCCAACTCAACTTGCACAATTTCATCCTATTAGCCTCTGCAATGTTATTTATAAAATTGCATCTAAGGTCATTGCAAATAGGCTCAAGCAAATCCTTCCTGATATTATCTCTCATGAGGAGTCAGCTTTTGTTCCCGGCAGGCTAATTACAGATAACATTATATGTGCCTATGAATGTCTACACTTCATGAAGCGAAGCAAGGCCAAGTCCAGCAGTTTCTGTGCTCTGAAATTGGATATGATGAAAGCCTATGACAGGCTTGAATGGGATTATGTGCAGGCCATGACGGAGAAATTGGGTTTTGCACAACCATGGGTTCACACAGTTACGAGTATGGTTCGGTCCGTGTCTTTTTCAGTCATGTTCAATGGAGAGAAGCTTGAGCATTTTATACCATCCAGAGGTATTCGACAGGGAGATCCCATTTCCCCTCACATTTTCTTAATTGCAGCAGACGGCCTTTAGTGCCTTTTAAAATCCAGTTCTGAGTCGTCTGGTGTTGAGGGTATCAAGGGGGCTCCTACAGCTCTGGTTGTGAATCACCTCCTTTTCGCCGACGATAGCCTTCTGTTGTTTAAGGCAAGTAATGAGGGGGCAACGGCGGTTTCAAACCTGTTGGAAAAATATTGCAATGCATCAGGTCAGATAATCAATCATGAGAAGTCGTCTATCTTTTTTAGCAAAGGGTGCCCCAACAGAGAAGGGATAGTATCAAAAATATTCTGCATGTTCATAATGAGTCGCTAAGTGATCGATACTTGGGTATGCCCACGGATGTTGGCCAATCCAAGATGGGAAAATTTTAAATATCTACGGGACAGAATATGGGAAAAGATAAGAGGATGGATGCATAAGCTAAGCTATTATCAGCTGCAGGAAAGGAGGTGTTAATAAAGTCCGTGGCCCAAGCTATACCAGTGTACTCAATGGCGTGCTTCCGGCTACTGAGGGGATTGTGTGAAAACATAACCTCGATCATACGACAGTTTTGGTGGGGGAGTAAGCAAGGGAAGCGGAAACCAGCCTGGGTCTCTTGGGATGTGTTGACGCACCCTAAACACTTGGGAGGCTTGGGATTTCGAGATATGGAGATCTCTAATCTGGCTTTGTTGGCCAGACAATTATGGAGGCTGTTGCAAGATCCCTCCTCTCTCAGTGCGCGACTGTTGAAGGCTGTTTACTACCCCCATAGCTCGATCCTCGATGCGGAGTTGGGCAATCATCAATCACAAATTTGGAGAGCTATCATCGATGGACGGGATATTCTGAAGCAAGGGCTCATTCGCAGAATTGGCAATGGGGTTACCACGAACATCTGGGAGACCAACTGGATCCCCAGAACAGGCCCGATGAGGCCCATCACTTCGCTGGTTGCAAACCCTCCCACTCGGGTTGCTGAGTTAATTGATGCCACCACGGCGACTTGGAGAGAGCAGCTCATCTGTTCTACTTTTGTACCTTTTGATGCAGATGCAATCCTAGCTATCCCACTGTGCACACGTAACATCGAGGATTTTTGGGCCTGGAGTGGGGACCGCCGGGGCACGTTCTCAGTCAAATCAGCCTATCACATGGTGTTGAACACCAAATATCAGCGGAAGAATTGGATAGAAGAAAATGTTGGGATCTCAGAGGCGGTGTCGGAAGGAAAAGTGTGAACGTCGTTGTGGCATACGAAGGTTCCATCGAAGCAGAAAGTTTTTGCGTGGCGTTTAGCCCATCACTCAGTACCTACGGCCGACCAATTGCACCACCGGCACATGTCACAATCTCCCCTGTGTGCTTTGTGTGGAATCCCGGACTCGTGGAGGCATGCACTGTTGGACTACACCATGTCGAGGTGTATTTGGGCATTATCGGATGAACATTTGGTGGAACAGATTAGTTTGAACTCGGATGCAAATGCCAAACACTGGCTCTTCGCGATGCATGATGCACTGTCTCAACCAGAGTTCGTAAGACTGATTATAACACTCTGGGCTGTTTGGAGAGCGAGGAGGAAGGCAATATATGAAGATATTTTCACTAGCCCTATGTCCACTCACCAGTTTATCAATGCTTATTTGAGTGATCTTCACGACACTGCAGCCCCAGGAAGAAATGCTAACGCCCAGCCTATCTTGAGGCCGAGACAATTGACCTCAGAGGTGGGTGTCATTGGGACGGCGACCCAGGACATAGCTGTCAGTGTGCCTCCGCTTGCTCGGTCTCTCGACACCTCCTTCAATGAGTATGGGTCCAATCTTGAGGCTCTTCCACTGGCATGTCAGGTTGGGGTCGGCTCGTCTAAGCTACCTCCCCCCTCCACCACTCCTCTGACTGAAGATCCGGAGCTGGTGGTTCTTGGTGACAACGATCACACTCCGGGCCCAAGACGGGGCTCCAACAGTGCGGGGCGACAACCTAAGAAGACGGCGGGACGGAAGCCGACCTCCAAGGCATCTACTACGACGGCGGCGGGGACTTCTTCGGAGCTGGGCGCGGCCTTAGGCGCCGCCGGGACCAACAGCAAGGCCAAGCGTACGAAGGCGACTCCGGTGGCACAACGGGCTCCTAGCGCCCGTGCCAAGGCCAAGCTGGGCGAGTTCTCGTCCATGGAAAGCGCGCAGCTCCGCATCGCCGACAAGAACATGGAGGCCGCTGGTAATCCCCCCCCCCCTCTTTCCGCATTCTTAATGCTTTTTCCGACGATCATCTTGCATCTATTTTGGATGATGCTGGCGTATACGTGCCTAAACCCCCTGGCGAACTTATTTCTTTACTCCGGGCTCGGGAAGAGGCTCAGGCATCATTGGCTGAGGCAGCAGCCAGGTGCGCGGAGTCGGATCAACCTGCCAATATCCCAGTTGGGGCTGGTGCCCAATGAGGCTGCACAGACTAGGGATGCCTGTGCACCTTCTTCTTCTCCGAGGGCCTCGCAGGGGCGGGGACAGACTAAGAAGAGAGTGGCCAAGGCGATCACCTCTAGAGGTGTACGCCTCCGTAACCGTGTTATCCAGATGCGGTTCCTCTTTTGGAACATTAGGGGTTGCGGCCATGCGGGACGCCGCACCCAACTTAGAGAATACATTGCTAAGGAGCGCATAGATTTTATTGCCCTTCAAGAAATGATCAAACTAGATTTTTCTCATAGAGATCTCCTTGCTTTCGACCCCCTCCAACGTTTTGAATGGCACTGGCTGCCTTCTACGGGCCATTCCGGTGGCATCCTTATAGGGTGCAACCGTGATATTTGCGAGGTTTTAGCCTGGGAGGTAGGCGTTTTCTGTGTTTATGTCACGACCAAACACAAGGGCTCGAGGCTCACATGGGTAACCATCTGTGTTTACGGCCCTGCTAACCACGAGCGCTCCCAAGATTTCCTTCACGAGTTGTCTATGGTAATGGGCGTTAAGCGAAATCTCAATCTTCCTGTGGTGGTTGGGGGCGATTTTAACTTGATTCGCTTGGGTGCGGACAAGAATAACGACAACATTGACTGGACAAGGGTGTCCATGTTCAAGCAGGCTATTGCTTTTGCAGTCCTTCGGGAGGCGGCGCGGACCGGAGCCAGGTTCACCTGGACCAACAAACAAACCAATCCGGTCCGGAGTGTCCTTGACAGGGTTTTTTTCACACCCGAGTGGGAAGCCCTGTTTCCCCTATGATCGTTGGTGGCAGAAACGCGTATAGGATCGGACCATATTCCTCTCATCTTCTCCTCGGGGGAGGAGTCGATTAGACGCAGCCAACGTTTCTATTTCGAAACAGCTTGGTTTGAGTCCGAGGGTTTCGAGCTCATGGTCAGAGATCGTTGGGACGCTATCGTTTCGACGATGGGGGCACAAAGGTGCTCTGCGGAACTTTGGACCGCCGCGGCGGCTAAGCTCCGGGCCTTTCTGCGTGGCTGGGGGGCCAACCAGGGCAGTCTGTCCAAGAAAGAGCGTGCTCGGCTTACGGACGAGATTGCGCTTCTTGACCTTGAATCTGACCAACGTACCTTTTCGGAGGCCGAATGGGCACACAGGTACGCCTTGGAAGACCAAGTTCTTGCTCTGCTGAGAGCGGAGGAGGAATATTGGCGTCGTAGGGGCAGTGTCAAATGGGTGACGAAGGGAGATGCTAATACCGGCTACTTCCACGCATATGCGAATGGCCGGAAAAGGAAAAGCACTATCCTTCGTCTGCAGTCCAACTCGGGCCTGCTGCTCACCCAGGAGCAAATCTCGGCCCATATCTATTGGCCTTTTGGGGACGGCAAGTGATAAACCTCTTTGCCTGCGCGCGGATTTGTGGAATCACGCGGAAAAGGTCTCACAGGAGGAAAACGATCGCCTGGCCCTCTCTTTCCTCCCTGAGGAGATCGATATGGCACTTATGGATATGAAGAATGACATGGCGCCTGGCCTGGACGGATGGCCCGTGGAGTTTTTCAAGCGTTTTTGGCCCAGTCTTAAACACTTGTTCTACGCGATTGTTAATGGCTTCGCCCTAGGTACGATAGACCTCTCGCGGCTTAACTACGGGCCCATTAGCTTAATCCCTAAGGTCAAAGGGGCAGACAATATCAGGCTCTTCCGGCCTATCACTCTCATCAACGTGCCTTTCAAGATCTGCGCAAAAGCATACGCCTCGCGCCTCGCCCCAATTGACCAACGGATAATTAGCCATAGCCAAACGGGCTTCCTTAAACATAGAAATATTCTTGAGGGACTGATAGCACTTTTGGAAATTGTGCATGAGCTCAAAAGGACTAAAACTAAGGGAGTACTCCTCAAACTCGACTTCGAGAAGGCATACGATCGTGTGAACTGGGCTTTTGTTCAAGAAGTCTTCCTCAAAAAGGGTTTTGAGGCAGGTTTTGTTCACCGTATTACGCACCTGGTGTCTAGCGGCCACACGGCGGTCACCATTAACGGTGTATTAGGTAACTTCTTTCGCAATAAAAGGGGACTCAGACAAGGGGATCCGAGCTCCCCTCTGATCTTCAATTTTGTGGCCGACGCACTTGCCGCGTTGATCAACCGTCCTAGTGCCGCGGGCCACATTTCCGGTTTAGTGCCACACCTCATTCCTGGAGGAGTATCACACTTACAATACGCGGACGACACGATGTTACTCTTCGAACCCAATGACAGTAGTGTGGCCTCTGTCAAACTCCTACTCCTCGCCTTCGAGCTTATGTCGGGGCTAAAGATCAATTTCCTTAAGAGCGAAGTGATCACCATAGGGATGGATGACCCCTCGAGCTCTAGAGTGGCAAACCTTCTGAACTGTAAGCGTGGCTCCTTTCCGATAAAGTACCTGGGGCTGCCTATCTCTACCCGAGGCCTTACCATCGCAGAGTGGGAACCACTCTACGGGAAAGTGGCCAACAGGGTTAGCCCTTGGAGAGGCAGATTTATGTCATCTGCAGCTAGACTCATTCTCACCAACTCGAGCCTATCCTCTCTTCCCAATTTTATTATGGGTATGTACCTCTTGGCAGATGGAGTTCATGCCAAACTTGACACTCCACGATCACATTTCTTTTGGGAAGGAACGGGAACCAAAAAGAAATACCACCTGGTCAAGTGGGCGGCAATCTGCCGTCCAAAAAACTTGGGGGGACTTGGGGTTACAAATTCCAAATTAATGAATGTGGCCCTCTTAACCAAATGGTGGTGGAGATTGGCACACAACGAGTCGGGACTCTGGGCCAAAATCCTTAAGGCTAAATACTTTCCGGACGGAAATGTTTTCAAGGCTCAGTCCTCTGGTTCGGCGTTTTGGAAAGGGATCCAAGACGTCAGGCCGGCTTTCGCTTTGGGGGCCCATTTCACAATGAAGAACGGCGAATCTACCCGTTTCTGGCTTGATCATTGGTGGGAGAATGCTCCACTGTGGCAATCTCACCCTGACCTATACCACCTTGCCACCGACACCAACATTATGGTTGCTGACGCCCTTAGAGTTCTACCCCCGGCGATCTCTTTTATACGCTCCTTGGGTCAGGAGGAAGCGTCTAATTGGGATAACCTTGTGGCGGCCTGGAGGGATATCAACCTCTCTAACGAGCCAGACATCATCTCTTGGAAACTTACGGCCTCAAAGCAATTTACGGTCAAATCCATATACTCCAAGATGTCTGAGGGCCCTGTGTTATCCATGGCTAGGGGACTATGGAAGGCGGGCCTGCCACTGAAGATCAAGATCTTCATGTGGCAAATGGTGCGAAATCGGCTACCTACCTCCGATAATGTGGCTAAACGTAACGGACCGGCTGATGGTACTTGCACAATATGTGGATTGGGAGAAAATGTAAATCATATCTTTTTCCAATGCGTGCTGGCCAGGTTTGCGTGGAGTGCGGTGCGTGAAACCTTCTCCAAAAATTGGCACCCACAATCCTCGTCGGACCTCTTAGACATTCTTTACGCACAGAAATGATCGAACGCTAGGATCCTGTGGCGTTGCGTTGGGGCGCTGTTATGGTCTCTTTGGACGGTTCGGAACAAAATTACCATCGAACACAAGTTCCCAAATCATCCGGCTGATATCCTCTTCAAATACCACATTTTTCTTCAGGTATGGATGCCGTTGGGGAAAGCGCGTGACGAACAATACATGCTAGCAGTGATGGAGAAGATCAAGACGGTGACAAGTCAGACTCGACGACATGACGGACTACATCCTCCTGCTACTTAGGCGCTATGTCTTTTGGTTTTCGGCCCTTCATATTTTCTTTGCTCATATTCTTGTTGGAAGGGCTTGATGCTACTTGTTCTAAACTTGTGATGGTCTGTACTCGAACTATGTGTGTGATGACGTTGCCCTGGTGGCTTTATTAATTTAAAGCCGGACGCATCTAGCGTCTTCGTTCAAAAAAACAATTGCAAAGCCCGCCGGCGAGCCTGGCTAAGATAAATGTTGATGCAGCAACTAGAGGTCTGCAGAGAAGGGGGGCGGTTGCTGCTCTTTGTCGGGACCATGATCAAAACTTCTTGGGGGCATCCGTGGTCAGCTTTGAAGGAATTGGAGATGCTGCAACACTGGAGGCGTTGGCTGTCCGAGAGGGGTTAGCACTCGCTCAGGATTTGAATGAACAAAAGGTACATATAGCTTCTGACTGCAAAGTGATGGTGGACGACATCAAGAATAAGAGTATGACAAGTTACGGAGCGATTATACATGAAATCATAGAGTCTAGTAATAATTTTACTATTTGTAATTTCGTCCATACTTCTAATCTAGCGAAGCATGCTTTTAAGTTAGGGGTGGGTCGTCATGTTTGGTTAGGACAGCCCGATAATCTTTGGTTCGTCCCTGTAAACATTGTGACGGCATAATAAAAGCTTCGTGTGATTGTCTAAAAAAAAAATCAAAGTGGCGGACACTGCCCCAGCAGCGAGGCACCTTTTTAACCATGCACACCATTGCTCGAACCAAGGCAAGTGTAGCCTGCGAGTGTCGGTGCAGCGGGATCTATGGATGCTGCAACCGAGGGTGATGGCGCCTGCGAGGGGTCGGGAAAAAATGACTGACGTCAATTCATACTTCTGACCCCCCTCATGCACGACTTAACAGCAACTTAAGGTGACAGGCCAACGGCCTGGCCCGGCCAGAAAGTATGTCATGGCTGCTTTTTGCCTCGACAGACCCTGGACCAGCAAGCTGGTGTATATGCTTTGCGTCCTCGGCGATACGTGTATCAGTACCAGGCTATTTAGACCGCAAAGTACGCTCCAAAGCCGGCGGTGTGGTACTAATTTTTGAGACAGCACGGTACGGTACTAAAATCGCACAACGAACCGAGCGGGAAGTAGGCTCCAACGCGAGCGATGTGGTACTAAAAACTAGACGCCCAACGGAGCGGTGTGCTCGTTCCCGGCCTAAACGCTCGCTGGGCCACCTCATCTTCCGCCCACTAGCTAATTAACCGTTCTCCTCATCTGCTTCTCCCGGTCACCTCGAAAAAGAAAAACTGCTCCAGCGTACACAACGACGACGCTTGGCTAGTTAACTTCAACCTAAGCAAATCACCACAGGAATCATTGGCATTATATAATCAACACGTACACTCATATACAGTCCAGTCCAGGTCACTATCAAGACACGATATCTATCAAGAGGAGCTCCAGGTCCGGCAATGACGCCGATGTTGGACTGGGGGCTCGAATCGGTGGTGCCGAGTGGCGACCATCATCTTCCTCTGGTCCATGGTGCAGAACGACGTGCCCCCCCCC
>LR738714.1:823243395-823263787 GCA_902687465.1 Secale cereale | reverse complement strand
AAAAAAAAAACATAGCAGCCGGTGAAGTTACATTTGATTTTAGAATTTCATTTTGTAACCTTCTTCCGCGAACACAGGTACTTGGCCCAGACTGCAGCAGCACCCGCACACAACCGCCGCCGCCGCCGCCGCCGCCTATTCCCCTTCCACCCCAGCATCTCGTCCGATTTTCCCGGCCTTCCGCTCCCGTCGGCGACCACTTCCCCTCCTCGACACCGCCGGTGGCCGGCAAAGAGATGGCCCCGACGCTGATGGAGCTCCCGGGCAGCCTCCTCACCGAAATCCTCCTCCGGCTGCCCGAGCCGGAGGACCTCGCCCGCGCCTCGGCCGCCTGCCCCGCCTTCCGCCGCCTCGCCACCGACGCCTCCTTCCTGCGCCGCTTCCGCCGCCTCCACGCCCCGCGGTTTCTAGCCTTCATCGACCTCGACGGGTTCCAGCCCGCGCTCCCGCCCCACCCCGCCGCGCCCGCCGCCCGCGCGCTTGCCAGCGCCGCTGACTTCTCCTTCTCCTTCCTCCCCTCCCACTGCCGCTGGATCCCGATGGACGTCCGCGACGGCCGCGTCCTCCTCGGCCGGGACCACGGGAAGGACGCGCGGCCTCCGATCTGCAGGGAGCTCGCGGTGTGCGACCCCCTGCACCGGCGCTACGTCCTGCTCCCCCCGGTGCCCGACGCCCTCGTCGCCTCGGTGGAGCGCCCGCCCCCCGTGCTACGCAGGCCCTCGGACGAGCCTCTCCTCCTTCCCCTCAGCGAGAACGATGCGGCGGCGGAAGGGACGGCATTCATGGTGATCTCTATGGTGCATTGCGAGACTAAACTGGCCCCCTTTGTATTCTGTTCGAGCACCGGGCAGTGGCGAGCCGCGGCACCCATGCTTTGGTCGGCCATGCCAGTGTCGCCCATGGATCCTGCTTATCTCAGGCGGCACCACGCCTATGGCTGCTTCTACTGGGACTCCACCAATATCAAGAGGAAAGAGTTGCTTGTGCTTAACATCCAGAGGATGGAGTTCTCCATTGCCGAGCTCCCATCCTCTGGTTGGGGCACTCTAGGCGTGGCCATTGTCGAGGCAGGGGAAGGCAGGCTTGGGCTGTTTGGCATCCGTGATGGAACAGCAGGCGGCAGCAAACATGACCTCTGCTATAGTGTTAGGCAGAACACAGGCAAGAATTCCGGCCAGTGGCAGATGGTGAAGACGTTCTCACTAGGTCCTCAGGGCCTGCATTATCTCAAAGCTGCAACAGAGAGGCATGTGCTCCTGATATGTTCTGAAGCCCCACGGCTCGTCGGCTTGTCTATGGTGATGCCAGACTTGTTGGAGTATATCTCGGTGGACGTCAAGAAGTTGCAGCTTGAGAGGGTCTGTGTGAAGCCTTTCGGGAAGTCCTTGTCCCGGACGCGCATATATGCCCACTTCCCACCATCGCTGTCTTCGCCGACAGTATGAAGTGGTATACTTTCTACTGAATTTCCAGTTATGTTACACGCGCCTTTCCCTTCATAGTTTTCACATGGATTGTCTAATGCTTAACAGTTCAGTGTTGAAAATTGGCCATTCTTATTTACACGGCCTAGTAGTGGTTATGTTTTTGTGCTCAATCATGAGAAAGTAAACATATTTTTGATCTGTGTTTGTTTCAATTCCAGTTTCAAGAGAATCGTACAAAAGAAAATATCTGCCTAATTACTGTGTTCACAAACAACTGCTTGAGTCACTGCTCTGAATAACAAAGAAAGAGCAGTGTGCGCTCACACTGTGTGATTTGGGTCAGTCTCATAAATCAGCTATAGGCTTCACATCTACTACCAGTTTATTGATTGTGGCTTAAGTGAATTAAGCTAGGCAATAAAAAATCCAAAGGCCCGCAAACACTAAGCTACAACCAGTTTAGAATGACCTAAGATTTTCAGTGCTTGTTTCTTTTTGTGTACATTTCTCTGTCTTGTTACGTGTTCCAACCTGCATTGCAAATTACAGTGCTGAAGCTGAACACACAACAGCCTCTTATATTTCAAATCCTGTTTAGATGAACCTTACTGATGGAACGGATGCTATTCTACTGCTATGTATAGCCCAATATAATGCCTATAATTCGTTCCTTTAAGCTTGTAAACTCTTGAATATGTGTCCAAATTGGACCCCAAAATTCTTCTCTGGTCTGATCTAAACTTCTGTCTTTTTGTTCAGATTTGATGGAGCCGCAAACAGATCAGCATTCTCAATTCAAGACGACTGAGATTTCAGCAGCGTGGGGGTTCATTGGACGTCATCACCTTGCCTACAGGATGGCACTATTTATATTGCTTCGCCTGATGTTCATCATGTATATGTTTTGGTTAATTACTGTAGCATCATTGTGGATGTTCTTTTCTGAGTGGCAGTGTTTGTGTTTATGTTGTGTTCTTCCTTTTTTTTGGAGGGTACGCAAATTGCGTACCATACCATAAGAATGTTACATTTTAATTAACGTTCCCAATCAATGAACAACTGTAGTGAATCCACCTTTATTATTTATATTGACTGTAGTAACACTAAATACATACCAAAGGTTTATTTCCCAAATTTTACAAACACATTTACAATTCACTCATGTGCAGTGCTTATTTATGAATTTGACTGGAATAAGATGAAGTCATTTAAAGCTGACAATTCATTTCAATTTTATAGACATTTCACACAAATTTCAAGTATTTTACTCACATATTAATGCTTATCTATGAATTTGATTGAAATACAAGAGAAATAAATATGTGTTTATGTTATTTCACTCATTTATATGGCTTATTTATGAATTTTACTGGAAAACGTATAATTTCTTGAAAGCTGATACATTATTTCAGTTTTCTAGACAAGTATTTTCACTTATATTTGATTCTTATTTGTGAATTTGATGGAAAATATGAGTGGAATAATTTCATACTTGTTTCAATTAATTCACTCAATTTCAATGCTTATTTAAGAAGTTGACTTAAATAAGAGCGAAACAGTTGAAACCTATCTAAAATAATTGAAACGTGTATAAAATTAGAAACTAGAAATACATAGGTGAATTTACTGGAATTCAAATATGATTGAAAATTTGAAAGAACAAAATCTAAACTCATATGTATACAAGATTCTCCTATTTGAATGGTCTTATCACTAGGTATTCAAATATATATATATATAACAAAATCTAAACTCAAATATGAATGAGCCTGATCTGTCCTCATCAGTTGCTCTTTGAATGGCATCTACAAGTCCAATAGAGACCACACTTCTTTCACACGATGACATTTGAAGAGACAGTACTGCTGCAATTCTTCGGCACCCACCAAACATCATGGGCATTGCGGTGAACAAGGTATTTGTCGGGCTCCCAAAACTCCATAGCAGGGTAGGACTCCATGTAGCATCCTTCAAAGCAAAGTGTTTGACTTTCCCATGCACACGTAACTGCCATATATCTTTCCAAATATGATTGATATGCTCACTACCCTGCCCATCTGGCCTTGTCAACCGGGAACCAAACTGATGGTCTAGCTCTCTATAATATGCAGTGTGGACCGAAAACGTGCCAGAACGGGTATAGTTCCATGCAATGAAATCCTCATTCATTTGAGCATGCAATGGAATTTGTAAGATTTCTTTGAACATCCACCGGTGAGAATACATCACGTATGAGATCTTCATCCCAATTACCAGAATGGGGGGCAATGAGTTCTTCTACCTTAGACAACATAGTCGCACCCCTAGGTGTAATAACACGCTACGATGCGCTTGTAGGAATCCATGGGTCTTGCCATTTATTTATTTGAGATCGAGACCCAACCCTCCATATGCACGCTTGCTGAAAAGTTTGAATACCCGCTATGATACTCCGCCAAGTGTAAGATGACCCTTTTTTAGGTCATGCTTTGTGCCGAGAAACAGTCTGGGTTCTGGATCAGTCGCCAACACTGTTTTGCTAACATATAGCAAGATTAAAACTGTGAAGGTCCCTAAACCTCAGCCACCCCTTTCTTCTTTGAAATGCACAATTTCCACCACACGAACAAATACATCTTCTTCTGCTTTTCATTATCTCCCCACTAAAACTCCAAATTTCATCGGTAATAGCCTTGCAAATTCACTTTGGCAATTTAAACACTGACATAGCATAAGAGGAAATTGCCTGTGCTACCGACTTTATATGAATATATTTACCTTGCATGGAGAGGGTTTTATCTTTCCAACCTTTCCGTCTCTGACAGAATCTATCAATCAGATGTTGAAAGCAATAACTCCTTTCCATCCCAACCATAGTGGGTAGATCCAAGTTTGTATCTGATAGCACTTATGTTTCAATATTCAATTCTCTGCATACATTCTCTCTTGTTCTAACACTAGTATTAGGACTGAAAAGACACTTGACTTAGCATTACTCACTTGTTGTCCAGAACTAAGGCAATTGGTATCCAATACCTTTTTCAGAGTGCTTGCATTATGTGAATCATCTTTCATCAGATACCCTCCCAACCACCAATGTCATCCTTAGTTAAAAGGCTTGAGAAGCCTTCCGAGCATAATAAAAATAAGTATGGGGACAATGGGTCCTCCTATCTCAATCCTCTTGTGGGAGTCAACTCCTCGGTTTTAGTATTATTGAAGTGTACTCTGTAGCTGAAAAAACAGACACGCTCCATAATTAGCCTTGCCCACTGCTCATTAAAACCCATCTTAAGCATTACCTTCTCCAGAAACCACGATTTAACACGGTGATATGCTTTGTTCATATCTAGCTTGATAGAATAATACCAATTAGATCCATGGTCCTTTTCTTTAATGCATGAAAGCATCAAGCAAGTTTGTCGTCTAGCACCACTGCCAATTTCTTGTTCATTTGTGTTGTAGTATGACGATCAACAAAAGTCAGTGGTAAAGACTTACGAAAATCTGTTTTTATGCCAATTTTCTCTTTCGAACAATTATGTGTAGTAGTTTCATGATCATTAAGCTCCGACCAATGTAACAAAGGGCATCCTTTACAAGAAGGATATCAGTTTGCTATGGTTCTCTGTCAGGTGATCGACTTGGTGTTCCCCTTGACCTATACGTGGTTATTTTTTTCCTGCCTTCTATGTAATGTGTTTTTCTTTTGCTGTTTTCCGTTGGTTAACTGCTTTCACTACGGAGAGGGCAATGTGAAGGCGTTGTGGATTTAATGACTCTGCCTTTGTTTTAGTACTTTGTGGTTGCTTGAAGTTTATTGCTTGCTTCCGCACCGCTAAGTTATAATTCAGACATCAACGGGTTCAGAACTTCAGATACGGCTGCGGCGTAACGCGCCGCACTTCTGCACCGCTAGTATACTATAGATCCTGTGTAACTATCAACCTTTGGTTCGGACCATTTTTCTGAAAGAATAGAAGAAGAAAAAGTGCGGAAGAAGATTTTTCATTTTCTGAAGAAAGAGAAAGAAAGGAGTGTGCAGAGGAAGAGTTTTCGTTTTTTTCAGTATCGGCTGAATTAAAATTGATTGATTGATTGATATCCCAATATGTAATGCATACATACATGATGCCACTGCCACTACGTCGCTACGATTGCCCCGGCTGTATAAACTGCTTTTACAGAGAGAAGAAAACAAAATTCAGAGAGACAAAAGCTGCACAAGGACGCCATTCAGGCGATGGCGACGGCTCGGGAGGCCGGCACCGGCGATGAAGGCAGGCGCGAGTTGATGTTTCTGTACCGGAAGGCCTCATCCTCTGCTTCCGCGCCCTCGTCGTTGCCGCCGTGGTCGAAGTTGAGCGCGTAGCTGAGCGGGTCGTACCTGAACTCCCCTGCAGCCGGCACGCGCCTCCTCCACCTAGCCCTACCGCCACCTTGCGGCCTCTCCCCGCCGCTGACTGGTGAGGATGGCGAGCCGAAGCAGCCGCAGACGGTGGTCCGCAGCTTGAGGCGCAGCGACGGGGGCGACGAGGACTCCACCACGTCCATGGAGACTGACTGCCTTGGTAGTGTGCTTGAGCTGTATTGTGTGAGTGAGTAGTGAGGAAGTGAGGAATGGCTGGCAATGGCTGGCTGGAGAAGGAAGGCGGAGGTGTGCGGGACTAAATACGGCGTAAAGGGCAAGAGAAGCTACAGAGGAAGCCAGCAAAGCAAAGCAAAGGTCGGGAGCCGTTGGGACGGGTGGGAGGAGGGCGATGGCAACGGCCGGTCGTTCGTGCAAGCTGTGACAGTGAGTGCCCAGCAAGTTTTTGGTTACCGAATGAGGCAATTTTACCGAAGGACGCGGATAAACGTGGTTACCACGGTTACCGGGAAATACCGATAAATACCGAGAATATTTCGAACGAAATTTATAGTTGAATTTAGAATTCAAATAAATGAATGAACGAACATTCGAACCAGAGACCTGTCAAAACAGGAACTAGGTTCCTACGAACACGTCAGAATCAACTCTCATGGCATTAATTAGATCCTACTCACTTTACTACAAATGGAGCGTTTAAATTCAATTTTTTTGAAAAAATGGTATTTTTTTGCTTGATATGAGGATTTATCGAGGGGCACGGAAATATGCGGTAACCATGGGAAATTTTGAAATTTCGACCAGTAACCAAAACCTTGGTGCCCAGAGACAGCTGACCGTCCGTGATAGTAACGGTAACAGTGGTAGCTTAGCTGCTCCAGTGCACTGACAGGCTTTGATTTTGTTTCCCTTTTCTCTTTTTAACCATGATGATTGGCTTTCAAGTGTCAAACAGCTGCTGCCTTTTTCTCTTTTTGGAATTGGAGATCAACATCTGATGCTCACGCGGACGTACTACCTTCGCATCATGCAGAAAAAGAGCGTCATAAAAAGCATTGACACGGCCGAATCCTGGAAAAAGCGGGTCCACCTCATGCGGAAACCAAGGAGAGGCGATTGCGTGGCGATCGTCTCGAGAGCTAGGGTTAGGGTTTTCACACGGTGGTGGTGAGATTCCGGTAGCACGTGTAGGGACGACGGCATCCTCCAGTGTGCGGACCGGCGTGCATCTGCTCTCCCGTGGTGGTGCCATGGCAGAGAGGATGAGGAACGGAGCGGCGTCGTCGCAGGAGGCGGCGAGGGCTGAGAAGGCGGCGGCAACGCCGAGGACCGAGAAGGCGGCGGCGACACCAAGACCGTCGACCTAGAAGGCACAAGGGGCTTCCCCCATGAAGACGCCACTGGTCGGCGGGTCTGACGGCGCGATTGGGCGGGCTGGTCTTGACAGAGAAGGAGGCCACGGGGTTTATCTTCAAGGATTCTGCGCAGGAACAACCAAGGGCTACAAGGTGGTCTGCAATCGGAAAAGCGTTCACGCCAAGGATGATGAACCACCGTGCGCTAGAGAAATCGACGCCGAAAAACCGCAACCATTTCCCGGCAGTCCGACTTGATTATAATCTTCTCGCATCCAACTTGTCATGCAAGGATTAGATTGTTCTTCAAAACTCTAGCTTCAACAGTAAAAGATAAAGAGACCAACCCAAGGGCTAATCCTTCTTGGCAATTTTTTATAGGAGAAACTCCATGAGCACCGTGCATCAAAGCCGGGGCTTGAACTTGGGTAGGCTAGCAGTGGCGGGCGAGGGACGCGCGTCGCCGCACCTTCACTGCGCCGCCCGTGGGGTATCAATGGAGGCTGACCAGCGCGGGAGCGCGCGGAAGCTTTGGCATTGATCCCCCTGCGGGAACCGAGGCGATGAGGACGACGAAGCGATGAGAACCGCCGAGTCACTGCCAAGGAGGGCCTGCCGATTTTCGCGTCAAAAACATTTCGGCCGGCGCCCCCAAGCGCCCCACAACGCACCGGGTTCGGCCTGGGTCCGTCGGCTCCAATTTCGGCCCGAGCCGGCAAAAAAAGGGGCCTTTGGGGGAGCGACGGACAGATTTTTCGGCGCCGGCGGCAAAAAAACGCCTGGGGGTCCTTGTTGGGGGCAAGGCTGGAGATGCTCTAAACCCTCAAGCTTTGGGTGTTGCTTGCTTCTATTTCTACGAATTCTGAGACCTTTACAACTCCTTTGATTTATAGAGCAGGAAAAATGAAGGAATGGAAAAAAATAGATTGCAGGATTCTTTCAAAGAGGCCTCATGAAAAATTTCCTATGAAATACACTAGGGAAAGTTCTATTGGAATAATTCACAAGAGTTGGATTCCTGCGAATCAAGCACCTAGCGCAAGAAAAAAAATCCATCAGATCACAATCCTACAAAAATTCTATGGAAATCCAATGAATCAAAGCAACCCTTGTTAATTATGAATAAACTTGCAATTGAATTATCCAGGGGATTAGGGGATCAAGAAGCCACAGATTGTGACTGACTTCCCAAGTTCTAATACGCAATATGGATTTTGAGGTCAAGATTATGGTTTCATTTTCTTTTGTTTTGGTTGGGGTGCCCTGTTCCAAGCAGTAGTGCAACGCTTGGTCAACACACGAGAACCATCCATGTAGCGAGCTACATAGACAAATTCTCCCCCACAAAAAATAACTTAATATCTCATGGATCCGTAGATCCACGTATCAGATATTAAACTGATAAGAACAGATACTACACTTGATCTTAGCCAAGAGGCCGAGAAAGGATGCTTTGGACGGTGACCCTGCGTGTGATTTTATTGCTTTACAAACCGCCTCCGCTCAGCTGCAAAGGCGATGTGGGATTACACAAAAAAGTCGAAGATGCGTATTCCCGCAAGAAAAAAAAAGGCCTTGCGTGCCGCTCGTCGAACCAGCGACGCGGGCCTAGCAGAGGTGAACCTGTCTGTCCCGTTTGAGTTTCGGGAGCCCAAAGAGGAAGTGATGGCCCACGTGACCCATAGCCCAAATTCTCCACAGAGCAGAGATGACCTTAATTAGAGTTTCTCAGAAAAAAAAGGGTGACCTTAACTAGAGTAGTATAAGATTGAATATATGTTTCTCCTTTTACTCTCACGAGCTTTATTTTGTGCTATAAACACAGGAGCTTTATTCTTCTCTAGATGTAGACTAAAAGAGTTAAAAAACTGTAGACTCAAAAAATTCTCCGCATGCTTTCATTTTTCTGTATTGATTACAAGGTGATGATCTAAGTCTTATGGATGCGACTAATCGTGACAGGAAGAGGTTATGCATGCACTTCTTTATTTATGATCCGGGCATGATGGAAGATGGTTATGGTCCCACACAGTGGCGGATTTAGGCCCCAGGCAGCCCGAGTGGCTGCCTGGGGCGTGACGGCGACTTACTTCGTTGATTTAGGCCCCAGGCAGCCCGAGTAGCTACAGTGCTCTAAAGGATGCCTGGGTCGGCCTGGGCAGGGCCGAGCCGGCAAAATCGGAGGCCCTGTGCGAAACTCTAAAATGGGCCTTATATCACTAAGGAAAACACTACATAAGTATAACTATAATAATATAAAGTTCATAATATCTTAGATACCAACTGGAAAATATAAAAATTGTACCTATTATTGATTGTATGGTCTTCAGTCTTCACTTAAACAACATCATTCTTTTAGTGTTCTTTGTAATAAAATCCTCAATAATATCCTCATAATCAATCTTGTCCAATAGATTACTCTCCAGTGCTATTGTGGCCAAATCAGTGAGCCTTTGTTGTGTCATGGTAGTGCGCATATATGACTTCAATAGCTTCAATTTAGAAAAGCTCCGTTCTGCCGAAGCAACAGTCACAGGGATAGTCAACAGAACTCTATATGCAATACATGCATTGGGGAAACAATCATGCCGCTTCAAAAACTTTAGAATTTCAACTGGCCCAATATTTTCCTTTGGCATGAAATTTTGAAGAAACATCAACTCCGCATAAAGTTCATTAGCATCAATGTCAGACTTCCCATCCTTTTTAAGAGCAACCTCAAGATTGTCACAAGAAGTTTTCAAGCTATTCTTATCCAATGACTGCAATGTTTCAGAGGTAAACAAGAAACCAAATATTTTCTGGTAACCCTGATATTGGTCAAATCTGCTTGTAAGTGAGAGAATTGCTTGATCAACAATACGTAAAAAACAGTTGACTCTAAATGATTCCTCTGCAGACTGTGTGGCAACATTTGCATCATCTGGGTTCTCATCAAAATGTCTCTTTCTTTTAATTTCTCGTCTTTTACGAAATGTTGTACCAATATCCATCTCAAGTGCAATTACTTTGGCTATCTCCAATGCTTCTAAAAAACCAGTGTCCCTATAACCCTTGAAGAAAGAAAGCAATCCTTGCACTTTCTCAATAGCAACATCAATAAGCCTATCCTTTGCTTGCAAGTGTTTTCTTACTAAATTAACAGCATACAATACCTCATACCAAATGACTATCGCCACTATAAATTCATATTCTCCAAGTTCATTATTTGCCAAACCTTTAGCCTCACTGCTCGTTTTTGTATCATTATCAGTCTCAGATACCTGAAATGAAAATAAAGAAAATATATGTTATAATTAGAGAAAACTAAAGAATTACATCATAACAATATGAAAATATTGGGTACCTGAAGTAGGGCCTCCCGAATGTCTGCACATTGAAGTCGAATAGCTTTAACACTGTCAACACGACTCTCCCAGCGTGTAGCTGACACTGACTTGGGAGTTAATCCTGTTATGTTATTTTTCAGAATCTGCCATTTCTTAGTAGAATTAGCAAAAGTCGTATATATGCGCTGGATGATTCCAAAGAAGTCTTTAGCTTTACCGCAAGTCTTAGCCATATCACAAAGTGTCAAATTAAGGCTATGACAACCACAAGCAGAATAAAATGCTCTAGGATTTACATTCAAAAGTCTCCTTTGGACACCTTGCTGGTTTCCTTTCATATTTGACCCGTTATCATAACCTTGTCCTCTCACATCATCTATATCAAGATCAAGAAGCTTTAGTTCATTCTCTAGCACTTCAAAAAGACCTTGCCCAGTCGTATCATTTACATCTAAAAATCCTAGAAAGGATTCTTCTATGCAAACATGATTAGAAGATGAATCAACATATCTTATGATTATAGACATTTGTTCTTGATGGCTTGCGTCTGGGGTACAATCAAGTATGACAGAGAAGTACTTTGCACTCTTTATTTTCTTAACAATCTCATACCTAATAGCAGAAGCAAGCAAGTGTATCAACTCATTCTGAATCTTAAAATCAAGATAATGAGTATGAGTTTCTTCATTTGTAATACGACGGACATGCTCTTGAATAACCGGGTCAAATTCAGCCAACATCTCAACCAAACCCAAGAAATTGCCATTGCTATCTTCATACAATTTCCTGTTAGTACCACGAAAGGCTAGATTATGCCTCGCAAGAAATTTTACAATGCAAACGATTCTGGACAGAACTTTTCTCCAGTGCTCCTTTTCACTCTCAAGTTGTCGTTGAGCAGCTTTATCAATTGTTTCATGCTTTTGTAATCTAGTACGCAACTCATACCAAGTTGTCATATTCAAAACATGATCTGCACTTGTCTCATGCTCTTTAAGTCTAGTGCCAAGATGTGTCCAATCATTATACCCCTCATTTGCCAAATTACCTTTTCGATACCCTTTTGCGAATAATTTACAACCGAAGCAAAATACTTTATCGAGTTCCTCAGAATAGACAAGCCAATCCCTATCGCAATGCTCTCCATTCGATAGAATTCTAGTGTAGAATAGTGCAGAAAACCTCCTTTTATGTTTATCCTTACGACCTTTCTTAAATGACATGTCCCTTTGAGGGCCCTTTTGTGCTAAAATATCAATTTGCTTAGAATTAAGGGAATCCCAATTTCTTGGATCAAATATGTCAATATGAAAAGAATCACCAACGTCTGCAGTAGGTGAAGTATTCAAGTTACCATCAATATTACTAGCCCCAATGTCATCACAATTTTCTTCACTCTCAACATTATTTTCTATCTCTGTCTCGACATCTCTAGGGCCAGGATCATTGTCAACATTATTATCCGGAGCATGCTCTCTATCAAGTGACTGATTATCCTAGGACACTTGTGGTTTTCTTATGACAAAATTATCCATATCTCCTTTTTGAGACAGAGTTAAATCCTCTCTTTTTTGTTTCTTCAAACGCTTTTTGTAACCAGATTCATGTTTTCTAAAAGCGGACATGACTTGGATCTTGCAATACTAGACACCTAATAGATGAAAATAATATTAAAATTAACTATACGATTTTGGAAGAATCAAACAGCTGGCACAAATCAAAATTCAAAGTAAAGGGCTCACAGGATTACTAGGTATTGACGCGACGAAGCTTGAAAAACGAAGATCGGGAGATTGGCCTGAACTTTCCTTGCCTTTCAGGTGATTCAGTTCAGGTCCTCCCTGTCGGTTGTTGTCCGGCCGTTCCTGCTGCTCATGTCCTCTTCAATCCTGAAAAGGACCTACAGCATTGGAAGTTGGAACGAAATCATGAGATTTGTAAGGAAGGAAAGGAAGGATCGGAGGAACCCTAACCTGCCGCCAGTGCTAGACGAATAGACGAAGAGACACCTCGTCGCTATGCTCCTGTCGATGACGATCTATCGCTGATTTTTTCTTTTTCTTTTTCATCGGATCGATCCTATCGTTGGATGAGACGTAGACTAGTCGGGGCTGCTCCAGGTCCAGCCGTCCAGGACACCAGGCCCAGGCCAAGAGGCCCAAAAAGGTTACATTTTTTTTAGCTTAGTATATATACTATGGTGTATAAATTTGGAGGCCCCTGAAGCCAGGGGGCCCTGTGCAAGCGCACAGGTAGCACACCCTTAGGCTCGGGCCTGGGCCTGGGGTCTGACTTTTTCCTGGGTCCGCCAGTGGTCCCACATGCAAAGAAAAGGTGGATTCAGATGCTTAGATTTCGTTGATGCCATTCACAACGGCTCCCGTGGGTGTCATATTTCCTTCTTGCAGGCGTTGCTCTGTTGTGTCGTCACAAGGCTCTTCTTCCTAAGTAAAGCCCCCCAAAAATAAGAATAATAGAAGACTAAATGTAATAAAGACTCGATATAATAGAAGACTCAAAATGATAAGTAGTATTAGAAAATAAAAGAATCGAAATAATAAAAGATCAAAAATGATAAAGGATGAAAATATAATATAAAATGTTCGCCATTTAAAAAATTACATTATCACTTTAATAATAGTAATTAATTATTTTTTGCAAATATAATTACGAAATACTTAAAATACTTTATACACAAATATAATATTTCTGGCGTAACAGAAGTTAGCCTGTCAGCACTAGACTAATTACATACGGCGTGCATACAAATACAATGCCACCACTATCTTCTAACCGTCCAGTACAGCTGAACCCACAGATTTATGGCATATTAAAGAAAAGGAACGCTAGCACTGGTCTAATAAACTTGTTGTACCAAATAATGTTGCGGCTAGCCATTTTTGTACTACTGTTGTACTCTTTATTCTGTAATAAGAGACTAATATATAATTTTGATCAAACAAATAAATGTGCATATTTTTATTTTAGCTTAAATCGGCAATATGTCTAGCCAGTGCCATTTGACGTGTAGAGGGTGTTTTCGTAGACTAAGGGTGGCGATTGGTTTTGATGTGCTTGGTATCTACTAGTCGGTTCCATGAGGCATGCATACATTTGCATGTCAAATGCATGCGATTGGTTTTCATATGTTGGACACTGAGGCGAACTTACCCATCAAGTGTCACCCACTACAACACGTATGACATTAGGAGGCATTTTTTTGCCAGCGTTTTTGCTAAACGCATCAAAATCATGGCATTGAAGGCACTTTCCAAAAATGCCTCCGAATCTCACAGCCTGCAAGGGCAATTTGGAAAATTGCCTGCAAAACAGGGGGAAAACAAGGCGTTCTCAAAAGTGCCGCGGAGTTTAGCCGGCGTTTTGGCGTAAAATGCCTCGAATGCTTTGTCTACATTACCTATAGGACCCTTCATGTTCATTTTTTTTAAGGAAACAACCCTCCCACCTGCTGCCTTCCAAAGTGTGAAAATAAAAAAACACATAACATCGCGGCCGGCGTGTCGCTGCTCACCGTCGCCGTTGCTCCTCCGTGGGCGCCTCGTCGCCGCCGCCACCGGTGCTCCACGCCAGATCCTCCCCAGCCGTCGCGGCAGCCGCGTCCGCGACGACCTGCACCGCCATCTCCACGTTGTTCCTCTTCTCCTCTCGTCCCCAATCTCGGGGTGGGATTGCAGTGGGCGCGGTGAAGGAGAGGGGAGATCGAGGCTCGGAGAGGAGGAAGGGCAAGGTGGTCCAGGACATGAACGAATCAGCGGCGATCCTCCCCACGCCAGACACGAATATTGCTGGTTGCTGTTGATCCGACGCCCTGGTGCACAGAAGGTGTTCGAGGTAATGTCTCTTACATTTTGTAGTTCATATTTCTTCCAATTTTTGTTTGTGCTAGAAGTCCTGCATGAAGAATCATTATGCTATGACATCTAGGATTAACTTGTACTGTGTTGGATGTTCTTTTTGTAATTATACATGGAGTGTGTCAACTTGTCCTGTTGAAATTTGAGCTTTGTTCGTTGTGGCCTTGCGTGCATGGTGGCCTTCTGTTCAAGTTAGAAAAGTGCACACAAGGAGTAAGCTATGTAGATATACTGATAATTAAACTGCAGGCGCATTTGGCATTTCTATAAGGAACATCCCTACATGTTATCTAGTGTACTGTGTTATCTACTTCTGTTCTTGTTGCATCAGGTTTCAGTTAACCTGTTTTCTTGCTACACTTGAGGTCTTCTATATAGAACATAGCTGACATACATGATCTTTTCTTAAATCAGTAAACTATTAACATGACAACACTGAACTGATTATCTACAGAGTTCTATGCAGTTTAGTTACCATTGGAGTAACACTGAACTGATTAAGGCACGTATATTAGTACTATATAGATTCTTAACCTGTGGAATTTTTGCTAGTAGTAAATTGATATTGTTTCTAGGAATTTCTCTTTGCTTCTGCTCACTTTCAAATATTTATTATGGAATAACTGAGGTGAATTTTAACCATTTGCTAAGCAGCGGTAGCAACATATTTGATGAGCCGTTTATCCTCGCAACTCAAGCTACCCAAGTCTATTATGTACAAGATTCTATAGAGAAGGATTGGTACGCTGTGGTTCATCCACCTGCAAGAGACTTCTTTGATATGGACGCTAGAATTGATGGGCATGATGAATATTAGGCTAGGATCAGGTGAGAGCTATTGATTGTTTTTAACTAAGTGTCGAATGGATAGTAGCTATCGTTGGTGTTTTTATCTTAGTTTTGATCTTGTTTTTTCTAACCGAGTTTTGAATTGTACATGCCAGGAAAAAATGATGTCTTTGAGATCAAGATCTGATGCATTTAAACAGTCCCATGTGTCCGACCATGAACGAAGATTGAATGAGCTGAATTATAGAGTCAGAGAAGTTAATCCACCAAAAATGGAATGCATCAATGTTATCAAACAAATTAAAAGAGAAGCTTCAAACATGGATAAATTAAAACACTTCACTATGGTAAGCTCTTAAACTTCAGGAAGTCAGGTGACCAAGCATCAGGCTCGTTGCATTACCTCAGAATGTGTTGTGAGGAATACGTTGAAGAGAAAGAAGATATCTGAGACAACAAGGACATAAGGTGAGTTGCACTAACATCAAATAATATGTATTGGTGCTACATAACTCCGAACTTTGTATTATATGGATATATAATTTCCTAACCTGAACATAGTAATCAACTCATCTACTATCCTCTTCTTTGCAATCCTTGACAATAATCTGGAGTTGTTGTGACAATAGGTTTTGACAAGAGGTGTACATGTGTATTGGTGATCAAAGATGCTCATTTAAGTTGTGATAATAGGCAGAGGTTTTGGTCATTTCTGAATTTGTGAACATATGTTTCAATGATGTACAGTATTCAACAACAGTAGGTAGTGTACCTGTGTAAAGTTTGTACAGTTGTTGCACCTTGAATTGATGGCTCCATGTTTCAGTTCTTCAAAATAGTGCGCGGTGTCTTAGTGTCATGTGGAATCTGGACATTCTAATGGCCAGCGGTGCTTCTCCGAAATGACAACTCTTGTCATATGGTTCACTCGCAAGCTGGATCAGATGGAATTACAGGCATAGGTTTCAGTTTATCCTTTTTTTTGCTAGTACCAACTTGAACATCTATTCAGTGATTCAGTCCAAGGAGTCAATGACCAATGGTCCAGATTTAAAGCAATACCTGTCACCCCTTAATGATCTTTATCATTTACCTGTTTTACATTTTACAGTGATGTTTTTTTACCTACTCGTGCATGATGTTGATGTTTGAATGATAGATTAAGTTTAATGGCACAAACTAAAATTTGTTTAAGTTTTATTTTTTACATTATTTTACATGCCTGCCTCTTTAACCCTGTTACAGTGCTAAGAACAGTCTTTCTTCTTGTATATGTCATCCGAAAGTTGAAGTTGAAGGTGACACACGGCTGATTGGTTTGGGTACTTCTAATTGATTGCATCAAGCTGGAATACTCCTTACAAAATTGTTTCAACAGTAGGCAGTTTACCTGTGTGTTACATTGTTGGCCCTGTGTTGGTGATTGATACTTTAATGTCGTTTTTGAATTTGTCATGATGTTCTGATGCTTTACGTTATCCGCTTGCACAATGACACTTCTAGCCAATGCAAGCCTCTCAATCTTGTTCTACTGTTGTATATATGTGTTTGTACAATGGTTGCAAATTAGTGAGCTTGCTGTAACAATGTTTTTAATTATATTCTTATATGCCTGTGTAAAGTTTGTGGCATTCTTATGTGCCTCAGAAACATTTTGAAGGCAAGTCGAAAGACGCCACAAAATGGTTTTAGAGGCGATCTTAAGAAATGCCACAAAAATGTTTTGAAGGCATTGTGAGTTATGCCAGACAAAAAATTTAGAGGCAGTATGAGAAATGCTACAAATAGTCTTTGGAGGCATTCCTAAAGATGCCTCAAATTGAGCTTGCTGGCGCTTAAAAAAAATGCCTCTGTGTTTCTTTTGAGGCATTCTGGAAAAATGCCTCACATTGAGGTTGCTGGCATTTTAAAAATGCCCCCGTGTTGACCTTTTGAGGCGTTCTGGAAAAATGCCTTCAAAGACCTTTCCCTTCGTGACCATCTCTAGCATATTTTAAAAATGCCTTCTATTCTCTAGGCTGGCATTATATGGGCCTTCCGAGGCATTTTAAAGCGCCTCCTATTGACGTCCGTGGTGTAGTGACCATAGTGCGTCCTTGATGGCAGTGTGGCGCATGGTGAGGGCGTTCGTGACCTCCCACAGCCCCCGCATTGGCTGCTCCTTTTCGGACCGTATGTGTTGCCAACATCAACCATTTGCCTCGTCGTGAGGGAGGCGGAGATATGGAGACGGACAACATGGTGGTTGGTTGGTTGCGGTGTGTGTCGTCTGGCATGTGCGGCCGTGCAAATAAATCTTGTGTTCCTCTTTGTATCAATTCTGGGACAACACGAAGACAGGCCCGGCCCTGAGGGGGGGCAAACGGGGCGGCCGCCCCGGGCCCCCGACAGCGAAGGGGCCCCCTAGTGGGTGTTATGTACTGGGCCTGGCCTAGAGCGTCATGGGCGATTCTAAAAAGAGGAAAGAAATAAAGTAATGGGCCCTGAGTAGCGCACAGCCAGGCGCACGGCGGTTCCTAAAAACATTAGCGCAGGCAACGCGTATGTCGCTCGTCGTTAGGCATACCGAGATCCCCTCCTGTGCGACGCTTGATCTGATCTCGAGGATGCGCTGTGATGTTCATGGCGCCACCATCTCCTGCCAAGATTTCCCCATCGTTGACCCCCTCACGGCACTCCTCAAGCACTCCAACTTCGCTTGCAGCTCCAACCAATCGCCAATCAATCGAAGCACTGTGCAACACGTAGGAGCTTAAGGATCTAGACTACTCCTACATCCCAACCCCAACGTACTCAGTTTAGAAAGAGATGGTATTGGGATTTGAGATCTGTGAGTCTGCCATGACAAGCTGATAATAGGTAAAATTGGATTAGATTTATTTAACTCCTTTGTAACTTTGCATTAATTTCAAAATACTAATTTTCTTCTTTGAATTTTAGCATCACATGCCATCCAAAACTTATGCATCCGGTGGTGAGCAAAACATAAAGAGGATCAAGTAGATGAGTTGATATAGTACAGAGAGGATCCACTGATAATTGTTTTTCAGGAGTAATACAAGCAGTTAAAGAAATCCAGAAGACCAGAACTGACATTGGTTCCGAGGGAACAACTACCAATCCCCCTAGTCTTAATCCAGAAGACTAGGGAAACCATCAGATAACAATGTAAGTGATTATGAGCACTTATTTAATTCCTCTTTTACAGAATTTGCTAGTCTTGACTCAACCAAATTTTACCATGGATATCTATGATTAAAAGAATTGGCATATCTTAATTACTAACAAAGAATGCGAAACAATAGTGGAGAAGGGGGGCTATAAGACAAGTAAATAGAGCTAGAATTCATTTTGAAGATAGTACATAAGAATTCTTTGATATTTAAATTGTGTTCCATTGACTTTATGTATTTATTGGTAACATTTGATAAATACATATAATAATTATTATTTTGATATATAAATTAAGGGCCCCGGGTATAGCTTCGCCCAGGGCCCCCGAAATCTCAGGACCGGCCCTGCACGAAGACACCGCTCTCGTAGCAAATGGACACGCCGCATAAAGAGTTTGACAAGTGTCTCAGCCAAGTGACATAAGTCTTTACGGATATTTTAAATGGACTACAACATACAGATGTATGTAGACATATTTTAGAGTGTAGATTCACTCATTTTGCTCTGTATATAGTCACTTGTCGGAATCTTTAGAAAGACTTATATTTGGGAACGGAGGGAGTAATATATATAGTGTGAAAACATGATTTATGATAAATCGGACGAAACTTATTTGCTGTTGTAGATGTTTGTATATTTTTATATAGATTATAATCTTCAAATATTTTAAAATAGAGGTGGAAGCATGCTTGAGCGGGAGTGTGGAGGAGAGGCTTCTCGTTCACATAAAGTTATGATCAATAATATGAAGATGTGAATATAATATATATTTTCTCTATCTAAGAATTAAACTAGAGAAGTTTTATGATGATTTGGTTGGGGTGTGTATGTTCCAAACAATAGTGCAACGCTTGGACCACTCATAAAGACCCATGCAGCAAGCTACATTTTATGGGTTCACCCCACAAAAATATAAATTAATATCATACCATGTATCCCAAGATGCACATATCAGATATTAAACTGATAAAAACAGATAGTACACTTGATCTTAGCCATGAGGCTGAGAAAGGTATACTCTAAATCATGCCCTTGGTTCCCCTATTTATTTCTTCATGAACCGCCTCATGTCCATGGGCATGCGATATGTGATTAATTCCACCGATGAGTCAAAACCTTTTTTCTCTTTTCAGAATCTTTCTTTATACAATATAAGTCAGAGCTATATTTGTTGGCCCGCTCAACCAACTTTGCGTGCCAAGGTAGGATATATTCTTTTTTGCACAACAAATCATAGCTATGTTTGTTGGCCCGCTCAACTAGCGCCGTGGGCCGGGATAGGTTTTCATTAGCTCAATGCGGGCTGGGTAACCAAACCTGCGTGTGCGGTTAGAAGGACATGATGGCCCATATATATCCTCCATGGCTTACACTAGTAGAAAACAGGGCTTTGATCACAGCTCAATATACACATTAGTCCCGGTTGCATTACGAACCGGGACTAATGTGAGCATTAGTCTCGGTTCGAGCGGCTAAAGGCATTAGTCTCGGTTCAAATGTGACCTTTAGTCCCGGTTTGAGACACGAACCGGGACTAAAGGGCATCGCACCCTTTAGTCCCGGTTCGTGTCTCAAACCGGGACTAAAGATTAGACCTTTAGTCCCGGTTTGAGGTACGAACCGGGACTAAACGGTGCGATGCCCTTTAGTCGCGGTACGTGTCTCAAACCGGGACTAAAGGGCCCATTCTCAAACTCTACCCCCAGTGTATCGCCATTTCAGTTTTGGAAAAAACAAAAGATAATGATAAAAACTTCAAAAAATAAAATCCTTCGAGATGTAGTTATATTACTACATCTACTAGTTAGGAAAATAAAAAAACTTAAATTTGGACATGTTTTGCCAAAAAGTGTTATAAGAAAGTAAAACGGCTATAACTTTTGCATACGATGTCGGAAAAAGTATAATATATCAAAATGTTCAGCACAAAAATCCGCATCCGGTTAATAAATTGTCAAATAATTCAGAAATTTGAAAATCAGATTTTAAAAAAAAATCAAAAATTCAAAAAACATCGTAAAATTACCTTTAGTCCCGGTTGGTGTTAGTGGAGCTCTAGCCAGCAGCCACGTGGAGGGTCTTTAGTCCCGGTTCG
>LR738714.1:823219982-823238146 GCA_902687465.1 Secale cereale | reverse complement strand
CCCCCCCCCCTCTACACGGTGTGGTAATAAGAGCCTGTTTGGGACTATTCTGCTCCTTAAAATTCAGCTTCGCTTCAGAAGCCAAACGGGGTAGCTGATATGCCGCTCCGCAAAAAAACTAGAATCTATGGTACAACTCTCAGTTTTTTACGAAGCTCTTCAGGGGGTGCTCCGAAAAACTCTAGAAGCTGGAGCCTGGAGTTGAGGGAAAATTACCAACCATTGCCATCAGTAAGTGGATACCCCTTCGTTTCCCCCATCATCTAATCAAATAGATCTTTTCCACCAAATTTCTCATTCTTAAAGCTGAAGTTACATGGAAGCAAAACATTCTCTTTGGTAGTACTATAACTTCTATATGAAACTGCTCCAAAGTGAATTTGGTGAAGTGAAACTGATTTTCGAGAAGCAGAGCAGTCCCGAACAAGCCCTAAAAAGCACAAGGTGAAACGGAGCGGGTGCTTGTTACCGGCCCGACAGTAGCTAAACGCTCGCTGGGCCACCTCCTCTTCTGCCAGCTAAGCTGTGCCTACCCCTCAAAAAAAAAAGCTAAGCTGTGCCTCAACTCAAAAAAAAAAAAAACTAAGTTGTGCCTTCCACTCAAAAAAGGAAAAAAAAAAGGAGCTAAGAGCAACTCTAGGAAACCCCGCATCCTCCCGGCCCACAAAACGTGTTTGCAGTTCGCGGAAAAACGCCTTTTCGGGCTGGCGCGGACGGCCGCAGTTGTAGACCCCGCATAATGGATCCGTAAAAAAAGATATTATCGGAATATGCTTTTTTACGGGTCGGCTTTGCGGCGTCTGATCTGGCGCAGCTCCTCCCGGCCCGGAAAACTTAAATTTGCACCTTAATTTGATCTAGCATATTGCATTTCTTTGATTTTTCAACAACATTAGATACAAAAGATATCACCAAATCTTTGCTAGAATAGCAAGACCAAAGAAAACAAGAACCACAAGTATGCATTTTAGAAGATTTCCAACTTCCATAACTGCTCCCACTAGTTGGACTAATATCTTCTCCATGCATTCGTTGTTGATCTGTGGATTCTTGATTTTGCATTCTTCTTTCTTCATCTTTGGTTCGAAAGAAGTAGACGTTGCTTCCCCTCTAGTTGCACATGCAGCCGCATCATTGCCTTCGATTCAACTAAGGAGTGCACGAACATTTATTAAGTTTCTTTCTATTAATAAATCAATGTATTGGCCTCCCCAAAACCAAAATGAGCATCCATTGTCCTACACAAAAGAATGACCATGTTCGAAATGAGGATCCGCAATTGAACTAAAGAATGAGCTATCAAATGAGCTACCGCAAGTGCACGTACCCGTCGTTTTCGCATTTGAAGAACACCCATCTGGGGTGCTTCGGCGTGCCCGAAGTTAGCCGCAACACTGTCCGCGTGCAGTCGTCGCACTATATGAGCGGCATTGGCAAGCCACAGAGACGTTGCGCGAGCGCCGAGCCCGGCGGACGGTCGAACGAATCCATGCCCGCAAACCGTCAGTGGCGGCGGCGGACGAACCTGAACCTGCATGCGGCGATGCGCCCTTGCCAGGGCTACGGGAGAGGCTCACCAACCACTCCATCGCTTGTCGCAGCGACAGGCGGCCGGAAAAGCCAAATCCGGCGGCCCGCGATGAAGTGCCGCAGATCCGCAAATCCGGCGGCCCGCCGACGCGGGGGGGAGGGAGGGGAAGTCTCGTGTGCGTGGCGGCCTTTCGACGCGCTCCTGCCGGCGGCTTTGGCCGGAATCTTGGGCGGCGGCCCGGCGGCGGCGCGAGGGGGAGAGGAGATGTGGTTTGTGGGGAAAGCGCGGGCTGAAATGTCCCCCCACCAGCCGCTTCCGCTTATATGCAGGGCACCGCAGCCGCGAGGGGGAAACCCGCGTATTCCCGGATTGGGGTCGAGATTTTGCCGCGCCCCCCAAAATTTTTTGCAGGCCGGGGCGGGATGCGGGGTCTGATCGGGCAGGTTTTTTCGCCCCGACCCGCATTTTGGCGGTTATTTTACGGATCGGGGCGGGATGCGGGGTCTGCTAGAGGTGTTCCAAGCTGTGCCTTTTCCTAAAAAACAAATTACATGGTCAGGCGTTGTTCTCAGGGGTCATCCGTGCTTCATCTCGCCGACGACTGAGCACCACGACGACCTCATGCATCTCTGTAAGTACTATTGTATTATACACATGCAAATTTTAATACTAGCCTGTTGTGACAAGATGCAATCAATCGTCTAAAAAAAGTTTCATGATGCAATTAACAATCGCAATCCTGACGCATCTGGTTGGCTACAAAACTGAGCTAGCCAAGTCTGCATTTGCCACTGGATCCATTAAGTAATCTCGTTTTCATGGACTGTTCGATCAATGCTCGCCGGTTCTCCTCACCTGCTCCAGCCCCAACGACCACGACAACACGTACTTATCTAAGCTTCAACCTCAGCAAAATCACCACACAAACAATTGGCATTATATACACGTACACGCATGTCCATTCCAGTCCAGGTCACTACGGCTTTCCATCGACACAATATCAAGAGGAGCTCCAGCCTCCAGGTCCGGCCATGGCAGCAGCGATGGTGGAGAGGTGGACGGGACTCGGATCGTCGGTGGCGACCTTCATCTTCCTGTGGTCCGTGGTGCAGAACTACGTGCCCCCGACCTTCCGCCTCTACCTCTCAACCTGGGCCGCCAAGCTCGCCGCTTGCTTCAACCCCTACCTCCAGATCACCATCTCGGAGTACGGTGCCGAACGCTTCCAGCACAGCGATTTCTTCCTCGCCGTCGAGGCGTACCTCAGCGACGCCTGCGCCCCACGCGCGCGCAAGCTCAAGGCCGAGCTCGGCAAGGACAGCAAGAACCTCCGGGTCTCCGTCGATGATCATGAGTCAGGGTGGACACGGTCCGGGCCGGTCCGGTCCCGGTCCGAGCCGCCGTTTGGACCGGACGCCGGCGGTCCGGGCCGGACCGGACCGAGCTGTGCAGCGGTCCTGATTTGAGGGACCGGACCGGCTGGCATGAAGCTCGGTGCGGACCGGCGGTCCTCGCGGTCCTGGCGACGTCAGTCACTGCCATGTGGGCCCAGGACATCGGAGAGGTGGTCGGAGTAGCAGCACGGTGGCCGGAGCCGGAGAAGAAGCACCTGAGGCGCGGCGGCGCGAGAGAAAGGCGCGGGAGAGAGAGGGAGCAGCATGGCGCAAGGCAGAGGCGTGGTGGCGCAAGGGAGAGAGGGGGAGCAGCAGCCCGAGGGGACGACGGCGAGAGGCAGAGGCGCGGCGGCGCGATGTTTTGCCGGGGAGAGGAAGGCGACGAAGATGGCGGCGCAGGGGAGGAAGAGGGGCAGCGCGTGCGAGGAAGAGGAGGCAGTGGCAGTTCGCTAGGTCACACACGTACGTCATGTGTTTGGGCTCTTCTGATTAGTTTTAATTGGGCTGGGCCTTCGGTCCTCCGAGCCGGACCGAGCTTGGACCGGACCGGACCGACCGAATTTCGGTCTCGTTTTCACGGACCGGACCGACCATATTATCTAGCGAGCCTGGACCGTACGGTCCGGTCCATAACGGGCCGCGGTCCGGGCCAGAAGCCCGCTCGTCCCGTCCACCCTGAATCATGAGGAGGTCACTGACGACTTCTGCGGGATCACCATCTGGTGGTACGCCTCAAAGAGGCAGTCCAAGGCCAACGTCATCAGCTTATACCCTGGCCAGGACGAGAGGCGCTTCTACCGGGTCATCTTCCATCAGCGGCACCGCGACCTTGTTGTTGACTCCTACCTTCCTTTCGTCCTTGGCGAGGGCCGTGCTGTCACTATCAAGAACCGGCAACGCCGCCTCTTCACCAACAATGCTAGCGGCAGCTCGAACCCCTACCGGGGCAAAAGCGTCTGGAGACATGTCCCCTTCGAGCACCCCGCCACCTTTGACACGCTCGCCATGCACCCTGATGAGAAGGAAGCTGTCATCGACGACCTCATGGCGTTCCAGGAGAGCAAGGAATACTATGCTAAGGTCGGCAAGGCGTGGAAGCACGGATACCTCCTTTACGGACCGCCCGGCACATGCAAGTCTACCATGATCGCCGCCATGGCCAACTTCCTCGACTATGACGTCTACGACCTCGAGCTCACGGCGGTCAAGAGCAACACCGAGTTGCGGAAGCTCTTCATCGAGACAACGGGCAAGTCCATCATCGTCATAGAGGACATCGACTGCTCTGTCGACTTCACAGGAAAACGCCGCAAGGACAAGAAGGCCTCAAGCGATAAGGACTCCGACAACGATGACAAGCCCAAGCTACCGATAGAGCCGGAGAAGGACGATGCCACCAAGGTGACGCTCTCGGGCCTGCTTAACTTCATCGACGGATTGTGGTCTGCTTGCGGAGGTGAGCGGATCATCATCTTCACGACCAACCACAAGGAGAAGCTAGACCCGGCGCTGATCCGGTGGGGCAGGATGGACAAGCACATCGAGATGTCCTACTGCCGCTTTGACGGCTTCAAGGTGCTCGCCAAGAACTACCTAGATGTCATTGAGCATGAGCTGTTTGGGGAAGTTCAGCGCCTGCTCGAGGAGACCGACATGTCACCCGCTGACGTTGCAGAGAACCTGATGCCCATGTCGAAGAAGAAAAAGAGGGACCCGGACGTGTGCTTGATAGGCCTAATCGAGGCACTCAAGCAGACCAAGGAGGAAGCGGCGGCGGCCAAGGTGAAGGAGGCAGAGGAGGTTCAAGCAAAGAAAGCTAAGAAGGAAGAGGAGATAGAGGTGAAGAAAGCCAAGGAGGGAGATAAAGAGAAGGACAAAGCACCCGAGGCAGACAATGAGGATATTAAGCAAGGTGACAAGTGAAGTGACATCACGCCAGGAAGCCAAGGAAAAAGAGTGAGCTTGTTCACTAGTGCTCCCTTACATAACAAAAATGCAATGTTGGTGAGAGAAAAATAATGCACCTCTCAACTGAAACAGTATTTCTTTCCTCTCTCACTTGTAATGCTGCTGCATATAAAGCGTGCAACAATGCTTCACCTACACCAAAAGGCTAACAAGTTGTTTTTTCAGCGAACTGAAAATAAACATGGTATCATGCAGGCTTCCTTACCATTTCACCAACCCAATGCTGCCACTACGCATGACAGTGACAATACGCTTTCATTGGCACGTTCATTAATTAAGCAACCCAAATCTGAATTGGCACGTTCATTAATTAATTAACTAATTAAGCAACCCAATTCTGCATTCCTTCAGCCCTGACCAAATGAAACATGATATTGTTGTAAGAACAGAACAAAAACAGAGCGTCATTTACAAAACAATGCTGCAGTAATCCATCTTTCTTTAGCCCCCGCGTCGCTCCCGCAGGGGCGACTCGGGCGGCGTAACCCTAGCCCGCCGCCGGCCCTCTCCCCCACTTCTCCTCTCCCTCGTCGCCACCAGAGGTGGCCGCCGGCTCGCCGCTCGGCCGCCGGTGAAAGTGGCGGCGAGGATCTGGCCGCCCCGTTCTTCCTCGGGGGGCTTTGGATCCGTGGCGGCGGCCTCGGCTGGTGGATCGACGTCGGGTCTGCGGTGACCGGTGCTCGTTGGTGCTGGCCGTTCTTCCTCGGCCGTGGGAGCGGCGAGGCGGCGGCAGGTGTCAGCTGTGCTGCGGGCGTCTCGGCGGCGCCCGATCCAGATCTGAAGGCCTTCGTCTACTTCAACCAGGGCTGCCACCGATGGTCCTGCTTCGGGCGGCCTTTGTCGCCGGAGTGGTACCTGTTTGGCGGTTGGAGGTGGGAGGTGGCTCCGGAGAAATCCGAGGCCAGCAGTGCTGGCCACGACGGCGGCGACGCCCGAGGGCGCCGTACCCTTCTTGTAGGCGCCGTCCAGGTTGCCTCCTTCCCCTCTTCCTTCCTCCCAGCTCGTATCCCGGGCAAAAGCCCAAATCCTTGCCGGATTGAGCGACAGCGGCGCTTCGGGCGTCGTCACCCTCTTGGGGGTGTCGTTCGTGGTGAGCTTGGGGTGGATGTGATGCTTTGGTTGCTTGGCGGTGGTTGGTGGCGTGGTCGGAGTTCGTCTGGTGGTGGTGCGTTGGCACTCTGCCGCCTATGTGCTCAGCTTCAGAGTCCTTCTTTCACGGAGCTTGGTCTTCGGCAGCCCTGCCGGACTCAGTGGAGCGGTGCTTCATCCTACTCATTGATGGCGGCGTATCTCGGCGGCGTGGCGCAGTGGAGATTCGGCGTCCGATGTGTGACGATGGACTCGCGCAGGAGGACGAAGCTGTCTGGTGTCGTGGTGACGTCGATGGCTGAGTGGCCAGACAAGGTAGAAGCCTCAATGTTTGCTCTGAAGAAGGACCTGTGGAAGATGGCGGCGACGACACACGAGTGCGTCGGACCGGTTTGTACCTCAGACCCGGTATGTGGCTCGGCTAGGGCTTTCGGCTTTTGATGTTAGGCTTAGGTGAGTGGTCTGGGTAGTGGCCCAGCTAGCACCCCTTCATCATTTTGATGTTAGGCTTAGATGAGTGGTCTGGATAGTGGCCCAGCTAGCACGCCTTCATCATTTGGATAGGAGTAGCGGCCAAGATGGCGAATTCAGGCATATTGTTGTAATACTTTGTAAGGTCCTCGAGAATAATCAATAATGTGGCCGCATGCATCTCGATGCAGAGGCCGGGGCTCATCCTCCTTTTCTAAAAAAAAAATTACAAAACAAAAGACATTAGTCTGGCGTATATAACTCGCCTATGAAACTTCCTTGTTGATGAAGTATAAAAATGCTACAGCAGACCCGAAGACACAGACACATCCTAATGATCAGGCAAGAGAATGCGAAGCATTGCTTACCAGCGCACGCAAGCTCACCTTGTGGTCACCGTGTTGAAGGTGGTGCCAAAATGGTTCAGCCAGAACACCTCTGACCTTATGATGAGCATGTTTTGATGGATGGCAAGAGATATTAATAATTTGTAAGATGAGCATGTGCAGAAGAGGCATGATTTTGCACCATATTTAAGCATAAGTACATTATGATCAATGATCAGACGGATTGAGGAAACTAAAATAAGGTTAGATGTAATGTAAGCCATCAATACTAATGTTTAATCATCATTGGACAATTTCCAAACTCTTTAGTTTTAGATATACACTAATGATCAAATAAGAAGGAATAAAGACAAACAAGTCACACGGTGCAAATTTTGACCGAATTTCTAGAAAAAAATATCCAGAATTCGAACGCCAAATTAGTATCAGTAAATACATTTTTTTAATACTACTATTTTAGGTAAATACTTTTTTAGTATTATAGTTTTTGATAGTTTTTCCTACAAAGGTGGTCCACTTTACACCGCTTGATTATAGACAAACATTATGGACATTCTTCTTTTGGAGTCAGAGGGAGTACAAGATTTTGCCACAGGGTATGTTCACATTCAATTATTTTATTTTTCATGGTATAGAACTAGGGCTATAAAAAATTAATCAGATAAAACTTAGAGTGCAGGAGAATAATTGGTTGTGGTCGAGGAACACTAAAAAATCATTCTAGGTCGCTAATTAAATAGTTTTCTTGGCTATAAACTTTTCTGTAACCTATGTTAATATAATGGTATCTGAACCTATTAAATTTAAAAGATTAATATGTCAAAGATATTTTTATAACAGTATAACAAATTCAGCCACACAAATGTGCGGGTTACCCTTAGGGATGTAAATGGTACAGATAATTCATGTTCCATAACAGTATTCACAACCGTTCCAAGGATATGATCTGCACTTGCACAAATATGTCGGATATCGATACAGATACGGATTTTGGTCAACAGGATATCCAACTAATATGGTATTGATAATATCCGTCAGATGAGGATTATCCGGTACTTTTAACGGATTATCTAAAGTTGTGAAATATGATTAATTGATAAGTTCAGCCCTATCGGCAAGCCTGATATATAATTAGCCCACCAATTAGAATCGCCTGATATAAAATTGTTGATGTATTTGTGTGAGTTTTTTTTGCCAAAATACCAGATCAATTATAAAAATTTATCGGAAGTACAAAGCACCTCAAACATAATAAAAATTACTTCGAAAGTACAGCTCCTCCTCACCTGCTCTGGCCCCAACAACGACGACAACACGTACTTAGCTAAGCTTCAACCTCAGCAAAATCACCACAAGAACCATTGGCATTATATATGGCAACACGTACACGCATGTCAATAAGGCTGGCATATGGAAGCATCGTCAATCTGCTCAAGCTAATCTCTACTCTTAATGGAGCAGTTGGTAGTCTTTGTTCCAGGTTTTTTTTCGTCCCACCTCGTCTGGTTTTTTTTCGTCCCACATCGTCTGGTTTTTTTTCAACCGGTTTTTTTTCGCTACAATTAACCCACCCCACTCACCGCACGCAGTCAGGTTCCGTTTCCCCCCTTACGTCCCCGATTCATGCATGACAATCAATTCTTTCCAAACGCAATAATGCATAACAATTAATTCTTTCCAAACGCAAGCAATTAACTTAAGGTAAGCAGACACAATCAATTCTTTCCAAACGCAATAAAAACTTTCCTAATTTTCCCAAAGTTTCCTAACTAGACACGTTATAAATGGGCAGGAACCGATAACACGTTACCAATTAATAAAGTTTAGTTTTATGACCATCAATTCCAAATCCTAATTTTCCTAATGCATTGACAGTCAATTCTTTCCAAACGCAATAATGCATGACAATCAATTATTTCCAAACGCAATCAATTAACTTAAGGTAAACAGACACAATCAATTCATTCATAACGCAATAAAATCTTTCCTAATTTTCCCAAAGTTTCCTAACTAGATACGTTATAAACGGGCAGGAATCGATAACACGTTACCAATTAATAAAGTTTAGTTTTATGACCATCAACTCCAAATCCTAATTTTCCTAATGCATTGATGTTTGCCTTTTCTAAGAACCAATCTCTACTCCTAATGGAGCAGTTGGTAGTCTCCGCCGGTCAATTTTCGTCCCACCAGAGACGGTTTTTTTTCGTCCTCAATCCCACCTCCCACATCCCATCGATTCCCCCCTCCGCCCTCGAACCAGGAAAGAAAAAACTGTAGACTTCCAAGATGTCCAGTGCTAAACCCTCTGGTTGATCGAAAAAAACTCGTTCTGAAAAATATGTATGACAATTAACCTACGAAAATTAGCCACACGCTCACACCCGAATCCTCGTGCCCACGTACGAGCGAGGCCTCCTACTCGTTCGGCGCCGCCGCCGCTCCATCCCTTCGCCCCCGCCCCTCCATCCCTTCGCCGCCGCCCTCCACTTCAGGAGACGGAGCCGATCGCGCACGAACACAGTTCCTCTCGATCCCTTCTGGTAAACGCCGCCGCCGCCGTCTCTTGATCCCCTGGAGTAAACGCCGCCGTCATCGTCTCTCGATCCCCTCGAGATCGCTGCTGCCCACCTCATGGAGAAGACGCCGCCATCTCTGCTCTTCTTCCTCTCCTCTAGGGTTTTGGCGCTGCCATCTCCGCACTTCCAGAAAGAGATCGGGAGAGGCTGAGCCCAGAGCTAGATGAAGGAGAAGAGAATGTCCATGGATCACTGAGGGGCGGCGGCGACACGAGGCTGATGAAGGTGTTCGTAGGTGGCCTGGCGTGGGAGAAGAGCAAGGAGGGCGGGCGCATCCACTTCGAGCGCTTCAGCGAGATCCTCGAGGCCGTCATCATCGCTGCCAAGGGCACCGGCAGATCCAAGGGCAGCAGATTCGTGAGTACTCACCCAAACAATTCTCTCTTCCGCTCATCATCGATTGATCTTCAGTAGTTAATTCTCTTGATTAATTATTCAGTCCTGTTAGTTGATGCTATGACTGAATGGATGCTTGGTAAGTTACGTTCTGGAGGCGGAGGCGGCCATCAAGACATGGTGAATGACGTCCAGAGGTCCAACTGCAACCTCGCCTACCTTGGGATCCAGAGGTCCAAGGCACCACAACCAACTGTCTCTGCATCCATATTCTGGTAATTTATTAGTTCGATGCTTTGATTAACTATTACTGAATTATATGATTAGTTAGTGAGAATTAAGTGCCAGCCCGTCTCAGTTTGATTGTTAGTCGTTGACCATGTGCAGTCAATTAATTAGATGCTTTCATTAACTTCTAATTTGCTGAATTATTATTTGTTAAGCACCGTGCAGGTATTCATTTGATTGTTAGTCGTTGACCATTATCATCAAGCTAGCTAGGTGTGCGTGCATGCTATACATATATATATCAGTTGTTGCAAGTTACAATCATCTGCCAACTCTCTTTTCAGAAGAAAAAAAATATGCCAACTTAATTAATCAATCATGTCGAATTGCAGACGCAGTGACCAGACGATGCAAAGTTCCTGTTTAATTTGACATTTTTAGTAGAAGGTTTAGTGTCAATCTAGATTCGCTAGGACTAATTTGAAAACTACCGGTGTTATAGATTTGCTAGGACTAATTGATCTGCTTGCATGCCTAATGCCCTTTGTGATGTTTTCCATTGTCAAGATTACACTTCTAGAAAATGTGTTTATTTTGTTAGTTTCAATCTATAACAAAATCTGATTTGATTCCACTCTGGACAATCTGCAAACAGATGCTAATTATCCATGATTATTAACTTGTCCGAAATCTTAATTCCGTCTTTCCTATTGCAGGTTTATTTCAGTTTAGTGTGGTAATCGGCAACAACCAAGTTAACAAATCTTAACTGAAGTATGTGTTTTAAATCTTCGGTGGTGATTTTTTTCTTGTGAGTAGACCAATACAAACTGAAGTACGTATTCTGAATTTTTGTTCATGTGACTAGATGCATATGAACTGAACTACTGAAGCTCTGTTATTATTTCTAAGGCGACAATGGTCGCAACTAGCACAATTAGGGGCTATAAAGGAACTAGAAAAAAAGTGAACCCGTGGCAATGTCTATGTAAACACCGGCATTTAACCAGCAAATTTTGGTTTAACTATAACTATCTGTTGACACAAGGCTACAAAAGAGCGGAATTGATTTGTAATCAATTCTTCTTGAGATAGAAACTTTCTGGGTAGTTTGCTGCAAGTATATAACCTGGAACTTCAGTTTAAGATATACAACCAGCAATCTAAGATCAATACGACAATCTAGATAGGTTAGCACAATTTCTTAGGGGGGTGAGAGTTATGCAAGTAGCTAAGCCTACGAATAGATGAGCGTTGGCCATGATTAGCAGCACCACATCAGGAGGGTATTTGTCCTGGAAGTGTGGTCGGGGCCGGCTGGGGATGATTTTTTTTTGTGGGTAAGGGATGATTGAACACAGGTGAGCGTTTTCTCAACTTGGTGTTGCTTCTAATGTGCCGTATACTGATCCAAGTTTGCGGCGAGCTGAGATGCATCTTTGAAAGTTACTTGAGAGGTCTAAAGTAGTCCAAGCCTGTGCAGAATGCCTACATATGCCACTTGAACTTTGAAGGGGCAGACTGATGGATCGTTGGGCTGGGAACATATAGAGTGTGTTTGGCTCACGGGAATCAATGCAAACAGAAACAGAATCTTTGTTAATGTCAATGGTATGGAGGAAAATCGCAACTTGTTTGACTAATTGGAGTGTAATGTAATGGACTACACTTCAGAACTCAGCATGCGCTGATTAACCAAAAAGATGGGAGTGCCCCCAATCTGCCTCCCTGCAGGGATGCCTCTGCTGTGCCGTTGGAGAGCTTGAGGTAGATGGCATGCCGGCGGTGGCAGAGCTGACCGGCTCGTTATCCCTGCCGTGGCTACAGGATGGCTCCGCCGAGTTTGTGATTTTATGAAGAAAAAAACATGAATGTAGTAATTGCATCAATAGAATATTTTGGTCCTTCGGATTCCAAGTACCCATATCTGCAGTATAACACCCTGACTCCGCCGAGTTTGTGATTTAGATGCTATTTTATATGATTATTTTTTTGCAGAATATGAAGATAGAGATGGATTTCGATGACATTAAAAAAGAATGCACCGACAAGGGTTCCGAGGCGACATCGCTGAAAGGGGCCAAAAATTCATTGAGTTTTTTTTACAACAAAATGATATGCAAGCAGTGATATCTCGTAACAAAAAAAACAAATATTAATGTTATCGCACGAGGTATTTTTTTTCAATGTGATTATCGGTCTTTCATTTGTCATATTGTTTTCTGTATTCAACAAATTTGGCTTATTTTGTATACTGATTTGGCACATTTTTGTATCATGACGATAGACTATGTCTATATCCCTAGAGTCATTGAATCATTCATGTCTACTTCCAAGAAAACCAAAATCACAACAAATTATTTGTTAGGTCATTGCTTTCGTAAAATTACTTTTTTTACAAAATAATGTTTTGAAGTGGATTTCAGTTATTATCCAATTGTTACCGACTATCTTTTCAATACATGTGAAATTTAACCTGCTTTAAGTTTATATATAACTCTAGATTCTCATCACTAGCTCTGTGAACTGGTAGAAAGTGGTCAGGTTGGGAAAGGAGTAAACGGAATGCTACTAAATTAGTGGACCTTTGAGCAACACCTAAAGCATTGCAATAAGGTTCTGATAAGAATTTTGTACAAGAATAGGTGGTTGTAAATATGTTGAATTGTTCATGGTGGAGTTGTTGTACAGTCTCCCAACAGTCATGATTACCAATGAGTGGGACGAGGCATTTCTGACATGCTTCCTCTCAGCGTTGGGCACGGCTATTTCGGATCACTGCCCACTGATGATAGACATGAACATAGAGGTGTGTACGCGCAGAAGATTTAAGTTCGAATCTTTCTAGGTCAAAGTGGGTGATCAACAGGTTGTATGTCGCCATGGATTCTCGGGCCCTGTCGGCCGTAGAGATGGACCTTCGCAGATGTTTGAAAAGAGAGCTTCTGGGCCTATGTTCTCTTGAGCGGACTATTGCCGGGCAGAGGGCACGTTTGTTACAGCTGAAGGAAGGGGGTGGCAGTACACGGCTATATCATCAACAAGTGAGTCATAGGCAAAGGAAGAACATACTACAAACTATGAGGCACAATGGAAATATGTTCACAAGGCTGGAGGAGGTAGCGTCGGCAGTGGATGACTATTTTAGTGAAGCTTTTGGTTCTTGTGTCGTGTGGCGTCATGCACTCAACTTGGAGGCGCTTGGGTTGCCACGTCTTGAGCTCTCACATTCGGAGGATCCGTTCACAATGGATGAAGTTGAAAAGGTGATCAAAGCTATGCCTACGGATAAAGAGAAGGCCAAGACGGATTCACGGGACGTTTTTACACCGTTTGTTGGCATATCATACGGGAGGATTTCATGAGGGATATGGGCTGTTTTTACAACGGGGACGTAAGAGGTATGGCGGCAATCAACAAATCTCTAATCATATCTGAACCTACTTGCTCTTAATTTATCAAAGATAGTTTCTTGTTTCTTATTCATCTCTTTAGACAGCCTTTTTTTCTTCCTAATTTGTAACTCTTCTTCTTCTTTTTGCAGGGGATTTGTAACTCTTCTTACCAATATTTGGCGGAGGTACAATGGTTGTTGACTTGTATGTTCTGATTCTGACCCAACAAATCTGATATGCAAGGATAACAATAAAATCAGAATGATCAAAAGTCAAAACAAATGTGCATGCTTCATGAGTTATGTATACTTGTGAATCTATTTTCACCTCTACTATTTGATGTTTAATACTGCGTGCTCTCCTCTTGCATGCCACATCTGCCTGTACTATGCAATTAACATTTCGATCTGGTTATTTATGATTTTGGGGGAACTGATATCTTGATATAGGAACAGGAGAGGAAAACCCCTGATCAGCAGGGAGTACACGATAACGTGGTCCAGCTCACCATCGTAGGCTGCAGGCTGGTTTGGGTGACAAGTGGAGACAGACGATGGAATAGGTGATGTGCGTGCGTGCGTGCGTGTGTGTGTGCGTGTGCGTGTGCGTGTGCGTGCGTGCGTGCGTGCGTGCGTGCGTGTGTTTTAAGTAGCAGCAATCAAAGATAAGGAGCAGCAACAATCATTGTTATTGCACTATGTGTATTTTTCCTTGCTTTTAAATAACAAATTCTTTTTTGCGGGTGTTTTAAGTAACATATTCAATACAACAATATCTTTCTTGGTAGGTGAGAACCACATTATTTGTAAGTCGGGCAATTTCATAGATGTTGGACTGCTGAAACAACAAGGATGCTACAAGCGGTGCTTAAGGAGGCACGGCCATTGCCGAAGAAGATAGAAGTAGGAGAGAGGATTAATCCTTACCGTTATATAAGTGGATCAATATGAATGGAAATTACGTGTCATCATGTTTAGTACATATTTCAAAATTAAAAAAATGTTTGATTATAATTTTGTTCCACGCATGGGCATGTATGTGATGACCTAGAAGTACTATAGTTGTGTGTGCAAAATTACGGTAACCCGTGTAATTGCTTGCTTGTTCTATGCTTGCATTTTCTGTTCTTTTGTGTGTTTTCGAGAATCATAAATATGTTATGTTCATATCTTCCTATTGTTGAAGTATATTCAAGCAAAGGATGAACATATCCATCTTTTCTTAACAAAACTGTTAAGTGTTTCTAATTCCCCTCCATGCAATTTGTGCATCTTTTCCGATCTCCGTGGACTGAGCACATGTAAGCTAGCTTTGTAACATGTGATTGTAGGTGTAAATTGACCTGAACATAGAATAACATCCTAAATTGTAAAATTTGCCGGCATTATTTTACATCTTAATTTGTGGTTGAGATAATCTTCCAATTTTTATTGAGAAACTTCCAATCCATTCTTCTTCAAATCATGATAGTAAAAAAAATCAAAGGTAAAAGAAAAATTTACAACCAGGTCCTGTTGAAGAAAGTCGTAGACGGAAGGATCAAACATGTAAGCACCCAAACAAGACCTTATCGACGGAGACACACCTTCACACGCCCTCTAATGACGCTAAACACACCACCAAGATGGGGATAGAACGAGAGACATTGTCGTCACCAGACGGCCCCAACCAAGACGTCGAACCTAATAAGAACGAGAATGGTATCCCTCCTGCCGGAGGAAGCCGAGATCCTTCGCACCTGCATTGCCTAAAGGCCATCAGAGATGTAGCAAACCGGCGGCAGCGCTGGCGGGACAAGGAGGAAAGTGTGTGATCTTTTCTTGCGGGAGGAGATAAGGGATCATTCTAATCTTCCACTTTTTTTATTAGTAATAAGAATTTGAAACTTATGTACGATGTTGGAGAAAATGGATGCATATGAACTGTATGTTATAACATGGCAATGTCTCAGGAGACATCGGATCTATCTTCTTGGCTCAGGGGGCGTTACAGACGGCGCATGCCTCCTTCCCCTTGATGGCATTATCAGCTCAGCACAAACACGAGGGGAGGGGACCATGCCAGAGAGTGGGTGGCTGGAGAGAACTCCTACTTGGAGCTTCATGGAGAAGTGCAGTGTGAAGGAGAAAGAGTGTCATGGAGAAGGTGAAGTGGGCGTCATCCGATTTTAAAGGAGATGGCTCCAACGAGAAATGTCCAGCTACGAAGGAAACTGAGCGGGAAGAGGAGGGTCCGACAGGAAAGGGGAAGGTGCGTCGTGGTCTGGGTTTTTCTGTTGGAGATGATATGGCAGATAGTCCGAACAACACATTTTTCACTACATATGTTCTGGATTTGGAGGAGCCTGGATTGTCCAAAAGGTTGAGTTTTGGGGAGGCCCATGGGTGCGTGTTTGATGTTCAAACACATCCGGACGTATAAGGGAGAAATGAACTTCAACCTTGACAACAATCTTAATAACTTGTCTGATTCAGTTATATGCATTATAGCCCGTAGCAACGCACGGGTCTTCTACTAGTGTGATTAGGAACTTAAATTCAACCATTTGAAAGAGAAGGAAAGGCTTACATACGAGAGGGGAAGTTGGCGTTTCAATAGGTCATTCTGGCGATGTTTGGTCGTTCGGTGATCCAAAGACCTTGATGTAATACTTATCACGTTTGAGATGCTTTGTACTTTCAATGATTTTTCTATAAGAAAACATTTGTAAATGGCCCACTGGCCCAACTTTGCGCCTGGCTGGTGGATCCAAACTAATCGTGCGTCTTACAACTACTACCTCATCTCCTCAGCCGATCAACATCATCTCTCTCACCCGCATCTCTATCTCCTCAGCCGATCAACGTTATCTCTCTCACATACATCTCTATCTCCCCGCCGTCAATGACTGCCCACCTACTCCCCCGTGTAGACGGCCGCCCACCTCCCGCTCCCCGTGTCGATGGCCCCACATCCTGCTCTCCCGCGTCGCACCCATGGAGACACTACCACACACTGGATTTGCTGCGACCAGCCCCGCACTCGCCGCGTGCTCCCCCGACCTTGTCGCGAGCACAACAAACACCAACGAGCTCGAGGCTATAGGTTACAAGCTACGCCCCCGACGTGTTGCTACGTCCTGCAACTCCGATAGCCGCCGTTAGTGGAGATGGCGGTCACAGCAGCTGCAACCGGCAGCAGCCGATGCTGGAGCGAGGCGCGTTTCTGGTGGCGTGGAGTCGACATGCTACAACCGACACGATTTTGAGCTACAACCGGCTTTTCCTTTTGCTGGAAACGACGACGATGTTTTTTGTTGCGGCCGACGACGGCGAGTCCATTTTGCTAGAATTGGCTTCTTTTTTACTCAAACCGGCGATTTTTTTTGCCTCAACCCGGCAACACCGGCGGATATTTTTTGCTTCAACCTGACGACGGTGAGGCAATTTTTGCTGGAATTGGCTTCTTTTGGCTGCAACCGGCTACTATTTTTGTTACTACTTCAACCGGCAAGCGAAACAGAGTAGAACTAGTGACCGTGGCGAGCTGCGTGGAGAGCTGGAACTGTGGCAGTGAGGTGCTGCAACTGTGAATTGACTTTGCTAGAACCGTTGCGACGACGAGCTGCAACGTCACCACGGCATGCCGGCGAGCTTCGAGGCCTGTGGTGAGATGTTGCAACCATGCACACCATTGCTGGAACCAGTGCAAGTGTAGCCTGCGAGTGTCGGTGCGGCGGGATCCGTGGATGCTGCAACCGAGAGTGGCGGCGCCGGCGAGGCGCGGTGCTTCGGACCGGCATGGCGCGGTTCCACGACCGAGGGTGACGGGAGCCGCGGTACTGGTCGAGATACGAGATGGGGAAGGGGAGCTGATCGAAAACCGTTTTGGCAAATCGAAAGGCCCACGCGAGTCGCATCTGATGGCTAGTGCGCGACAGGCCGAAATTTGGGCCGGCATCGGTCGTTTTTATAATAGATCTTGGTATTTTGAAAAAAAATAGTGAAGTCTTGGAAAAAAAAGACTGACGCCAATTCATACTTCTGACCCCTCTCATGCACGACTTAACAGCAACTTAAGGTGACAGGCCCACGGCCTGACCCGGCTAGAAGTATATTATGACTGCTTTTTGCCTCGATAGACCCTGGACCAGCAAGCTGGTGTATATGCTTTGTGTGCTCGGCGATACGTGTGTGAGTACCAGCCTATTTAGACCGCCAAGTACGCTCCAAAGCGAGCGGTGTGGTACTAATTTTTGTTTACACACGGTGTGGCGAACCGAGCGGTGTGCTCGTTCCCGGCCCAGCAGTAGCTAAACGCTAGCTGGGCCACCTCCTCTTCGCCCACCAGATATCCTGCTAAAAAAACAGCAAAAAAAACCTGCTCAACCGGTTCTCCTCGGAGCTCCTCCTCATCTGCTCCAGCGCCAACGACGACACCTGGCAAATCACAGCCGGGAATCATTGGCATTATATACGTAACAATCATTGGCATATCCAGTCCAATCCAGGTTACTACGGCTTTCTACCAAGCCACGATATGAACAGGAGCTTCAGGTCCGGCAATGATGGTGATGAAGGAGATGTTGGCGGGGCTCGGATCGGTGGTGGCAACCGTCATCTTCCTCGGTTGACTTATACCCTGCTGTCAAAGCCTACCTCAGGGATGCCTGCGTCCGCCGCGGCGCCCAAGCTCAAGGGCAAGCTCGGCAAGGACAACAAAAACCTTCGGGTCTCCGTTGACCACCACGAGAAGGTCATTGACGACTTCTTTGGGACCACCATGAGGAGGTCGTTGACGACTTCTCCGGGACTCCTACCTTCCTTTCATCGTCGGGGAGGGGGGGG
>LR738714.1:823134307-823219900 GCA_902687465.1 Secale cereale | reverse complement strand
GGGCACGCTATCACCGTCAAAAAACTGCCAACGCCGTCTCTTCACCAACAATGCCAGCAGTAGCTGGAACCCCTACCGAGGCAAAAGCATCTCGAGCTATGTCCCCTTCATGCACCCCCACCACCTTTGACACGCTCGTTATGCACCCTAATGAGAAGGAGGCCGTCATCGACGACCTCATGGCATTCCAGGACATCAAGGACTACTATGCCAAGGTTGCGAAGGTGTGGAAGCACGGGTACCTCCTTTACGGACTGCCCGGCACTGGCAAGTCCACTATGGTCGCCGTCATGGCCAACTTCCTCGACTACGACATCTACGACCTCAAGCTCACGATGGCCAAGAACAACAACAAGTTTTGGAAGCTCTTCATCGAGACCACGGGCAAGTCCATCATCATCATCGAGGACATTGACTGCTCCGTCGACCTCACTGGAAAAATGCCACAAGGACAAGAAGGCCGCAAGTGACAAGGACTTTGACAATGATGACAAGCCCAAGCTACCGGTAGAGCCGGAGAAGGAGGACGTTCAGCCTGCTTAACTTGCTAATATGTTTTTGAATGAATCGAAAGATACAGCTGGGTCGACTACATCAAAGAAGACAAGAGTTGCTTGGCTGAGTACTTGGATCAGCTGAGGCCAATGTTCTAAGTTTTCATGTTTGGGGAGATGGGAGCACATGCACGCAATGGGTCCTCGGGGAGAAGAGAGCCATGGTTGTGCCAGTGGCGCCTTCAAGGTTCAACCGCTCAATCAGGACATCCGGAGAGAATTAGATCCATTAGCGATTCTGCCTAAAGAAAGTCTAAATCCCTCTTAAACGAAGGGTTGGATCTAACTTGTACTCTCACCCCTACCTAGGGAGTACCAAGGTACAGTAAAAAACCCCTTGGGGAAATTTGGCGGCTGCTCGACGACACAGACATGTCGTCCGCCGACGTTGCAGAGAACTTGATGAGTGATGACCATGTGAAAGAAGAAAAAGAGGAAGCCCCGCTAGTGCTTGACAGGCCTCATCGAGGCGCTCAAGCAGGCCAAAGAGAAGGAAGCAGAGGAGGCCAAGGAGGCTGCAACAAAGAAAGCCAAGGAGAAAGAAGAGGCAGAGGTGAAGAAAGCCAAGGAGGAAGACAAAGGGAAGGACAAAGCACCGGAGGAACCAATGAAAATATCAACAAGTGAAATGATCTCAAGCCAGGAAGCCAAGGAAAAAGAGCGAGCGTGTTCACTAGTGCTCCGTTGCAAAAGAAAAATGCAGTGATCTCACTTGTAATGTTGCAACAATACAAAATGCTAACAAGACCCACCAATGGACGATGAAAATGCGCTCAGGCCTGCTTAACTTCATCAATGGGCTATGGTCAGCATGCGGCCGTGAGCGAATCATCACCTTCACTACGAACCACAAGAAGAAAGTGGACTCGGAGCAGATCCGATGGGGCAGGATGGACAAGCACATCGAGATGTCTTATTGCCTCTTCGAGGGCTTCAAGGAGCTCGCCAAGAACTACCTGAACGTGATGGAGCATGGGCTGTTTGGGGAGACTCGGCGGCTTCTTGAGGAGACCGACGAGTTGCCCACCAATGTGGCAGAGAACCTGATGCCAATGTCAACGAATAAGAAGAGGGACCTTGCTTGTTGTTTATCAGGCCTCATTGAGGCGCTCAAGCATCCAAGGAAGAAGCAGCAGCGGCAAAGGCGAAGGCGGATGAGGAAGAGGCAGAAGCGGAGAAAGCCGAGGAGAAAGAGAAGCAAAGGAGAAGAAAGAAAAGGAGAAAGACGATGTGAAGGGCGCAACACCGGAGGATGCTAAAGGAGACATCAAACAATGTGACGAGTGAAGTGATAGGAGTAGAGTGAGAATGTTTTTTTTTTGAAAGAAAGTAGAGTGAGCATGTTAATGCCGCGACGAGCTACAATGTCAGCACGGCAAGCCGGCAAGCTTCGAGGCTTGCAGTGAGATGTTGCAGCCATGCACACCATTGCTGGAACCAGTGCAAGTGTAGCCTGCGAGTATCGGTGCGGCAGGATCCATGGAGCTGCAACCGAGGGTGGTGGCGTCGGCGAGGCGCAGTGCTTTGGACCGGCATGGCGTGGTTCCACGGCCGAGGGTGACGGGAGCCGTGGTACTAGTCAAAATGGGGAAGGGGCGCTGGGGTAGTTGGGCAAAAATCGTTTAGGCAAATCAAACGGCCCATGCGAGTCGCATCTGATGGATAGGGCGTGACCGGCCAAAATTTGGGATGTCCGATTGGCGCTTAGCATCGGCCATCTTTATAATAGATCTTGGTATTTGGAAAAAATAATTGTGAACGGTCAGGAAAAGAAAAAGACTGACGCCAATCCATACTTCTGACCCCCCTCATGCACGACTTAACAGCAACTTAAGGTGACAGGCCCACGGCCTGACCCGGCCAGATAGTATGTGATGACTGCTTTTTGCCTCGACAGACCCTGAACCAGCAAGCTGGTGTATATGCTTTGCGTCATCGGCGATAAGTGTGTGAGTACCAGGCTATTTAGACCGGCAAGTACGCTCCAAATCGAGCGGTGTGGTACTAATTTATTCTTGTTTAGGCACGGTGTGGTGCTAAAATCACACAGCGAACCGAGCAGGAAGTAGCGGTGTGGTACTAATCTTTCTTTTCTTTAGACACGCAGCAGCAGCTAAACGCTCGCTGGGCCACCTCCTCTTCCACCCAGCAGCAGATCAGCTCCTGCTTTCCCTAAAAAAAATAAAAAAAATCAGCTATCCTATTGACCCTAGAAAATAAAACAGCTAACCTGCTAACCCGGTTCTCCTCGGAGCTCCTCCTCACCTGCTCGGCTGCTCCTGCTTGGCTAGTTAGCTTCAACCTAAGCAACTCACCCCCGGAACACGTCACTACGGCGTCCTATCAAGACATGATATCAAGAGGAGCTCCAGGTCCGGCAATGACGGCGATGGTTGAGCGGTGGGCGGGGCTCGGACGGTGGTGGTGACCATCATCTGCCTCGGTTGACTTCTACCTCAGCGATGCCTGCGCCCGCCGCGCGCCCAAGCTCAAGGCCGAGCTCGGCAAAGATAACAAGAACCTCCGGGTCTCTGTCGACGACAACGAGAAGGTCATTGACGACTGTCGACTTCTCCGGGACTCCTACCTTCCTTTCATCCTCGGCGAGGGACTGCACTGTCACCGTCAAAAACTGCCAACGCCGCCTCTTCACCAACAATGCCAGCGATAGCTGGAACCCCTACCAGGGCAATAGCGTCTGGAGCCACGTCCCCTTTGAGCACCCCACCACCTTTGACACGCTCCCCATGATCACTGATGAGAAGGAGGTCATCATCGACGACCTCATGGCATTCCAGGAGACCAAGGAATACTACGCCAAGGTCGGCAAGGCGTGGAAGCATGGGTACCTTCATTACGGACCGCCCGACACCGGCAAGTCCACCAATATCGCCACCATGGCCAACTTCCTCGACTACGACATCTACGACCTTGGGCTCACGACGGTCAAGAACATGACCGAGTTGCGGAAGCTCTTCATCAAGACCACAGGCAAGTCCATCATTGTCATAGAAGGCATTGACTACTTCGTCAACTTCACCGGAAAACACCGCAAGGACAAGAAGACCGCAAGCGACAACGACTCCAACAATGATGACAAGCCCAAGCTACCGGTAGAGATGGAGAAGGACCTGCTTAACTTCATCGACGGGCCGTGGTCTGCTTGCGGAAGTGAGCGGATCACCATCTTCACCACCAATCACAAGGAGAAGCTGGACTCGGTGTTGATCCGGAGGAGCAGAGTGGACAAGCTCATCGAGATGCCCTACTGCCGGTTCGAGGGCTTCAAGGTTGCTCGCCATAAACTACCTAGATGTCATCGAGCACGAGCTATTTGGAGAAATTCAGCGGCTGCTTGAGGGGACAGAGACATGTCGCTCGTGGATGTTGCAGGAACCTGATGCCCATGTCGAAGAAGAAAAAGAGGATCGATTCGTCACACCATTTATCGACAAAACAAAGCGTCCCTCCCTTCCCTTGAGAGACAATTCAGGAGTATTGTAAATAAAATTAACCAGCAGTCCACGGCAAAACCACACGCGATGGGAATGGTAACCATCCACCCGTCACATACTAAATCTTTTTTTATTTTCTCCACCTTGGTGCATATCTAATTGCCAATTGGCACTAGTTAACTTAGGCTTTCTTAGCCCCACGTACTCAACACCATTTCATTCTTGTATAACAAACAATCCTGCATGCCATTAGTAGCAAAGACAAAACAAGGTAGGCCCACAATCATGCGGAGCCCTGTGACAACAATCCTCTCACTATCAGTCATGGCCAAAACAAGCTTCTGAAAACTATACCATCCTGGAGTCAAGTCTTGGGCGTGGCGGGCGTGTGAGGAAGCTCGGCAGACGCGCGAGGAGGCGAGTGGCTGGGCGCGGTGAGCGGCTGCCGAGCGCGACGTGGTGGTCGTCGTCGGATCCGGGGCGGCGCGTGGGCAGGGTGCCAGGTGCTGCTCCCTGCGCGGATCTGCGGCGAGCGGGGCAGGGGAGGCGCGCCGGTGGCGCCCCCATCGCGGATCTGCTGGGTGGCTACCGGTTGTCTTCGGCGGCCGGTGGTCCTCCGCACGGCGGCCCAGCGGTGCAGGTGGAGAAACTCGGCAGGTGATTGGTCTTCAAGCTGGATGTGTGGGGATTCACGACGGGATGGTGGTCTGCGTTGGTGCAGGTTCGGAACCTTGCTCTGTATCTTGCACCATCGGCGGTGCTCCTGGCCAGTGATCCTCATATGGGAGGTGCTGGCTCTGGTCTGGTGGTGGTGAGTCAGGGATGCCATCCCTGGCATAGGTGCTCGTGTCCCCGGACGAAAGTCATGCCCGACAATGGTCGGGGCTATTGGCGAACGATGCCTTTTGGGTGTGGTTTTCCTTGTTGGAGGCGCCATTGAGGGGATCCGACATCTCTCTTGATCAGTTCTTGTCTTCCGGTGAAAACCGTGTGTAATGATGGCGTCTGTGGCGTCATTACTCTGTTGGGAGCATTGCCTTGGAGTCAAGTCTTGTGAGAGAGCACCGGGATTAGTGGTGGGGCGGTTGATCAGGAGCAGGCAGCGTTGCGGTGAGCGGGGAGACTTGGTGGTGCATCCATTTGGGATCGGTCACTCGCTGATGGTGGTGAGCAGCACGAGCACCCTCAACATACAAGGAGCGCAAGGCAAGTTATGTCTGTAATGCTCGCGGGATCGGGGCGGCATATGTTTTGCTCTATCAGACATATCGTTCCTATCCGTTGCCGTTGAGGTTTGTGGAGATGCTTGTGGCAGCCCGGACTAGTACGACGATTTCGGTGTGTACTCTAGTAGCAGCATAGGCGCTCGAGTGCCCGGCCGGGCGTGTAGTCAGGTGTTGGCCTTCTGGCGCTTTGTATGTTTTGTGGTGCTTTAGGCCTAATTTAGCTAGGCGCTGTTTAGGTTTTCGCTCGGTTTTCCTTAAATAAACCGTGCAACCTCCTTTTATTTTCTTCTTTTTTGGCATTCGTCTTTATACGATGCATTCCTCCTTTTGGGGGTATTATTTGTAATACTCCTTTCTAATCAAAGAATTTGGCAGCTCTCCTGCCAACGTTCGAAAAAAAAAGAAAACTATACCATCTTACAAACACTGTATCTCACAACTGTTGTTTAAATTACAGCGTCACACTCTTAGTTTCGGCAGGGGACAGCCACACCCACACGATCCACTGAATCCCGGATTCATGATGACATAGAGCACCAAGCTTTGTTGTGTCTCATGTTTTTGTCTGCGGGATTCTGTGCGCTGGGCCGTCGGGTTTTCTGCCCAAAAACTGACCTGATGTTCAGAGGTCGAGCTGCTGGTAGGGTAAGGGTGGTAGCTGGGCCAAGACGGACAAAAGCGGCCAGCACCGGCATAAGAGGTTAGTCTTGACACCCGATTTAATATATTTTTTTGTCAGTAAGGTGTGCCGCTGTTGTCTTAATTTCGTGCAAGGCAGCTTCATGGTTGGAGGGAGTTGAGAACTGTGGGTTCACCAGTGTGTAACTTTACTTCATCTGGATCCAGTTTGCAGTTAATTTAGTCTTTTTTGCGAGAGTGTTAATTTCTAACACCCATTTCTGATACAAATCTCCAGCATCAATTCCTTGTAGGAACCTTGCCTTTTACATCGTTGATTTCTGGTCTATCCTTCATTCCAGAATCTCCAAGATGGCTGCTGTGTATATACTCCACTTCAGCATGTGAAGTAGCCCGGCCATCACTCTGAGTGAAGTCTGTATATGACATGTCTGTCTCCCGGCAACGATGAACTTGATGGATGATTTCGAAGCTTATCCGCAAGTTTTGAGGGGATTCGAGGAAAGATATCTGACAGTAGTAAAAAATATAAATGGAAGCACTTCCACTCATTTCCCCCCTTATTAACATGGAAAACCTTCTGGACTATTTTTCAGGCTGGTATATTTTTGTCTAACATTGGACCAATGTGTATATTTAGGTCATTCTTGAAGTAACATCAAGTTTAGTATTGAACTTTTGATTGACGCTGTGCAGAGGGAAGTAGCATCAGCAAACATCTATATGTAGGCTACAGTCCGTTTTCAATAGCTAAATCAAAAGAAGTACAGAACTCCACTAACAGTAATTTCTGTATCCACTTTCATCTTTATGGTCAATTCTGTACCAGGATTACTACATTTTTTAAACAATAATTATGCTACATTTGGGCAGTTAGGAACTGACCTTCTAGTACATCCAAATCTTGGCATACTGTTCTATATATGCAAGTAAAATCTTCAGAGCTGCAGGTTAGAGCATCTCCAGCGCGCCCCCAACAGGCCCCCCAAGGCCTTTTTTAACGCCGGCGCCGAAAAATCGGCCCAGTCGCGCCCCCACCATCATGTTTTTCGTCGGATTAGGCCGAAATTGGCGCCGGCGCACCCAACCCGAACCCGGCGCGGTGGGGAGCGCCCGGGGGCGCCGGCGCGAATGTTTTGGCGCGAAAGAGTGGCGGGACCGGCGCGTCAGCGAGACGAAGGCTGGTCGTCCTCATCGTCTCGGTTTTCCCGCGGGGAATCAATGCCAAGGCTGCTGCCGGTCAGCCTGCCATTGATTCACGGGCGGCGCATTGCGGCGACGCTGCCCCGCCTTCCTCCAATGTGTTCGCACACGACCGCCCCCGAGTCGCTATAAAAGGCGCCCCTGGCCGCGCTGGTGAGGAACCCATCCATCGGCAGTCCTCCCCCTCCTCGCTGCCGCACTTCCTCCCCTCTCTCCGCCGTTTGAGCCCCTCTCTCTCCCCTCCGACAACCATGAGCGTGAGGTACCCCGGCGACGCGGCGGCGGCCAACCATTGGCGGACCTAGAGGGTGTGCCGGGTGTGCCGTGGCACACCCAACATTTTGCAGATTTTTATCACTACATATCATCTTCTGCTGACTTTGTTGCTTTTATCTAGACTAATTCAGCTGAATATGTACACGTACATGCCAACCTAGCAAACCGTACAGGCAGCTTGACTGATTTTTCTATTAGTAGCACTACGTGTCCAGCCAAAGACTCATGTACATACATGAGCACGATAGAAGCTAGCTAGATCAATTGCATCGATCAACTTGGAGAAAACTTAAGCGGCGACTCACGTCAATTGCAAACGGAGAAAACAAAATAAATTAGGACTTTTCGATCTACCACGCTATATTTTAGAGACAATTTCGTTCTATCACGTGATTATACCTAATATTAGATCATCGTCACCGCTGACTCACAAATTTGCTCTCGCATCCGTAACAGTCCCTAAACGTGAATACAGAAGCCGGACTTCGAAACCTCCGCTCCCATGCTTCCCTCCCCTCGGCTGCTCGCCTTGTCACCCGGTCCCTTCCCCTCCTTTCTCCACAGGTCGTCCGCCTCGATACGATTTCCATTAACCAGCCGGATGCATAGAGCACCTGCATCCGCAGCCCGCTGGTCGGTGGAAATAGGCAATTGAAGCCCATTTGAGCCCACATCCTTGTTTGTTTAAGAGCATCTATAGTCGCGGACAGCAAATTCGACCCCTCAAACAACCGCAGACGCGTCTGCGGGCATTGACCAGTCACGCCTCAAAATTTTGTTGAAAACATGATGTCAAAATAAAGAAGGTTGCGGTTGAAGGGCGACCGAAGTTATTCTTATGTATCTTTCGTGTAAGATTATATGTATTGTAATTTTGCAAATTTGAAATTATTTTCTGAAACGTAATATTGTGAGATTTGATTGAGCTATATGTGTTACTCTTTTGCCATATCTCCACTACTATTAAACAATCGAGTTGTGGCAGAAACATTACATCCCTACATCTGGCATCTCTCAATGGACCGGATTGCCTTAATGTTGTATCACGTCATTTACCAAAATCAATTAGCAATAATTACCATGATCTACGCCATCATTATTACACAATAATTATCACGATCTCGCTCCAAACTAGGCCTATTTTAATCATATCAATTAGCAAGAATTAGCATGATCTACGTCATAATTTTTTCTAGAAACTCAGCCTTGTGTGTTGCGTACATAGAAGGAAAAATATCAATTAGCAATAATTACCATCATCTACGCCATCATATTTTTTTTAAACCGAGCCTTATGTACTGCGTACATAGAAGGAAATAAGAAAAAGACATGGCCCATATTCGCATGTAGGCAGAGACAAATGTGGAAACCAAATCGCTCGTTTCCATGTTTGTTCGGATCACATGATCGATCAAACCCGGACCTTGATTCCGATCGTTCCTTGACTTCCATCACTTTCTTCTTTTCATTTACCTATTTGAGTGTTCGTTGTCTTCGACGGCTTGACTCTTGGTTTGACCTTGTCTTCTCATCCCGAGGAACGAACGACGGCGACGTGGGCCTGCAAAGCTATACAGCCACAATCTGTTATGAGCACTTACATTCAGTTCAAAGAAGCTTCAGGTCCTAAATGACACATTATATCCTAACTTCGATTGCTTGAAGGTTCAGGTCTAACCTTGATTTTTTTTTTGCCTCTTCCATCCAGCACGGACATGTTTTCCAATTATTGATTATTGATTGTACACAAAAAAAATTCCAATAATCTTTTCTACAATAGTCCAACATAATCAAAGGAGTCACTAAAAGTAGCTGAGAAATACCAAGGAAACCTACATGCATGGCCGTGGCAATAATCAATCCTCCTCCCTCGACACTTATGCCACCGCTCCCCTTCCAATGATCCAATTTTCTCTCTATTTCATAACTCTATGATATGTGCATTGCACCTGCACACTTACTAGTATGATATGATAGTTCCCCCGCAAAAAAAAATATGACAGTTAGATTAAGCAGATATTTTTTGAAGTGTGCACACCCTCCATTATTTTTCTGGGTCCGCCACTGCGGCCAACGGTTTCGGCCGTGGCTCGCTGCATGAGTGGGAGGCATACCTCCTCCACGAGGCCAACTACCCCGCGCCGCCCGACGTACGCGCTCCATCGCGGTGGAGGCTGAGCGCCGGCGGGGTCCCTGTCCCCCCTCTGCCCGTCCCCGAGACGCCCGCCTATTTCCACGCTGAGATCGAGCGTGCACGGGCATCCCTGACGATCGTGGAGCGGGCGCTCCCGGAGTACGCCACCGGCAACCACGCGGCATGGGCGGCATACTTCGAACGCCGGCAGGAGGAGCAGCTCGCCTCCACCAACAACGCGCCGGTGCCGCGGGGGCGCAACAACAGCGAGGGCCGCCGCCTGTGGCGGGGCGTCCCGGGCCGCACGCTCAGCGGCGTGCTCGCGCACCTCGAGGGCGACAACGACCCGCCGTTCGAGTACCCGACCGCTCGGAGCGGCGGCGCGTGGCTACCGAGGAGGATGATGGGTTGGTCATCCTCCTCTTCCTCCTCCTCCTCCCGGTCCTCCTCTCACTCCTCCGGCGCGCCGACGTTGGTCAGCGTCAAGCCAGAGCCGGCCGAGACGCCACTCAATAGGCGCACCCGCGGCGCCGGCATCGTCATCAACGACGGCGGCCGTGGCTCCTCCTCCTCGGCCCCTCCTCGCCTCGTCAAGCCGGAGAGGGAGTCAGGGCTGGCGACGGTGAAGCCGGAGCCGGGGCTCGCCGCCGTGAAGCCGGAGCCTGTTCTCGCCGAGGAGATCGACGAAGAAGAGGCCGCCTTGAAGTGGGCACGCGAGGACTACTCGCGCATTGAGCTGGACCGCCAGCGCCGCGCCCTGGAGGAGATTGCCGAACGCCGCTGCCGTGAAGCAGCGCGCCGGGGTGAGGGGTCGAGCAGCGGCGCCGACCGTGTCAAGGAGGAGAAGTAGGAGGACGACGCCGGCGACGACTACACCCTACTCAGCGCCTACTTCGACCCGTAGTTTAGGGTTTTTTCGCCCCTTTTTCGTGTAAAAACGTCTAAATTTATCAAAAATATGCCGTGTTTGTTCAAATTTGGTCGTGTTTGCTGAATTTGGGCCGTGTTTGCTGAATTTTGGCCGAACTGTGGGGGCGGCCTAGGGGCGGCGGCTGGGAACGTGCTCTCCCCCACGCCTAAAATAGCACCGACTCGCCCTCAAGCGGCGGTTTTCGGCGCGTCTTGGGGGCGCAACGGCTGGAGATGCTCTAACTTATTTTTCGTTTCAAGTGTTTAGGCATATTAAGTTTTAGGCGTGTCATTCTCATTCCCATTATTTATTCACTATAGGATTGCGGGTTGATTTCTCAGAAACGAAAGGACTTTTCTGCAAAAACGCCGACGACGTACGACCAAAAGCATTAAGCGCTTTATTAGTAGGTAAATATTGATAGTTTTTCCTACAAAGGTGGTCCACTTTACACCGCTTGACTATAGGCAAACATTATGGGCATTCTTCTTTTGGAGTCAGAGGGAGTACAAGATTTTGCCACAGGGTATGTTCACATTTAATTATTTTATTTTTCATGGTATAGAACTAGGGCTATAAAAAATTAATCAGATAAACTTAGAGTGCAGGAGAATAATTGGATGTGGTCGAGGAACACTAAAAAATCATTCTAGGTCGCTAATTAAATAGTTTTTTTGGCTATAAACTTTTGTGTAACCTATGTTAATATAATGGTATCTGAACCTATTAACTTTGAAAAATTAATATGTCAAAGATATTTTTATAACACTATAACAAATTCAGCCACACAAATGCGCGGGTTACCCTTAGGGTTGTAAATGGTACAGATAATTCATGTTCCATAACAGTATTCACGTCCGTTCTAAGGATATGATCTGCACTTGCACAAATCTGTCGGATATCGATACAGATACGGATTTTGGTCAACTGGATATCCAACGAATATGGTATTGTTAATATCCGTCGGATGTGGATTATCTGATACTTTTAATGGATTATCTGAAGTTGTGAAATATGATTAATTGATAAGTTCAGCCCTATCAGCAAGCCTGATATATAATTATCCCACCAATTAGAATCACCGGATATAAAATTGTTGATGTATTCTTGTGAGTTTTTTTTCGCGAAAATACCAGATCAATTATAAAAAATTATCGGAAGTACAAAACATCTCAAACATAATAAAAATTACTTCGAAAGTACAGTTCCTCCTCACCTGCTCTGGCCCCAACGACGACGCCGACAACACGTACTTAGCTAAGCTTCAACCTCAGCAAAATCACCACAAGAACCATTGGCATTATATATCGCAGCACGTACACGCATGTCAATAAGGCTGGCATATGGAAGCATCGTCAATGTGCTCAAGCTAATGTGATTAGGAACTTAAATTCAACCATTTGAAAGAGAAGGAAAGGCTAACATACGAGAGGGGAAGTTGGCGTTTCAGTGGGTCGTTCGGACGATGTTTGGTGGTTCGGTGGTCCAAAGACCTTGATGTAATACTTATCACATTTGAGATACTTTTTATTTTCAATGATTTTTTTATAAGAAAACATTTGTAAATGGCCGACTGGCCCAACTTTGCACCGGGCTGCTTGATCCGAACTAATCGTGCATCTTAGAACTACCACCTCATCTCCTCGGCCGATCAACGTCATCTCTCTCACCCGCATCTCTATCTCCTCAGCCGATCAACGTTATCTCTCTCACCTGCATCTCTATCTCCCCGCCGTCAACGACCGCCCACCTACTCCCCCGTGTAGACAGCCACCCACCTCCCGCTCCCCGTGTCGATGGCCCCACATCATGCTCTCCGGCGTCGCACCCATGGAGACACTACCACGCACTGGATTTGCTGCGACCAGCCCCGCACTCGCCGCGTGCTCCCCCGACCTTGTCGCGAGCACAACAAACACCAACGAGCTCGAGGCTACAGGTTACAAGCTACGCCCCCGACGTGTTGCTGCGTCCTGCAACACCGATAGCCGCCGTTGCTGGAGATGACGGTCACAGCAGCTGCAACCGGCAACATACGAGAGGGGAAGGAAAGGCTTACATACGAGACGGGAAGTTGGCGTTTCAGTGGGTCATTCTGGCGATGTTTGGTCGTTCGGTGGTCCTAAGACCTTGATGTAATACTGATACGTCCAAAACGTATCTATAATTTCTGCTTGCTCCATGCCTCTTTTGGGTGATATTGCTATGATATTTATACACTTTCATACACTTTTGATCATATTTGGACTAACCTATTAACTCAGTGCACCCCAGTGCCAGTTTCTGTTTTCGGCTGTTTTTGTATTTCAGGTTTTCACGTTACGAGAACTGCCTGGAAAAATCCAGAAAAATTATATAAAAAATCAGCGTTCCAAAAACTACCGTGCGCCCGAAGGACAGCCGGGGGGGGGGGGGTACCAGGGCTCCAGGCGCCCTGGCGGCGCCCCCCCCCCCGGGGCCGCACCGGGGGGGCGCCTGGGCCCCCCGAGGCTCCTCCGATGCCCCCTTTGGCATATATTTAAAGCGTCTCCCGAAACCCTCGAGGGAGGAACTCTTTTTCGCGATCTCATCTCTGTTCCGCCGCCGCCGCCGCTTCCAAGATCGGGAGCACCAGGAGAACTCTTCCCGGCACCCTGCCGGAGGGGAGGATCACCACCGGGAGCCTCTCCACCACCATGGACGCCTCCCGGATGAGTTGTGAGTTGTATCCCTTGGACCATGAGTCCATGACCAATAGCTATGTGATGTTCTCCTCCCGTTCTTGTGCTTCACTAATTAGTCCTCGTGAGCTGCCCTACATGATCGAGGCACATATGTAATCCTTATGTTGTTGCTATGATGAGTTTGCTGGGATCCGATGAATTATGAGATTATGTTCAGATTGTGCTTGAGTAATATATTTGATCTACCTCTTTTATATTTATGTTCGTAAGTAATTCTTGCATGTTCTCCATTGTTATTTATTGCTTTGGCCAAGTAATAGGTAGTGACTCCAAGAGGGAACGTTATGCTTGATTGTGGGTTCATGCCCCTCGATGACTAGTTTGAGTGACAGAAACATGAGTCTAGGGGATGTGCTGTTGCCACAAGGGGGAAAACAACGGTGCTTGTGCCCGCGGGTGCAAGGATTGTTTACTTTACGCAAAGTTCTTTTAATGCAGTTGTATGTTGCATTGAGCTTACACTATGGGTGGGACTCGCAACTTAATACCAGCGAGATGTTCTGGATAGATATCTCAAGGTGGATGATTAGTAGTAGATATTGATGGATTTCGGTCTACTTACTTTGGCGTACCGCCCATGCTTTGAACCTCAACCTTTCTTGCAATGTAGTCAGCATTGGTTTGCGCACATGGTCCTGTCAATTGCCCAGCTGTAATTCGTTTACCTCACATAGCTGTTTTATCGTCTTTTGGGAGAGAGACATCACTAGTGAACATCATGAGACTCCGGTCCATATTACCATCATTGATCATATCCGCTATTTACTTTTCGCTTTTATTTACTATTGCAATTATATCTATCACTACTATCACTTGCGTTTAATCCTTTGTGAACTACAAGGCCAGAGGGATTGACAACCTCTCTGTACTCATTGGGAGCAAAGTTATTTATATCTGTGTGCAGGTCCACGTTGATTGCTAATATCTGGCGCCGTAGCAGTTGACACCTTCTTGTTGAACCTAGGAGTCTCTGGGGATTCGATCCTTGGTATCTTTGCCTAGGGAAAAACTTCCGCAACACTACATCTCACACCTTCCACTTGGGGTAACCAACGAGGGGCGAGAAGCCTAGCAAGAGTTTTTCTGGCGCCGTTGCCGGGGACTCCACTCTTCAAGATAGGGGAGTTGCACGCTATCTTTTACCTTTGCTTTTAGTCTTGTTAGTTTACCTTTCAGTTTTTGCTTTAGTATCTTTTATCGAAAATCACAAAAATAGTTATCTTGCTTGCTTGCTACTATGGGTTCTACCGAGAACACCAAGTTGTGTGACTTCACTAGTCACAACAACGATGACTTTATCAGCACACCTATCACTACACCTGCCACTTCAGCACCTTCATATGAAATTAAACCTGCTTTACTGAATCTAGTTATGAAAGATCAATTCTCCGGTGCTGGAGATGATGCTGCTTTACACTTGAACAACTTTGTTGAACTTTGTGATATGCAAAAGTACCAAGAAATAGATGGTAATGTTGTTAAGCTTAAGCTTTTTCCTTTCTCCTTGAGAGGAGGAGCTAAAATTTGGTTTCAGTCTTTGCCTAGAAATAGCATAGATTCATGGGACAAGTGCAATGATGCTTTTATTGGAAAATACTATCCACCTGCTAAAATTATCCAACTGAGAAGTAACATAATGAATTTTAAACAATTGGATAATGAACACGTTGCCCAAGCTTGGGAACGTATGAAATCTCTTATCAAGAACTGCCCTACTCATGGTTTGACTACTTGGATGGTTATCCAAACTTTTTATGCAGGCTTGAACTTTACCTCGCGGAACTTGTTAGATTCGGCCGCGGGAGGAACCTTTATGTCAACTACACTTGGTGCTGCCACGAAGCTTCTCGATGAGATGATGACCAACTATTCCCAATGGCACACCGAACGCGCTCCAACAGGTAGGAAGGTAAACTCTGTCGAGGAAATTTCCTCCCTTAATGAAAAAGTTGACTTGATCATGTCTCTACTTTCGAAGCAATCCTCTGTTGATCCTCGTGATGTTCCTTTAAATTCTTTGATTGCTCAAGAACAAGTAGATGTGAACTTTATCTCTAGAAACAATTTTAACAACAATGCTTATAGGAGTAATTTTGGTAGCAATCCTAGACCGTTCCCCTCTAATTCTTATGGGAACAACAATGCTTATCCTAGCACCAAGAACTCCAATACTGAACTAGAGATTATGCTTAAAGATTTCATCACTACCCAAAAAGCCTTTAATAAGAGTGTAGAAGAAAAACTACATAAACTAGATGATCTCTCTTTGAAGGTTGACCATTTAGCCAATGAGATAGAATTGCTTAAAATTAAAACTTCTCCTCTTGAGGAGAGGAAGGTCACTCCTATTAATGCTACTCAAGTGCAAATTAATGAAAATATTAGGATGATGGCTAAACTTAAAGAAAGATGGGCTAGAGAAAGGGAGGAAGAGGATAGAATTAAGAGCCTTCCTACCCACCACACTGTTGCTACTATCCAAGTTGTTGAGGATATCCAAACTCTTAGCACCCAATGTACTCCTGGTCCCATTGGACCTATTGATGGTGATGCTATGACTATAGAAACTACCAAACATGTGAACCTAAAGGACACCACTACCACTTTACTTCATGCTAGTGACCTTGATTTTGATAATTGCACTCTTACCGAAGTTATTGATTTCCTTCACAAGATGTCTAGGGATCCCCGCACTAGCACGCTTAACCTTGCCTTCATAGAGCATATCACTAATGCTCTCATCAAAGCTAGGGAGGAGAAACTTAGAGTAGAAGCCTCCATACCTAGAAAGCTAGAAGATGGTTGGGATCCTATGATAAAAATTAAATTGAATGACTTCTCTTGCTATGCATTATGTGATGTTGGAGCTAGTACCTCTGTTATGCCCAAAAGAATATATGATATGCTTAAATTGAAACCTTATGATTCTTGTTCTTTTGGTGTTCGTCTCGTTGATTCTTCCATAAAGAAACCTTTGGGGAGGATCGACGATGTTCTTATCGTTGTCAATGATAATTATGTTCCCGTTGATTTTACTATTATGAATATTGAATGTGATCCTTCTTGTCCAATTATTTTGGGACGTCCCTTTTTACGCACCGTTGGTGCTATCATTGACATGAAAGAGGGGAATATAAAATTTCAGTTTCCTCTCAAGAAAGGGATGGAACACTTCCCTCGAAAGAAGATCAAGTTACCTTTTGAGTCTGTTGTACGGGCTAGCTATTCTTTTACTCTTGATAAAACTTGATCTATATGCATTATGCCTAGCTTAAAGGCATAAAAGAAAGCGCTTTTGGGAGGCAGCCCACATGAATAAATTTATTTTGCTTTTGTTGTGTCTTGATGTTGTTACTACTGTAGCATCATCATTGTATCTTTGCTTTTCAATTTTGTGCCAAGTGTACCTCTGATTGCTAGAAAGTTCAAAAGTTGTGAGGTGCTGTCCAGGAAACAGATTCTGTCCTTGGATAGAAAAATTCGTATAAAATCACCAGATCATCTTTTTGGTCTGAATTGTTTCGACAGCGTGCTCTATATAATTGTCTTTCGTGCGTCTGTTCTGAGTTTTTTTATTAGAGTTGCAGAAGTGCCCCGAACAAATCAATTACTACCTACTGTTCTGTTTTTCACAGATTCTGTCCTGTTTTGCTTTTCCTTCATTTTGCAAACCAAGAGCTTACTTTTTCTTTGCAAAAACCTTTTGGCAATCTTGAGAAACAGTAGACCTTCAAGAATATCTTTATTTCCAGCAAGGTACAATTATTTTATTATGGGTACTAACCTCGCTAATCAGATTATGATGAGTTATGTATGAAGGGAGTTTTCAAGTGTGCGAGGGAAGATGATAAAAAGATTCAGGAGTGTCAAGCGCTCAAGCTTGGGGATGCCCCCATGCACCCCCAAGAAATATTCAAGGAGACTCAAGCGTCTAAGCTTGGGGATGCCCCCGTGCATCCCCTTCTCCATCAACATTATCAGTTCGTCTTTCGTTCCACTATATTTTAATCACTTCATGTGTTATGTGCTATGCTTGGAGCGTCTTGCTTTTAGTTTTCTTTAGTTTTTCATAACGAGTCGGAACTCAGCTTTCTTTATGTGGGAGAGAAACACGCTCCACTTCTACCTAGAACATAACATAGAATTTTCATGTCTATCCTTGCTGTGTGTGTTCTTTGTCTTTTAATAGCTACTATCATGTTCAGCTCTTAGCTTTCATGCTTATCTTTTTAAGAGCTTTTGTTTAGTTGGTTGCTTGAACTCTCTTTAATTACCATGCTCACCTTATTAAGAGAGTTTGCTTCCGTTGCATTGGTTGATATGCCTATGATAAAGATGCTACGTGCATGATGGCGCTTAGTAGTTCATGTTTTCTTATGGTTAGTCTCAAATAACTGGGGGGGTTCCCAATGTGTTATTGGAGTACCAACATGATTTGTTTGCCTATGATGTGGTATGGTTTAGTAATATCTTCCTTCGAGAATTTATTTTGATTGACTTGGCGTATGCTCACACATATTTAAGACTGTAAAGAAAGTCTGTCAAGCCTTGATGATCTTTTGTTTCTGAGTAGCGATATAACTACCATGCCTGATTCAATGTTGCTTTGTCGCTCTGCATGATTATGACCGTCATTGCTCTCTTAGTTGGTCGCTCCCAGTCTTTTGCTAACCTTCGCCTGTACTAAGCGGACTGACTGCTTGTGCATCTACATCCTTTAATCCAGTTATGCCATATGAGTCCACCATACCTTCCTACATGGTATTTACCTGCCATTCCTAACGGAGACTTGCATGTGCCATCTCGAAATTATTCAAAGAAAAAGCATTCTTATTTTGTGCCTCTGTTGTAAGTCCATGAGGAAGTAGTGGTTAATTCATGACCTTTTTAAGTTGGACAAGCTTCACCCCGGGATTGCATGTATAATGTGCAAACCCATAATACGAGAAGGAACTGGCATTGAGTGCGCCCGGCTCAAAAAGATAATATAACAAACAAACCCTCCTTCACGCTTTGTTCATGAGAAATCAGAAAACTTTGGCAGTGATAAACAAAGGAGATTAAGAGGATGTGATCGTCCTCATTCAGGAGCCGTTCCTCGAAACTTGTCCATCTCGAAAAGTGATTGAGTTGTCTGCTAGCATTCGTTGACGAAACATGCATGATCTAAAATAAATTATTACTTCTGTTTTAAAGCCAAGAGCTCTGGTACATGTTTTGTCTTTGTTTCCGACTACGGGTTTTCAACCTTGCCAACAAAAGCCACGGTTCGAGAGTCTCCACCTTCTTTTAAAAGCACCAACTGCTGAGAGCATGATTGTCATTCTGAGTGTAATGTGCATTGTCCCAAAGTAGCATTGTCTTTTGCATGATTGTGATATCGTTTATTCTGAAATCATTGTATCTAGTCATCACTTAAACCTTGGAGGTGCCCCTGCATTTATGTCTTGCTTCACTAAAGGGGGCAAGCTAGATATCACTTTATCATATTTGCACATCATGTTCATTGCAAATCTATTTGATGTTTCAGTATCATATTGCAAAACTTTCAGTCCTTTGTGATTTTCTCATGAGGCAACTTAATTACTATAGATTCATTGTCTCAGTAAGCTTTTGTAATATGACTATGAAAAAGTCCTATATGGTTAATAGCATGTCACCACAGAAATTATTCTTGTTATCATTTACCTACTCGAGGACGAGCAGGAATTAAGCTTGGGGATGTTGATACGTCCAAAACGTATCTATAATTTCTGCTTGCTCCATGCCTCTTTTGGGTGATATTGCTATGATATTTATACACTTCCATACACTTTTGATCATATTTGGACTAACCTATTAACTCAGTGCACCCCAGTGTCAGTTTCTGTTTTCGGCTGTTTTTGTATTTCAGGTTTTCACGTTACGAGAACTGCCAGGAAAAATCCAGAAAAATTATATAAAAAATCAGCGTTCCAGAAACTACCGTGCGCCCGAAGGACAGCCGGGGGGGGGGCCACCAGGGCTCCAGGCGCCCTGGCGGCGCGCACCCCCCCTGGGCCCCCCGAGGCTCCTCCGATGCCCCCCTTTGGCATATATTTAAAGCGTCTCCCGAAACCCTCGAGGGAGGAACTCTTTTTCGCGATCTCATCTCTGCTCCGCCGCCGCCGCCGCTTCCAAGATCGGGAGCACCAGGAGAACTCTTCCCGGCACCCTGCCGGAGGGGAGGATCACCACCGGGAGCCTCTCCACCACCATGGACACCTCCCGGATGAGTTGTGAGTAGTCTCCCTTGGACCTTGAGTCCATGACCAGTAGCTATGTGATGTTCTCCTCCCGTTCTTGTGCTTCACTAATTAGTCCTCGTGAGCTGCCCTACATGATCGAGGCACATATGTAATCCTTATGTTGTTGCTATGATGAGTTTGCTGGGATCCGATGGATTATGAGATTATGTTCAGATTGTGCTTGAGTAATATATTTGATCTACCTCTTTTATATTTATGTTCGTAAGTAATTCTTGCATGTTCTCCGTTGTTATTTATTGCTTTGGCCAAGTAATAGGTAGTGACTCCAAGAGGGAACGTTATGCTTGATTGTGGGTTCATGCCCCTCGATGACTAGTTTGAGTGACAGAAACATGAGTCTAGGGGATGTGCTGTTGCCATAAGGGGGAAAACAACGGTGCTTGTGCCCGCGGGTGCAAGGATTGTTTACTTTACGCAAAGTTCTTTTAATGCAGTTGTCTGTTGCATTGAGTTTACACTATGGGTGGGACTCGCAACTTAATACCAGCGAGATGTTCTGGATAGATATCTCAAGGTGGATGATTAGTAGTAGATATTGATGGATTTCGGTCTACTTACTTTGGCGTACCGCCCATGCTTTGAACCTCAACCTTTCTTGCAATGTAGTCAGCATTGGTTTGCGCACATGGTCCTGTCAATTGCCCAGCTGTAATTCGTTTACCTCACATAGCTGTTTTATCGTCTTTTGGGAGAGAGACATCACTAGTGAACATCATGAGACTCCGGTCCATATTACCATCATTGATCACATCCGCTATTTACTTTTAGCTTTTATTTACTATTGCAATTATATCTATCAGTACTATCACTTGCGTTTAATCCTTTGTGAACTACAAGGCCGGAGGGATTGACAACCTCTCTGTACTCGTTGGGAGCAAAGTTATTTGTATGTGTGTGCAGGTCCACGTTGATTGCTAATATCTGGCACCGTAGCAGTTGACACCTTCTTGTTGAACCTAGGAGTCTCTGGGGATTCGATCCTTGGTATCTTTGCCAAGGGAAAAACTTCCGCAACACTACATCTCACACCTTCCACTTGGGGTAACCAACGAGGGGCGAGAAGCCTAGCAAATACTTATCACGTTTGAGATACTTTTTACTTTCAATGATTTTTTTATAAGAAATCATTTGTAAATGGCCGACTGGCCCAACTTTGCACCGGGCTGCTCTATCCGAACTAATCATGCATCTTACAACTACTACCTCATCTTCTCAGCCGATCAACGTCATCTCTCTCACCCACATCTATATCTTCTCAGCCGATCAACGTTATCTCTCTCACATGCATCTCTATCTCCCCGCCGTCAACGACCGCCCACCTACTCCCCCGTGTAGACGGCCGCCCACCTCCCGCTCCCTGTGTCGATGGCCCCACATCATGCTCTCCCGCGTCGCACCCATGGAGACACTACCACACGCTGGATTTGTTGCGACCAGCCCCGCACTCGCCGCGTGCTCCCCCGATGTCAGGCCCAAGATGCGATTCTATCCCGATCACGTGACACTTACGTGATCGGGGCACAACCGCATTTCGGGCACTTAGCAAGATGGATATCATTACATCAAACCATTACATACATACATGGGGATACAACAATACATACAAGTCACATGAATACAACAACATCAATACAAGGTATCCGACTAGGGATACAAACAGGAAAAGAACAACGACATCCATCTGCTATCCCAGGCTGCCGACCCGGAACCTAACCCAAGACCGAGGAAGAAGAAGAAAGAAAGAACTCCAAACAACGATCATCACTCTCACGTCAAGACATCGGAAACCTGCACATGCAACTGTTGTTGTAGTAACTGTGAGCCACGAGGACTCAGCAATCCCATAACCATGGGTAACAAGACTATCAAAGCTTGATAGGAAGGAAGAGGTAAAGTGGTGAGGTTGCAGCAGCGGCTAAGCATATATATGGTGGCTAACTTACGAGTACAAGAATAAGATGAGCATCTATGCAAACGGTCGCAAACTAGTAGTGATCGCTAAAGATCCTGAACTACCTACGAGTCAAACATAACCCCACCGTACGTGTTCTCTTCTCAAAGTGAAAAGAGACAGTCACGGTTACTCACACAGTTGTGTGTTTTACTTCGGATCCTCTGTCAAGTTTTCTACAACCGGACATTAACAAATTCCAATCTGCCACATAACTGCGGGCACGGCTTTCGAAAGATCATAACCCTGCAGGGGTGTCCCAACTTAGCCCATCACAAGCTCTCACGATCAGCTGAAGTTATAAATATAATATTATCACCCCTTATCTTAGGGAAATCCGATCAGGCTCGGCATCCCGGTGCACAAGACATTTCGACAATGGTAAAACAAGTCCAGCAAGACCTCCCGGTGTGCCGACACCCTGATAGTAGCCGCGCGTATCTCGTCTCAGGCCCCGACCGGATGGGACAACCTACGGGAGCCAATCCTCGAGTTTCCCTGTGGTGGCCCCGCGGTCGGCCCGTTTGGGACCAACACCATCAGCACTGGCCCCTCCTGCTATGTATAAAGAATCCTCGGGTAGCGCTAACTCCCTATGCAATTTATTTAATTAATTAAGTTGTTATTATGAGCAAATTAAAACCAATGTTGGGCCTTGCTGGAGGAGTTTTATTCAAAGACGAACTGTCAAGGGGTCCCCATATACCCAACCGCGTAAGGAACGCAAAATCAAGGAACATAATGCCGGTTTATCGGCGCCTAAGGTGGCATGAGTGGAACAAAACACCCAGCAAAAGGCCAAGCCTTCCACCCATGCCCAGTATATAGGTGTGTTAATAATAATAATAGATATTGTGATATTCCAACAACAAGTTCCAACATGGAACGATCCTCATCTTCACCTGCAACTAACAACGCTATAAGAGGGGCTGAGCAAGCGGGTAACATAGCCAAACAATGGTTTTTGCTAGGAAGGTGTCAAAGGTTAGAGGTTTCATGGCAACAAGGAGAGGGGCTGACAATAAGATGGGTAGCGCGACATATAACGATAGCATCGAGACAACTAAGCAAATGCAATGATAGTAAAGGTGTCCAAGGGTATGGTCATCTTGCCTGAGATCCCGCAAGGAAGAAGAACGGTTCCGTGAAGAAGATGGAGAAGAAGCCTTGAAGAAGAACCACGGGTAGACGAACGAATCCTCACGATCGCAACGGAACAAGCACTAACGAGAAGAAGCAAGCAATACGGTAAACACACAACACAAGATCATTACAATATGCTCAACCAAGTATGATGCAAGATAGTTCTATATAGGAAGCACTACAAGTCTATACAGGAAGCATAACATGACAAGGTAGGAAGCACAGAAAAACAACACAAGAACATGACAATATGCTCAACCAAGTAGGATGCACGACAAGTCTACATATGATGCACATCAAGTCTATACAGGAAGCAAAACATGGCAAGGTAGGAAGCACAACAAAACAACACAAGTCTATATATGATGCATTACATGGCAAGGTATGATGCATGACAAGTCTATACAGGAAGCAATACATGACAAGGTAGGAAGCACAGAAAAACAACACAAGTTTATATATGATGCATTACATGGCAAGGTATGATGCATGACAAGTCTATACATGAAGCAATACTTGACAAGGTAGGAAGCACAGAAAAACAACACAAGTTTATATATGATGCAATACATGACAAGGTATGATGCACTGCAGATGCACTTAGGATGCATTACATGACAACATAGGAAGCACACCAGAACAACACAAGAACAAGACAATAAGCTCAAGCAAGTAGGATGCAAGTTTGAAAACATGCTGATGCAACACACATGATGACATGGCAAGATGCAACATGCAAGCAGATAACATGGCACTGACAACGAATAACTAGCTGACACCTGGCGCACCGGTCTCGGGGTGTCACACCCGACCTTGTCGTGAGCACAACAAACACCAATGAGCTCGATGCTACAGGTTACAAGCTACGCCCCCGATGTGTTGCTGCGTCCTGCAACTCCGATAGCCGATGTTGCTGGAGATGGCGGTCATAGCAGCTGCAACCGGCAGCAGCCGATGCTGGAGCGAGGTGCGTTTCTGGTGGCGTGGAGTCGACATGCTACAACCGACACGATTTTGAGCTACAACTGGCTTTTCCTTTTGCTGGAAACGACGACGATGTTTTTTGTTGCGGCCGACGACGGCGAGTCCATTTTGCTAGAATTGGCTTCTTTTTGTACTCAAACCGACGATTTTTTTTGCCTCAAACCGGCAACACCGGCAGATATTTTTTGGTTCAGCCTGGCGACGGTGTGGCAGTTTTTGCTGGAATTGGCTTCTTTTGGCTGCAACCGGCTACTATTTTTGTTACTACTTCAGCCGACAAGCGAAACAGAGTGGAACTAGTGACCGTGGCGAGCTGCGTGGAGAGCTGAAACCGTGGCAGTGAGGTGCTGCAACTGTGAATTGACTTTGCTAGAACCGTTGCGATGACGAGCTGCAACGTCACCACGGCATGTTGGCGAGCTTCAAGGCCTGTGGTGAGATGTTGCAACCATGCACACCATTGCTGGAACCAGTGCAAGTGTAGCCTGCAAGTGTCGGTGCGGCGGGATCCATGTATGCTGCAACCGAGAGTGGCGGCGCCGGCGAGGCGCGGTGCTTTGGACCGGCATGGCGCGGTTCCACGGCCGAGGGTGACGGGAGCAGCGGTACTGGTCGAGATACGAGATAGGGAAGGGGAGCTGATCGAAAACCGTTTTGGCAAATCGAAAGGCCCACGCGAGTCGCATATGATGGCTAGTGTGCGACAGGCCGAAATTTGGGCCGGCGCCTCGCATCGGTCGTTTTTATAATAGATCTTTGTATTTTGAAAAAAAATAGTGAAATCTTGGGGAAAAAAAGACTGACGCCAATTCATACTTCTGGCCCCTCTCATGCACGACTTAACAGCAACTTAAGGTGAAGGCCCACGGCCTGACCCGGCTAGAAGTATGTTATGACTGCTTTTTGCCTCGATAGACCTTGGACCAGCAAGCTGGTGTATATGCTTTGCGTCCTCGGCGATACGTGTGTGAGAGCATCTCCAACAGCCGCGCGACGCGCCGCGCCCAAAAATCGCGTTTGCCGCGCGCGCTTCGGCTGGTTTGCCGCGCCGCGCCGCGCTGGCTCCAGCGGCTGCTGTACAATACAGCGCGCGCACGCAGCTCCAACAGCGCGCAAAAAATGCAGCGCGCGCCGCTACAGCAGCGCCAAATATGCCATTTGGACCCAATAAAACATTCAATCAAAATGCAATGAACATGTGAAATTTAACAAGTTGAGATGAATACATAAAAAGTCGCCCACAAGTTCATCCAACCAAGTCCAAATTCAAACCAAGTTCAAAATACAAGTGCAACCAACAAAGTTCAAGACATATATAAAACACATCAACCATCTTGCTCGTCTTCTTCGTCTTCTTCCTCTTCTTCCGCCGACGATTCTTCCTCTTCTTCCGCCGATGAATCTTCCTCTTCATGACGCACCGCATCACTTGTAGCTCCGACGTGAGGCACATCGAAAGGCATGGCCGGAGGTGCGCCCATGCCTCCCATGGCGGCCGGAGGTACGCCCATGCCTCCCATGGCGGCCGGAGGTGCGCCCATGCCTCCCATGGCGGCCGGAGGTGCGCCCATGCCTCCCATGGCGGCCGGAGGTGCGCCCATGCCTCCCATGGCGGCCGGAGGTGCGCCCATGCCTCCCATGAGAGAAGCAAAACTCATGCCACCCATGCCTCCCATAACGTTGGAGGGTGCTCCAATGCCAACCATGGCTCCCATAGCATTGGAGGGTGCTCGAAAGCCACCCATGCCTCCCATGGCGGCCGGAGGTGCACCCATGCCTCCGAAGCCACCCAAGCAACCCATGCCGCCGAGGCCACCCAAGCCACCCATGCCGCCGAGGCCACCGCCGCCACCCATGCCGCCACCCATTGTGTTGATCATGGCTCTTTTTTGAATCAAGACTTCTTGACGGGCAAGGTTGACATATTCCATTTGCGCTTCATTGAACAAAGATGTGTCCAAGAAGAACAAATTTTTTTCCCATTCCATCCGGTCGTTTGGGTTTCGAGTATGAAACCGAGTTGGGTGTGGGGCTTCTCATGCCCTCCTCACTTGAGGCATCCTCCTCCTCATCATCATCATTCAACTCAATTGTGCGCTTGCGTTTGTTGCTCAAATGCAAATCATCCAAATCTTCACGCTTCCTCCATTTCTCATCATCCTTCAACACTTCATAGCAATGAGGCAAGGTAAAGATCTTTCCTTTCTTGATCTTCCCCTTCTTGGTTGTCCTCGTCTCTTCTCTGAATAAGTTTTGTGCAATGTTGTACTACAAAGAAAAAACAAAACAAGTTAGCACTTGGGACACCAAAAAAAGTATGATGAACATGTATGATATGGCACTTACTCTATCATCCTCATTTGTCCCACTTGGGTTAAGCTTGTCAACTGCCTTTTGTGCGGCCGCCCACTTTTGACAATCCGAGTTGATTGTCAACCATCGGGACCAAAGTGATCTCTCGGAGCGGTCAATTCCACTCTTGTTCTGAGCATCAAAGTGTTCTTTCATTCGCCCCCAATAAGCATCTCTACTTTGATCACCTCCAACGGATGGATCCCTCGACACTTGCAACCAAGTATTGCATAGTAATTTGTCATCATTGATGGTGTAATTGCCCGCTCTTCCTTTCGGCGCCTCGACAATGCCCTCACCCTCCTCGTCCACCTCAAACTCATGGTCGTCCAAATGGATTTCATTGGTTTGAGACCAATGCGAATTGTTGGACCCAACACCCATAGTTGACATGTATGCATCATCGTTGAGACTACAAATGCAAATATAAGCTATCTATATGATGATGCATTGAACAAATAACAAGAAAATAAAAGTTGGAATTTTTTTCACCTTGGGGGCATTTCGTCGAGCACGTGGTGCGCGTCGGCCGCCGGCTCAACGGTTGAGCTCGCCGGCGCTTCGGTAGACGCCGGAGCCGTCCGCCGCCCTGCAAGCTTCTTCTTCTTCGAGGTGCCGGAGCCGTCCGCCGCCTTCTTCTTCGCGGATATTTTTCTTTTTTTCGCCTCCAATGGTGCGGCGGTAGCACGGGACGGCGCCGGCGCAACGCCGCTCGTCGGCGTGGTCATCCGCGGCGGCAAGAAGAGACTGCGCGCGAGGCCGACCGATGGCGGAGCTCCGGCGGCCGCGGCGGCAGCGCCCGCGCCAACGCTCGCCGCGCTAGGGTTTGCGGCGGCGGCGGCGGCGGCGGCGGCGGCGCCTGCGGCGGCGGCGGCGGCGGCGGCGGCGGGGTCGCGGCTGTAGAGCGGGGTGAGAGGGGCTCCGGTGTGCGCATCCATGGGGGAAGGGGCGCGAGCGCCGGCGCGCGCGAGTGGAAGAAGAAGGAAAAGGGAAGTTCGCGCGCGCGCTCGAGAGTGCCGCGCGCGGAAGAAGAGTAGAAGACGCTCGAAATCAACAGCGCGGCATGGGGCATTCACCAGCGCGCCCAACCCGTTTTAGCGCGCGCGCGTTTTTTGGGCGCCCGCTGGAGCGGTGCGACGCGTTGCGCGCGCGCTAAAATAGCGTTTTTTCCGGCGCGGCGCTAGTATAGCGCGGCTGTTGGAGATGCTCTGAGTACCAGCCTATTTAGACCGCCAAGTACGCTCCAAAGCGAGCGGTGTGGCGAACCGAGCGGTGTGCTCGTTCCCAGCCCAGCAGTAGCTAAACGCTAGCTGGGCCACCTCCTCTTCGCCTGCTAAAAAAACAGCAAAAAAACCTGCACAACCGGTTCTGCTCGGAGCTCCTCCTCATCTGCTCCAGCGCCAACGACGACGACGCCTGGCAAATCACCGCCGGGAATCATACTAAGAATACTAGGCCCGTAAGGGTTCTTTTTTTCTGGTTTTTTTGGATTTTTTTACCGTGTTTCTTTGATTGACACGTGTACATGATGATCTCCTAGGGTGTCCCGAATTAATTTTTCCTGCGGTCATGTCTTGTTCACTGTTGATATTGTCACACTGTGTGCTTCTGTTTATTAACGCATGTGCTATGTGGCCTCCTGGAAGGTTCATCTTTTCCTTTAAAAAAGTTTGATCGACTGTGTGATGTGATGGCTGAATTCATTCTAAAAGTATGTGGATTGGTGTTGTTCTTCCACATGCTTTTGCATGGCTCATGCATGTGGCCACGTTGGCTTCATGTATTGACTGCTTATGCCATCAATTGACACGTTGCTTTCTGGTCTTCTCTGGTGAGTTCGTTTTGTTTTCTTCTGTTCTTTTGGGTGCCTATAAGTACTTCCTGTCTGGTCTTCGTTTATATCCCTCTTGTTGTGTGTTCATTAGGTACAGCGTATTCGCTCCACGTCGTTGGGTTCCTCTTCCTCCTCGGTTGGTGCCGCTGATGGGAGGTAGCTTGCCCAAGCTGGTTCTGTTCAGCACACGCGGAGTCGTCGTCGGTGCGTGCAACCACGGCAAGGAGGGCGTCAACACCGTGGACCACGCGGAGCAGGATCCGCGTCGGACATGTGTCCTCGCCGGCACACGCCGACGTCGCGGCCAGCCACAACGGACGCCCTCATCTCTCCAAGGGAGTGATACAACATCGCCGACGCGGTAGGGCACGGACTGGACGCTCGGGCTCAGGCTACCCCGGCTCCTCGGCGGCTCCTCCTCCATTGCGACGGGCAAGCGACTCGACCTGGTGATGAAGGTGGCAAGGGCCACGGCGAGGAGGACGTCAACGCCGTGGGCCTGGCGGGAGCAGGATCCGCGCTCAGCCCTGTCGTCCGTGGGCCGTGGCACACCCCCTACTCACGGCCAACCACAACGGACAACGTCATCTCTCCATGGAGTGGCACGCCGTTGCCGACGCGGTGGGGCACGGCTGCACGACCGGGGCACTCGACTCAAGCTCCGCCCCCACTTCGGCACACCCGCCGGCTATCTCGGCGGTTCAATCTCTGGGGCGACTGGTCTCCGAGGCAGAGTCGTCATCGGCGTACTCGACCTGATGGATGGGGACGGCAAGGGCGAGGAGGACATCACGGACGAGCTCAGGTACCTTGACTTCTTCTTCCGTCATCCCACGCGCTGTTTGTGTTGATCCAATCCTCCAATGCTCAGATTTGTGTTCGCGAGCTGCAGGTTTCAGGATGCTCATCGACATGTACAGACCGTCCTCCACTTGATTTGTCTCAGAAGTATCGAACGAAAACTGCGGTTCACATCGTAAGCGTCGAGCACTCTGATTGATTGCTTCCTGCCCATCTTGCCCATCTTCAGGCCCATCTTGACTGTCAGCAAAGGTTGATCTACTCTGATTGATTGCTTACTGTCTTGACTGACCTCAATGGTCGATCTCTATACATATGCAGGGTCTTCTATCTACTGTCAAAAGAACTCAAAGCTATATTGCTTACTGTCTTGAGTTATGATTTATCACTGCTATATTGTTAGACTTGATACTGAAATAATGGAGCTGTACCACTTGCAGGGTAATTCTGGACGGAGTTCATCCATTCAGTAAATGCATATGTAGAAACATCTGTGAGTTCTGCCTCACTAGGGAATGAATTTGCTCAAGAAGCCGTGTGAGGGTAGAAATATAGTCTACTGTCTTATGATTTCAGCAATATACGACTGGAAGTAGGTTCCTGTGATTGAAACTGTACATGGTGATTTCTCACGCTTCTGTATGAATGTGAATTCGAGCTGTGATTGTTTGTCGCAGTCTACAGTTTTGCTCAATGAAAAAAATAGCGCGCTATACCAAAATAGCGGCGACCCTAAAATATGCTATTAGCGTGCTATATCGCGCTATAGCGTGCTAATAGCGAGACATTATACACTGATTAATTTAGCGTGGGCTCTCCAGATATGCTATAGCGCGCTATTAGCGTCGAAATAGCGCGCTATTTTTTCCATGACTTTTGCTCCTCTCTTTTTATAGCCAAGCACAGTTTGCTCTTTTTAAGCCATTTGTGTTTGCATCACCATTCAGATTTTCTGTGAACACAATACCCTCCAATTTCTCATTCTTCTACTATTCCGTTGTGCAATAGCCTTTCAAAAAGAAAAACTCTGGCTCAAGAAAGCTGCATGTATAATGATGCATATAATTAGGCATGGCAAAAAAAAAAATTAGTTGCCATTGTATTGTTACATGTGAATCACAACAAAACAGGTACTGCAAAGAAGAACAAATTCACACCTCTTTGCTGCTGTTCTATCACATATCAACAGTGAACACTAGGATTGATTGCGTTTATTATATGATATATGTAATATAATCAGGCGTATACAATGTAAGCAGGCTTATACGTATATACGATTTGTGTGTTTCTGCTGATGTAGCTTACCTTGACAGAGGAGGAAAGAGCATGGCAGCCGTCTTTGTCAGGCTCACAGTGCAGAAGTTCTTGAAGAAGCACAAAACGTCCCATGTCGAACCGCGGGCTGACATGGTGTGAGAATTGCACTTAGCTGAAGAATTGGGGATTAGACACATGGAGATGTAGCACTTGGGTGTGGGTAGGTACCTGCACGACTTGTGAATGGTCCGAAATCTGAACCGTGAACCTCCCATGGATACTTGCAGCGCCTAACTAGCTCTGACCGCCACTCCCCAATGGTGAGCATGTCCCAATGGTGAGCATGTCGGAGATCCCGCCATCACCACGCCCTACCCTGCCGCTTCCTCTTCTCCTCTGGCTTTGGCGGCCTCGCTTTGAGGCAAGGAGCACTCGATTGCCTCTTCTCCTCTGCCTCTGGCGGCCTCGCTTCCTCCTATTCTTCCGAGCTCATCACCCTGTCCGCCGGCTTCTCCCTCTCTAAGCAACCCTCTACCTCGAGAGAACCACGTACCTCGCTGGGCGTGCTGCGCAGGCGAGGACCACTCGAGTCCTACTGCGGGCTGAGAGGAGACCGAGAAGCCACGGCGAGGGGCGGCGTCGAGCCGGCAATGCGAGGAACAAATGAGATAGGGAGAACGGGGAACGGTGGAGGTAGGGAATAGGCAGGGAGATTCGAGAAGTTACACAGTGAGAGTGGACCACACCACCGCTGCGGTCCAGTCCAAGTGCAGCTAGCTAAGCACACCGCGAGAAGATGTGCGGCCAGGATTGTGCCGCGCGCGGGAGGGTCAGACCGAACATCAGCACAATAACTTCAGTTTGCAATATGTAGAACATGCGAAAAAAGTAAGATAATCTAGAGCACACAAGAACGAGAACAATCTGTATGGAATAGTGATGCTTACATTTATTCTCATTTAAGTTACCTTTGAGAAAATTTGACATATTGTAGCAGTCGACGTTTGTGAAGTCTTAACCACTGCCCAAGATATTTGTTTTACCATTTTGTAATCAAGTTAGAAATATTTGAAACATACTACATTCTTTCGTGACCTTTTACCATCACATCTACATTTGAGTTGACAGGAACTTCTCCAGTTGCATATGATTTTGTGTATATCATGTAAAGTTCCAGAACAAACTTCATGAAACTAGCACAGGGGTTTAGAACAAAAGTCATCTAACAACTCAAAAACTATCAGTGAAGCCCAGTTGAGGATCAACATCTCTGGTCTAAAAAGAGAACAAGAGCTTCGCAATTCTGCGTCCAGTACCCACTATATGACTACATCACGTATGCATCTACCAACTAGATGTACCTTATCTTTGTATGAGAGTGAATTTTTGGAACCCGGGTGTATTGGAGGACCATATTTTAAATACTTTGAAAATCACACTTAAGGTTTCAAAAAATTCTGAAAAAAATTCTACGTGATCATATGAATGTATATTACATATGTGTAAGTGTAGCTCACATGGTTACTTATTTCAGCATCAAAATTTACACATGTGTAATATACAATCACATAAACATGTTGATTTGTTTTCAGAAATTTTTATAACTTCAAAAAAGCATTTTTGGCACAGTTAATAAAATAGGGCTCCAATACACCTAGGTTCCAAAGTGACTTTTTGCTCTTTGTATGTACTACTTTGCCACGAGTCGGGTTTTAGGACGACTTACCAAATATTACAAAAAAATACTAAATAGCTAATTAATCCATGTGGCGCGGCGTGGCGCCGCGCGCTACCCGCTAGTTGGCATTATATACGTAACAACCATTGGCATATCCAGTCCAATCCAGGTTACTACGGCTTTCTACCAAGCCACGATATGAACAGGAGCTTCAGGTCCGGCAATGATGGTGATGAAGGAGATGTTTGCGGGGTCGAATCGGTGGTGGCAACCATCATCTTCCTCGATTGACTTCTACCCTGCTGTCAAAGCCTACCTCAGGGATGCCTGCGTCCGCCGCGGCGCCCAAGCTCAAGGGCAAGCTCGGCAAGGACAACAAAAACCTCCGGGTCTCCATTGACCACCACGAGAAGGTCATTGATGACTTCTCTGGGACCACCATGAGGAGGTCGTTGACGACATCTCCGGGACTCCTACCTTCCTTTCATCGTCAGGGGGGCCACGCTATCACCGTCAAAAAACTGCCAACGCCGTCTCTTCACCAACAATGCCAGCAGTAGCTGGAACCCCTACTGAGGCAAAAGCATCTCGAGCTATCACTAGTAGAAAACAGGGCATTGGTCCAGCCCATTAGCCCCTGTTCAACCTAGAACCGGGTCCAATGGGGTTACTGGACCCGGTTCGTGAGCCCAGGGGGCCGGCCGGGCCACGTGGGCCATTGGTCCCGGTTCGTCTGGCCCTATTGGTCCCGGTTGGAGCTAAAAACCGGGACCAATGGCTCTTGCTCCTGGCCCACCACTATTTGTCCCGGTTGGTGTTATGAACCGGGACCAAAGGCAACCCTTTAGTCCCGGTTTGTAGCACCAATCGGGACCAGTGAGTTGCCTATATATACCCCCTCACTCAAGAGCAGAGCTCACTGCTCTGTTTTTTTTTTCTGGCAGAGGGGGAGAGGGGTTAGTGGTGCTCTAGCTCACCTCCTATGCACACAACGTGTTTGGTGGAATGCCCGAGCCACACTAGTTAAGCTTTTCTCCTCTCGAAGCTCTATTTTCTCTGAGATTTGTCTAGGTTTAGCGGTCCGTCACGTCCCGTCCCCGTCTTCGCCGCCGTCGATCGCCCCCGCCGATCTCGTCACCGGCACCACCGTGGTGAGCCTCTTGTTATGTCCATGCTTTTCTTACTTTTATTATTGCTTTAGATAGATATTTGTCTAATTTTCTTACGTTTATTATTGCTTGTTATTATATAGTGCGATGGTTTTGATATCCGCCCACGTGGGCCCTCGTCCGGTCTACGATTCGGATGTGGTATATTATCTTTAATTTATAACTATTTGTTTTAGTGTTTATGATAGTTATGCCGACCAACCTGACATGCATAGATGTTTTATTATGTCTAGGAGGTAGTTGAACCGGAAATTCCAACTGACCCTCTTGTGGAGAGGTTAAATTTAGTTGAAGAGGAAAACATTTCGTTAAAGAAAAAATTGGAAAAAATGGAGGAGGAGAAGATGGAATTGGAGTTGCATGTTGCGGAAGTTATCGATGATCACAAGATCAAGATGGACCCTATTGTCGAGAGGTTAAATTTAGTTGAAGAAGAAAACAAATTCTTGAAGGAAAAAATAAAAAAATTTGTGGACGAGAAGATGATATTGGAGTTGCATGTTGCGGATGTCGTCGATGATCACAAGATCAAGATGGATGCAATGCGGTTGAAGATTAAAAAGATTAGAAAATATGCCATTCATACCGAGGCTTGGTATCATTATGCCGTTGGATCAATTGTTACCTTGGTTGCGATTATGATAGCATTTGTTTTCGCGTTGAAATGTTTTACATAGTTTTGATGTGTATGGAGAGCTATATGTTGTTAGATGAGAACTATATATGTATGTACTTTGGTTTTAATGTGATGATGAACTTTTATCCATTTGGTCACTTAATTATCTATTTATGATGTTCTGTAATGGTTTTTGACACACTTAATTATATACAAATGCACGCAGATGAACCGGCAATGGATGTACGGTGACAGACACACCTCCGAGTACATTAAGGGCGTGCGTGAGTTTCTAAATGCGGCTGAGGCAAACAAGCAGAATGGTTTTATGTGTTGTCCCACTAGTAGAAAACAGGGCATTGGTCCAGCCCATTAGCCCCGGTTCAATCTAGAACCGGGACCAATAGGGGTACTGGACCCGGTTCGTTAGCCCAGGGGGCCGGCCGGGCCACGTGGGCCATTGGTCCCGGTTCGTCTGGACCTATTGGTCCCGGTTGGAGCTAAAAACCGGGACCAATGGCTCTTGCTCCTGGCCCACCACTATTAGTCCCGGTTTGTTTTATGAACCGGGACCAAAGGCACCCCTTTAGCCCCGGTTTGTAGCACCAACCGGGACCAGTGAGTTGCCTATATATATACCCCCTCACTCAAGAGCAGAGCTCACTGCTCTGTTTTTTTTCTGGCCGAGGGGGAGAGGGGTTAGTGGTGCTCTAGCTCACCTCCTATGCACACAACATGTTCGGTGGAATGCCCGAGCCACACTAGTTAAGCTTTTCTCCTCTCGAAGCTCTATTTTCTTCGAGATTTGTCTAGGTTTAGCGGTCCGTCACGTCCCGTCCCCGTCTTCGCCGCCGTCGATCGCCCCCGCCGATCTCGTCACCGGCACCACCGTGGTGAGCCTCTTGTTATGTCCATGCTTTTCTTACTTTTATTATTGCTTTAGATAGATATTTGTCTAATTTTCTTACGTTTATTATTGCTTGTTATTATATAGTGCGATGGTTTTGATATCCGCCCACGTGGGCCCTCGTCCGGTCTACGATTCGGATGTGGTATATTATCTTTAATTTATAACTATTTGTTTTAGTGCTTATGATAGTTATGCCGACCAACCTGACATGCATAGATGTTTTATTATGTCTAGGAGGTAGTTGAACCGGAAATTCCAACCGACCCTCTTGTGGAGAGGTTAAATTTAGTTGAAGAGGAAAACATTTCGTTAAAGAGAAAATTGGAAAAAATGGAGGAGGAGAAGATGGAATTGGAGTTGCATGTTGCGGAAGTTATCGATGATCACAAACAGGAGGAATTTGACCTAAAGGCGTTGCTGTTCGTGACCATCAACGATTGGCCCGCTCTCAGTAACCTTTCAGGACAGACAAACAAAGGATACCACGCATGCACGCACTGTTTAGATGACACTGAAAGTATATACCTGGACAAGTGCAGGAAGAATGTGTACCTGGGCCATCGTCGATTTCTTCCGACCAACCATCAATGTCGAAAGAAAGGCAAGCATTTCAAAGGCGAGGCAGATCACCGGAAGAAGCCCGCCATGCGTACCGATGATCACGTACTTGCTATGGTCAATGATTTACATGTAATCTTCGGAAAGGGCCCCGGCGCACTAGCTGTTCCGAATGACGATGAGGGACACGCACCCATGTGGAAGAAGAAATCTATATTTTGGGACCTACCCTACTGGAAAGACCTAGAGGTCCGCTCTTCAATCGACGTGATGCACGTGACGAAGAACCTTTGCGTGAACCTGCTAGGCTTCTTGGGCGTGTATGGAAAGACAAAAGATACAGCTGAGGCACGGGAGGACCTGCAACGTTTGCACGAAAAAGACGGCATCCCTCCGAAGCAGTATGAAGGTCCTGCCAGCTATGCTCTTACGAAAGAAGAGAAAGAAATCTTCTTTGAATGCCTTTTCAGTATGAAGGTCCCGACTGGCTTCTCGTCGAATATAAAGGGAATAATAAATATGGCAGAGAAAAAGTTCCAGAACCTAAAGTTTCATGACTGCCATGTGATTATGACGCAACTGCTTCCGGTTGCATTGAGGGGGCTTCTACCGGAAAATGTCCGATTAGCCATTGTGAAACTATGTGCATTCCTCAATGCAATCTCTCAGAAGGTGATCGATCCAGAAATCGTACCAAGGCTAAGGAGTGATGTGGCGCAATGTCTTGTCAGTTTCGAGCTTGTGTTCCCACCATCCTTCTTCAATATCATGACACACGTCCTAGTTCATCTAGTCGACGAGATTATCATTCTGGGGCCCGTATTTCTACACAATATGTTCCCTTTGAGAGGTTCATGGGAGTCCTCAAGAAATATGTCCGTAACCGCGCAAGGCCAGAAGGAAGCATCTCCATGGGCCATCAAACAGAGGATGTCATCGGGTTTTGTGTTGACTTCATTCCTGGCCTTAATAAGATAGGTCTCCCTAAATCGCGGTACGAGGGGAGACTGACTGGAAAAGGCACGCTTGGAAGGGACTCAATAATATGCAGGGACGGTTATTCTTGGTCTCAAGCACACTACACAGTTCTACAGAACTCTACATTGGTGACCCCGTATGTCGATGAACACAAGAACAGTCTGCGCTCCAAACACCCGGAGCAGTGCGACGACTGGATTACACGTGAACACATCAGGACTTTCAGCAGTTGGTTGGAAACACGTCTCAGAGGTGACAACACTGTTTGTGATGAGTTGTACTTGTTGTCCAGGGGACCATCTTCGACTGTATTGATTTACAAAGGATACGAGATAAATGGAAATACATTTTACACGATTGTCCAAGATCAAAAGAGCACAAACCAAAACAGCGGTGTCCGCTTTGATGCAACAACCGAGAGGGGAAAGGACACATATTATGGTTACATAGTGGACATATGGGAACTTGACTACGGACATGATTTTAAGGTCCCTTTGTTTAAGTGTAAATGGGTCAATCTGTCAGGAGGCGGGGTACAGGTAGACCCACAGTACGGAATGACAACAGTGGATCTGAAAAATCTTGGATACAATGACGAACCGTTCGTCCTAGCCAATGATGTGGCACAGGTTATCTATGTGAAGGACATGTCTACCAGACCGAGAAAAAGAAAAGATAAGGAAGCGAATACATCATACGATGAGCCAAAGCGCCACATAGTTCTTTCAGGAAAAAGGGACATCCTGGGAATGGAGGGCAAGACAGACATGTCTGAAGATTATGAAAAGTTTCATGAAATTCCTCCCTTCAAAGTCAAGGCTGTCCCAAGCATCCTGATAAACGATGAAGATTATCCATGGTTACGGCGCAATAAGCAAATGACACAAGCGAAGAAAAAGTGAAGAGTTATTTCCGCAACTATTATGATGATACCATGCCAACTTTGTAACAAACGAGTATGATACCATTGTCCGTTTGTACTATTCAAATTTCAATACTACTTGCACTAACAAAACAAAACAAAACAAAACAAACTTGAAAAATAAATAGCAACAATAAGTATTTTGTTTTAAGTATAAACAAAATAAAATAAATAAAGCAACAAAGAAAATAAATAAAGAAAGTAAAATAAATAAAGCAACTCTAAATACAGCAAAAAACAACTTAGAAATAAACAAAGAAAATAAAATAAATAAAGCAACTCTAAATACAGCAAAAAACAACTTAGAAATAAATAGCAACAATAAGTATTTTGTTGTAATTAAGTATAAACAAAATAAAATAAATAAAGCAACAAAGAAAATAAATAAAGGAAGTAAAATAAATAAAGCAACTCTAAATACAGCAAAAAACAACTTAGAAATAAACAAAGAAAATAAAATAAATAAAGCAACTCTAAATACAGCAAAAAACAACTTAGAAATAAATAAAGCAAAAAAGGAAAAAAAAATATTGGGCGCTGCCCAGTGAGCCTGCAAGGCCTATAGCACAGGATCCACCTGTAATATAAGGACCAGCAAGCTCACAGGGCAGCGCGCAGAGTTAGGCCCAGAAGCCTGCATTTGAGAGGAGCTCGAGAGGGTGGGAGCAGCAGCCCTTATAAACCACTCTCGAGCTCCCTCAGCTAGCGAGGTGGGACTAAACATCCCACCGCACCCGCGCCAGCTCAGGGCCTTTGGTCCCGGTTGCTGCCACCAACCGGGACTAATGCCCCCCTTTAGTCCCGGTTGCTGCCACCAACCGGGACTAAAGGTCCCTCCTTCCCGCCCTTTGGGCTGCTGAAAAGAAACAAAATAAAATAAATAAAGCAACAAAGAAAACAAATAATTTCAAATTTAAACTATTCAAATTTGAATACTACTTGCACTAACAGAAAGTTCGTAATTGGTTTTACAAAAGAAAATAAATAATGCAGAAAACAAAACAAAAAAACTTGAAAAAAAAATAGCAACAATAAATATTTTTTTGTAAGTAGAAACAAAATCAAATAAATAAAGCAACAAAGAAAACAAATAAATAAAAATAGCAACAGTAAGTATTTTGTTGAAAGTAGAAACAAAACTAAAAAATAAAGCAACAAAGAAAAAAAGAAAAAATATGCCACCTGCTGGGCCCACACGGCCTGAATACGACTAGAAACCCAACCATGGGCCAGGATTGTCGGGGGAAACTGTCCACCACGAACACCTATGGGACCGGAGCCCCTTGTCTGTGCGGTACGAGGGCGGAGGGAGCACGAAGAGCAGATCGAGGCAGACGCACGGGCAGTTTTACCCAGGTTCGGGCCGCACGGATGCGTAAAACCCTACTCCTGCTTGGTTGTGTATTGAGTTGGGCGCTCGGAGCTTGAAGAAGCAGCTACACGAGCGTGAGAATGATCTAGGTTTCGAACCCCCTCCACGTTGTGCATGGGCCTCCTTTTATAGTGCAAGGGGTCACCGACAGGTGTCAACGTAGGAGAAAGGGGTAAAAATGTAAAAGATGTGGTAGTTGGAACAGTGCGGGAACAGTGGTCTACAGTACAGAACAGTGGCCTATACCTACTCTAACAGTGGGGGACAAGGGCATTTAATGCCCGTCGCCGTCGACCCCAAAAGCTCCCGCCGTTGCGTCTCCGTCTGCCACGGCGATGGATCCACTGCCGTGGAGTGCCACCGTGTCCCCCAGGCTGCACAGCCATCCGCCACGCGTCCCTGGAGTGGCCCCAGGGCGACGCGTGGGCTGATGAGCTGGAGCGCGGGCACACAGCGCACCTCCCCCGGCAAGCACCTTGCCGGGCACCTCCCCCGGCAAGCACCTTGCCGGGGATCTCGACCTTGCCGGGCCCGGAAGCTTGCCGCTCCCCGAGCCCTTGCTGGGTCTTCTAAGATAAAATCTTCTGTTCGTCCTGACAAGCTCCTCTTGCCAGGGCCTCGTGCTAGTTAAGCAATCTTGAGCCTGGAACGGCCTTCCCGGCAAGCTCCTCTTGCCGGGGTCTTGGTCTTCTGTCTTGTATACTTTGTCTTTGAATGGTTAGATAAGGAGCAGGAAGGTCTCCGGCGAGCCAGCAGTAAACCTTGCCGCGGGAAGCTGCAACTGCCCGTGCACAAGTTGGGGTACTGAGGTACCCCTACCTTAGTACACCGACACCATGTATGGATACAATAGGGTGTTAGGCCAACTCTCGTGAAGAAACGGTGATCAAAGAAAATACAAAAATCAACCTAGGTTCCGAATTGATCGAGACTCTCAAAGCAAGTGAGAACAAGCTCCGATTTCGTTGTTTTCATAGGCGTTGGAAAGCTATTGGGGAATTGAGGTGATAGGACTTCTAGTTTTTAGGATCTGGAGGATTTTACATACGTGCACACACAGGATCACGTGCGCGGAAAATTCTGAGCCCAAAAAGGGTCGTCTTGGCCCTCAAAAATGGCCTGCAGGATTGGAAAAAATGAAAGTTATCGCAATTACAGCTCAAATTTTGATGAGCCGGCATATCACTTTGGTGTTCAGGTCCTTGGCGCCCCACCCATGTATGGATACAATAGGGTGTTAGGCCAACTCTCGCGAAGAAACGGTGATCAAAGAAAATACAAAAATCAACCTAGATTCCGAATTGATCGAGACTCTCAAACCAAGTGAGAACAAGCTCCGATTTCGTCGTTTTCATAGGCGTTGGAAAGCTATTGGGGAATTGAGGTGATAGGACTTCTAGTTTTTACTTTCTGGAGGATTTTACATACGTGCACACACAGGATCACGTGCGCGGAAAATTCTGAGCCCAAAAAGGGTCGTCTTGGCCCTCAAAAATGGCCTGCAGGATTGGAAAAAATGAAAGTTATCGCAATTACAGCTCAAATTTTGATGAGCCGGCATATCACTTTGGTGTTCAGGTCCTTGGCGCCCCACCCATGTATGGATACAATAGGGTGTTAGGCCAACTCTCGCGAAGAAACGGTGATCAAAGAAAATACAAAAATCAACCTAGAGTCCGAATTGATCGAGACTCTCAAAGCAAGTGAGAACAAGCACCGATTTCGTCGTTTTCATAGGCGTTGGAAAGCTATTGGGGAATTGAGGTGATAGGACTTCTAGTTTTTATGATCTGGAGGATTTTACATACGTGCACACACAGGATCACATGGGCGGAAAATTTTGAGCCCAAAAAGGGTCATCTTGGCCCTCAAAAATGGCCTGCAGGATTGGAAAAAATGAAAGTTATCGCAATTACAGCTCAAATTTTGATGAGCCGGCATATCACTTTGGTGTTCAGGTCCTTCGCGCCCCAACCATTTATGGATACAATAGGGTGTTAGGCCAACTCTCGCGAAGAAACGGTGATCAAAGAAAATACAAAAATCAACCTAGAGTCCGAATTGATCGAGACTCTCAAAGCAAGTGAGAACAAGCACCGATTTCGTCGTTTTCATAGGCGTTGGAAAGCTATTGGGGAATTGAGGTGATAGGACTTCTAGTTTTTACGATCTGGAGGATTTTACATACGTGCACACACAGGATCACGTGCGTGGAAAATTCTGAGCCCAAAAAGGGTAGTCTAGGCCCTCAAAAAATGGCTTGAAGGATTGGAAAAAATGAAAGTTATCGCAATTACAGCTCAAATTTTGATGAGCCGGCATATCACTTTGGTGTTCAGGTCCTTGGCGCCCCACCCATGTATGGATACAATAGGGTGTTAGGCCAACTCTCGCGAAGAAACGGTGATCAAAGAAAATACAAAAATCAACCTAGATTCCGAATTGATCGAGACTCTCAAAGCAAGTGAGAACAAGCACCGATTTCGTCGTTTTCATAGGCGTTGGAAAGCTATTGGGGAATTGAGGTGATAGGACTTCTAGTTTTTACGATTTGGAGGATTTTACATACGTGCACACACAGGATCACGTGCGCGGAAAATTTTGAGACCAAAAAGGGTCGTCTTGGCCCTCAAAAATGGCCTGCAGGATTGGAAAAAATGAAAGTTATCGCAATTACAGCTCAAATTTTGATGAGCCGGCATATCACTTTGGTGTTCAGGTCCTTGGCGCCCCACCCATGTATGGATACAATAGGGTGTTAGGCCAACTCTCGCAAAGAAACGGTGATAAAGAAAATACAAAAATCAACCTAGAGTCCGAATTGATCGAGACTCTCAAAGCAAGTGAGAACAAGCACCGATTTCGTCGTTTTCATAGGCGTTGGAAATCTATTGGGGAATTGAGGTGATAGGACTTCTAGTTTTTACGATCTAGAGGATTTTACATACGTGCACACACAGGATCACGTGCGCGGAAAATTTTGAGACCAAAAAGGGTCGTCTTGGCCCTCAAAAATGGCCTGCAGGATTGGAAAAAATGAAAGTTATTGCAATTACAGCTCAAATTATGATGAGCCGGCATATCACTTTGGTGTTCAGGTCCTTGGCGCCCCACCCATGTATGGATACAATAGGGTGTTAGGCCAACTCTCGCGAAGAAACGGTGATCAAAGAAAATACAAAAATCAACCTAGAGTCCGAATTGATCGAGACTCTCAAAGCAAGTGAGAACAAGCACCGATTTTGTCGTTTTCATTGGCGTTGGAAAGCTATTGGGGAATTGAGGTGATAGGACTTCTAGTTTTTACGATCTAGAGGATTTTACATACGTGCACACACTGGATCACGTGCGTGGAAAATTCTGAGCCCAAAAAGGGTCGTCTTGGCCCTCAAAAATGGCCTGCAGGATTGGAAAAAATGAAAGTTATCGCAATTACAGCTCAAATTTTGATGAGCCGGCATATCACTTTGGTGTTCAGGTCCTGGGCGCCCCACCCATGTATGGATACAATAGGGTGTTAGGCCAACTCTCGCAAAGAAACGGTGATCAAAGAAAATACAAAAATCAACCTAGAGTCTGAATTGATCGAGACTCTCAAAGCAAGTGAGAACAAGCTCCGATTTCGTCATTTTCATAGGCGTTGGAAAGCTATTGGGGAATTGAGGTGATAGGACTTCTAGTTTTTACGATCTGGAGGATTTTACATACGTGCACACATAGGATCACGTGCGCGGAAAATTTTGAGCCCAAAAAGGGTCGTCTTGGCCCTCAAAAATGGCCTGCAGGATTGGAAAAAATGAAAGTTATCGCAATTACAGCTCAAATTTTGATGAGCCGGCATATCACTTTGGTGTTCAGGTCCTGGGCGCCCCACCAATCACTAGTAGAAAACAGGGCATTGATCCAGCCCATTAGCCCCGGTTCAATCTAGAACCGGGACCAATAGGGGTACTGGACCCGGTTCGTTAGCCCAGGGGGCCGGCCGGGCCACGTGGGCCATTGGTCCCGGTTCGTCTGGACCTATTGGTCCCGGTTGGAGCTAAAAACCGGGACCAATGGCTCTTGCTCCTGGCCCACCACTATTAGTCCCGGTTTGTTTTATGAACCGGGACCAAAGGCACCCCTTTAGCCCCGGTTTGTAGCACCAACCGGGACCAGTGAGTTGCCTATATATACCCCCTCACTCAAGAGCAGAGCTCACTGCTCTGTTTTTTTTCTGGCCGAGGGGGAGAGGGGTTAGTGGTGCTCTAGCTCACCTCCTATGCACACAACATGTTCGGTGGAATGCCCGAGCCACACTAGTTAAGCTTTTCTCCTCTCGAAGCTCTATTTTCTTCGAGATTTGTCTAGGTTTAGCGGTCCGTCACGTCCCGTCCCCGTCTTCGCCGCCGTCGATCGCCCCCGCCGATCTCGTCACCGGCACCACCGTGGTGAGCCTCTTGTTATGTCCTTGCTTTTCTTACTTTTATTATTGCTTTAGATAGATATTTGTCTAATTTTCTTACGTTTATTATTGCTTGTTATTATATAGTGCGATGGTTTTGATATCCGCCCACGTGGGCCCTCGTCCGGTCTACGATTCGGATGTGGTATATTATCTTTAATTTATAACTATTTGTTTTAGTGCTTATGATAGTTATGCCGACCAACCTGACATGCATAGATGTTTTATTATGTCTAGGAGGTAGTTGAACCGGAAATTCCAACCGACCCTCTTGTGGAGAGGTTAAATTTAGTTGAAGAGGAAAACATTTCGTTAAAGAAAAAATTGGAAAAAATGGAGGAGGAGAAGATGGAATTGGAGTTGCATGTTGCGGAAGTTATCGATGATCACAAGATCAAGATGGAACCTATTGTCGAGAGGTTAAATTTAGTTGAAGAAGAAAACAAATTCTTGAAGGAAAAAATAAAAAAAATTGTGGACGAGAAGATGATATTGGAGTTGCATGTTGCGGATGTCGTCGATGATCACAAGATCAAGATGGATGCAATGCAGTTGAAGATTAAAAAGATTAGAAAATATGCCATTAATACCGAGGCTTGGTATCATTATGCCGTTGGATCAATTGTTACCTTGGTTGCGATTATGATAGCATTTGTTTTCGCGTTGAAATGTTTTACATAGTTTCGATGTGTATGGAGAGCTATATATGTTGTTAGATGAGAACTATATATGTATGTACTTTGGTTTTAATGTGATGATGAACTTTTATCCATTTGGTCACTTAATTATCTATTTATGATGTTCTGTAATGGTTTTTGACACACTTAATTATATATAAATGCACGCAGATGAACCGCCAATGGATGTACGGTGACAGACACACCTCCGAGTACATTAAGGGCGTGCGTGAGTTTCTAAATGCGGCAGAGGCAAACAAGCAGAATGGTTTTATGTGTTGTCCATGCACTCAATGTGTGAATACGATGTCTTACTCTAACCGAAAAATCCTTCGCTCCCACCTGCTTTACAAGGGTTTCATGCCACACTATAATGTTTGGACGAGGCACGGAGAAATAGGGGTTATGATGGAAGACGGCGAAGAAGAAGAGTACGATGACAACTATGTGCCCCCTGAATACGGTGATGCTGCAATGGGGGGAGCTGGTGAAGATCAAGAGGAACCAGACGATGTGCCCAATGATGCTGCAACGGGTGAAGCTGCAGAAGATCAAGAGGAACCAAATGATGATCTTCGCCGGGTCATTGTCGATGCAAGGACACAATGCGAAAGTCAAAAGGAGAAGCTGAAGTTCGATCGCATGTTAGAGGATCACAAAAAAGGGTTGTACCCCAATTGCGAAGATGGCAACACAAAGCTCGGTACCGTACTGGAATTGCTGCAGTGGAAGGCAGAGAATGCTGTGGCTGACAAAGGATTTGAGAAGCTACTGAAAATATTGAAGAAGAAGCTTCCGAAGGATAACGAATTGCCCGACAGTACATACGCAGCAAAGAAGGTCGTATGCCCTCTAGGATTGGAGGTGCAGAAGATACATGCATGCCCTAATGACTGCATCCTCTACCGCGGTGCATACAACGATCTGAACGCATGCCCGGTATGTGGTGCGCTGCGGTATAAGATCAGACGAGATGACCCTGGTGATGTTGATGGCGAGCCCGCCAGGAAGAGGGTTTCTGCGAAGGTGATGTGGTATGCTCCTATAATACCACGGTTGAAACGTTTGTTTAGAAACAGAGAGCATGCCAAGTTGATGCGATGGCACAGTGAGGACCGTAAGAAAGACGGGAAGTTGAGAGCACCCGCTGACGGGTCGCAATGGAGAAAAATCGAGAGAAAATACTGGGAGGAGTTTGCAAAGGACGCAAGGAACGTATGGTTTGCTCTAAGCGCGGATGGCATTAATCCTTTCGGGGAGCAGAGCAGCAATCACAGCACCTGGCCCGTGACTCTATGTATGTATAACCTTCCTCCTTGGATGTGCATGAAGCGGAAGTTCATTATGATGCCAGTTCTCATCCAAGGCCCTAAGCAACCCGGCAACGACATTGATGTGTACCTAAGGCCATTAGTTGAAGAACTTTTACAGCTGTGGAATGGAAACGGTGTACGTGCGTGGGATGAGCACAAACAGGGGGAATTTGACCTAAAGGCGTTGCTGTTCGTGACCATCAACGATTGGCCCGCTCTCAGTAACCTTTCAGGACAGACAAACAAAGGATACCACGCATGCACGCACTGTTTAGATGACACTGAAAGTATATACCTGGACAAGTGCAGGAAGAATGTGTACCTGGGCCATCGTCGATTTCTTCCGACCAACCATCAATGTCGAAAGAAAGGCAAGCATTTCAAAGGCGAGGCAGATCACCGGAAGAAGCCCGCCATGCGTACCGGTGATCACGTACTTGCTATGGTCAATGATTTACACGTAATCTTCGGAAAGGGCCCCGGCGCACTAGCTGTTCCGAATGACGATGAGGGACACGCACCCATGTGGAAGAAGAAATCTATATTTTGGGACCTACCCTACTAGAAAGACCTAGAGGTCCGCTCTTCAATCGACGTGATGCACGTGATGAAGAACCTTTGCGTGAACCTGCTAGGCTTCTTGGGCGTGTATGGAAAGACAAAAGATACAGCTGAGGCACGGGAGGACCTGCAACGTTTGCACGAAAAAGACGGCATCCCTCCGAAGCAGTATGAAGGTCCTGCCAGCTATGCTCTTACGAAAGAAGAGAAAGAAATCTTCTTTGAATGCCTTCTCAGTATGAAGGTCCCGACTGGCTTCTCGTCGAATATAAAGGGAATAATAAATATGGCAGAGAAAAAGTTCCAGAACCTAAAGTCTCATGACTGCCATGTGATTATGACGCAACTGCTTCCGGTTGCATTGAGGGGGCTTCTACCGGAAAACGTCCGATTAGCCATTGTGAAACTATGTGCATTCCTCAATGCAATCTCTCAGAAGGTGATCGATCCAGAAATCGTACCAAGGCTAAGGAGTGATGTGGCGCAATGTCTTGTCAGTTTCGAGCTTGTGTTCCCACCATCCTTCTTAAATATCATGACACACGTCCTAGTTCATCTAGTCGACGAGATTGTCATTCTGGGGCCCGTATTTCTACACAATATGTTCCCCTTTGAGAGGTTCATGGGAGTCCTAAAGAAATATGTCCGTAACCGCGCCAGACCAGAAGGAAGCATCTCCATGGGCCATCAAACAGAGGATGTCATCGGGTTTTGTGTTGACTTCATTCCTGGCCTTAATAAGATAGGTCTCCCTAAATCGCGGTACGAGGGCAGACTGACTGGAAAAGGCACGCTTGGAAGGGACTCAATAATATGCAGGGACGGTTATTCTTGGTCTCAAGCACACTACACAGTTCTACAGAACTCTACATTGGTGACCCCGTATGTCGATGAACACAAGAACAGTCTGCGCTCCAAACACCCGGAGCAGTGCGACGACTGGATTACACGTGAACACATCAGGACTTTCAGCAGTTGGTTGGAAAAACGTCTCAGAGGTGACAACACTGTTTGTGATGAGTTGTACTTGTTGTCCAGGGGACCATCTTCGACTGTATTGATTTACAAAGGATACGAGATAAATGGAAATACATTTTACACGATTGTCCAAGATCAAAAGAGCACCAACCAAAACAGCGGTGTCCGCTTTGATGCAACAACCGAGAGGGGAAAGGACACATATTATGGTTACATAGTGGACATATGGGAACTTGACTACGGACATGATTTTAAGGTCCCTTTGTTTAAGTGTAAATGGGTCAATCTGTCAGGAGGCGGGGTACAGGTAGACCCACAGTACGGAATGACAACAGTGGATCTGAAAAATCTTGGATACAATGACGAACCGTTCGTCCTAGCCAATGATGTGGCACAGGTTATGTATGTGAAGGACATGTCTACCAGACCGAGAAAAAGAAAATATAAGGAAGCGAATACATCATACGATGAGCCAAAGCGCCACATAGTTCTTTCAGGAAAAAGGGACATCCTGGGAGTGGAGGGCAAGACAGACATGTCTGAAGATTATGAAAAGTTTCATGAAATTCCTCCCTTCAAAGTCAAGGCTGACCCAAGCATCCTGATAAACGATGAAGATTATCCATGGTTACGGCGCAATAAGCAAATGACACAAGCGAAGAAAAAGTGAAGAGTTATTTCCGCAACTATTATGATGATACAATGCCAACTTTGTAACAAACGAGTATGATACCATTGTCCGTTTGTACTATTTAAATTTCAATACTACTTGCACTAACAAAACAAAACAAAACAAAACAAACTTGAAAAATAAATAGCAACAATAAGTATTTTGTTGTAAGTATAAACAAAATAAAATAAATAAAGCAACAAAGAAAATAAATAAAGAAAGTAAAATAAATAAAGCAACTCTAAATACAGCAAAAAACAACTTAGAAATAAACAAAGAAAATAAAATAAATAAAGCAACTCTAAATACAGCAAAAAACAACTTAGAAATAAATAGCAACAATAAGTATTTTGTTGTAATTAAGTATAAACAAAATAAAATAAATAAAGCAACAAATAAAATAAATAAAGGAAGTAAAATAAATAAAGCAACTCTAAATACAGCAAAAAACAACTTAGAAATAAACAAAGAAAATAAAAATACGAGTCCGACGATGTACACTATGATCGCTAATGATCCGAGGATGGTGCCCGGTTATACCAATCTTGCAGATTACGCGTCCGACGATGTACACTATGATTTCATGGACGTGCAGATAGAAAGATACGAGTACAAAAAGCCTCTCGTCAAAAATGAAAGATCTCTATCAACGAATATGCGAAGATTGCATGATTGGTACATGAAAATCTGAAGAGAGTCTGGGGGGAGGAATAACTTGTATTTGAGAGTTAAACCGGAGCATGACCTCGTTGGAATTGACCTGTTGCCTGTTCCATTTGAGGAGTTCTATCAATTTTTCAATCAATTGGCCCTCGATAAAACAACGATCACCTGCTACTGTCTGTAAGTAGTACTACTTCTGTCATTAAGTCTCTCTATATAGCTGATCTTCATTGCATGTATTTATAATTATCCTCACTATATTATGCAGATTGAAGATCGTCGAATTGAAGAAAAGACAAGTAGGTGATATTGGGTTTATTAACACATACCTCATAGATGCAACCGAGGTTAAATTGCGTCCCGGCGATACCGAGACCAACTTGCTACGATCGTTGGTGGTAAATGAAAACAAAGATATAATACTCTTTCCTTACAACTTCAAGTGAGTGTTAATGTCTTGTGCATATTTGGTTTCCCTTATATATATCAGTCAAGTTTATAGTGATGCAATGATCTCATGCATTCGTGCGCAGCTTCCACTATATTCTCTTAGAGATTAAGCTTGAGAAGGGAATAGTAACTGTCTTCGACTCTAAACGTAAAGATCCCGAGGAGTATGCGGACATGACTCAAATACTAGCCAGGTAAGTTAAATCGATCAATATTATCCACCATGCATATATATCAGCAACTTCATTTCTGATATCAACTAATTGTTTCCTTTGTCTGGCAGGGCTTGGAAAACATTCATCAAAAAAGCTCCGGGACTGCCGAAGAAGCTACAATTTAGATACCCGAAAGTAAGTACAATATAGTAGCATGTTCCGCGCGCGCATCCCCTATATCTTGATTCAAGCGCTAGCTAGTTTCATCAATACCAATTTGGCATTCTTGCTTATCAGTTTGATTGAGCTCTATTTCTTGTAAAGTGGTTGTGGCAGGAACCCGGGAATGATTATTGTGGATACTACATTTGCGAGTCCATCCGCCACACGACCTGTGAGCGGGGCTACACTGATGAACAATTTAAAGTGCGTAAGCAATCAATAATATTCACAAATTTATAGCATCATTTCATGTATTGACCCCCTACTTCAAATTAGATGTTTCGGATGCGGGATGAACTCCTAACACCAGATCGTCTGCGAGCAATTCAAGAGGAATTGGCGGCATTCTTCCTTGAACACGTGATCACTGAAGACGGAGAATACTATGTGGACCCTGCATCCATGTGTTAGGAGATTATTTTTGTAAGAGATAATTATTGTATATATGTGCCCGGTAGTGTCGGATCGATAGATATACGAGAACTTGTTGTTCGACCAATCTCTCGGAGAAGGAGAGGTGGTCGATATTATTACTTCTCTCTGTATGCATATATATATATGTTGATTATATATACGAGATCTTCTGTTCCTTCGTTTGCTTAGTATAGCTAGCAGCTAGCTAGCTAGCTAGCGTGACTCTAGTCCATATATATACGTATGTGTAGTATGTAGCGTCGACCAAAAGCACGGACATAAGAGAGAACACTTCTCTCTATTAATTAGCTAGCTAACACAATATATCAAACACCTAAATTAACCCCCAAAACCTAAACCCCCCCTCCCCTTTCAAAAAAAAAAACAAAAACCACAGCTACAGAAATGCTGACACGTGCATGCCTTTTGGTCCCGGTTGGTACCACCAACCGGGACTAAAGCCCCTCCTGCCTGGACTCGGTGCACAGGCCACGTGGACACCCTTTTGCCCCGGTTCTGGATTGAACCGGGACTAAAGGGTCAGAGCATTAGTACCGACCCTATTGCCCCGGTTCCAGAACCGGGGCTAAAAGGCCAAATGAACCGGGGCTAAATCCCCTTTATCTACTAGTGTCCATGCACAAAATGTGTGAATACGATGTCTTACTCTAACCGGAAAATCCTTCACTCCCACCTGCTTTACAAGGGTTTCATGCCACACTATAATGTTTGGACGAGGCACGGAGAAATAGGGGTTATGATGGAAGACGGCGAAGAAGAAGAGTACGATGACAACTATGTGCCCTCTGAATACGGTGATGCTGCAATGGGGGGAGCTGGTGAAGATCAAGAGGAACCAGACGATGTGCCCAATGATGCTGCAACGGGTGAAGCTGCTGAAGATCAAGAGGAACCAAATGATGATCTTCATCGGGTCATTGTCGATGCAAGGACACAATGCGAAAGTCAAAAGGAGAAGCTGAAGTTCGATCGCATGTTAGAGGATCACAAAAAAGGGTTGTACCCCAATTGCGAAGATGGCAACACAAAGCTCGGTACCGTACTGGAATTGCTGCAGTGGAAGGCAGAGAATGCTGTGGCTGACAAAGGATTTGAGAAGCTACTGAAAATATTGAAGAAGATGCTTCCGAAGGATAACGAATTGCCCGACAGTACATACGCAGCAAAGAAGGTCGTATGCCCTCTAGGATTGGAGGTGCAGAAGATACATGCATGCCCTAATGACTGCATCCTCTACCGCGGTGCATACAAGGATCTGAACGCATGCCCGGTATGCGGTGCATTGCAGTATAAGATCAGACGAGATGACCCTGGTGATGTTGATGGCGAGCCCGCCAGGAAGAGGGTTCCTGCGAAGGTGATGTGGTATGCTCCTATAATACCACGGTTGAAACGTTTGTTTAGAAACAGAGAGCATGCCAAGTTGATGCGATGGCACAGTGAGGACCGTAAGAAAGACGGGAAGTTGAGAGCACCCGCTGACGGGTCGCAGTGGAGAAAAATCGAGAGAAAGTACTGGGAGGAGTTTGCAAAGGACCCAAGGAACATATGGTTTGCTTTAAGCGCGGATGGCATTAATCCTTTCGGGGAGCAGAGCAGCAATCACAGCACCTGGCCCGTGACTCTATGTATGTATAACCTTCCTCCTTGGATGTGCATGAAGCGGAAGTTCATTATGATGCCAGTTCTCATCCAAGGCCCTAAGCAACCCGGCAACGACATTGATGTGTACCTAAGGCCATTAGTTGAAGAACTTTTACAGCTGTGGAATGGAAACGGTGTACGTGCGTGGGATGAGCACAAACAGGAGGAATTTGACCTAAAGGCGTTGCTGTTCGTGACCATCAACGATTGGCCCGCTCTCAGTAACCTTTCAGGACAGACAAACAAAGGATACCACGCATGCACGCACTGTTTAGATGACACTGAAAGTATATACCAGGACAAGTGCAGGAAGAATGTGTACCTGGGCCATCGTCGATTTCTTCCGACCAACCATCAATGTCGAAAGAAAGGCAAGCATTTCAAAGGCGAGGCAGATCACCGGAAGAAGCCCGCCATGCGTACCGGTGATCACGTACTTGCTATGGTCAATGATTTACACGTAATCTTTGGAAAGGGCCCCGGCGCACTAGCTGTTCCGAATGACGATGAGGGACACGCACCCATGTGGAAGAAGAAATCTATATTTTGGGACCTACCCTACTGGAAAGACCTAGAGGTCCGCTCTTCAATCGACGTGATGCACGTGACGAAGAACCTTTGCGTGAACCTGCTAGGCTTCTTGGGCGTGTATGGAAAGACAAAAGATACAGCTGAGGCACGGGAGGACCTGCAACGTTTGCATGAAAAAGACGGCATCCCTCCGAAGCAGTATGAAGGTCCTGCCAGCTATGCTCTTACGAAAGAAGAGAAAGAAATCTTCTTTGAATGCCTGCTCAGTATGAAGGTCCCGACTGCCTTCTCGTCGAATATAAAGGGAATAATAAATATGGCAGAGAAAAAGTTCCAGAACCTAAAGTCTCATGACTGCCATGTGATTATGACGCAACTGCTTCCGGTTGCATTGAGGGGCTTCTACCGGAAAACGTCCGATTAGCCATTGTGAAGCTATGTGCATTCCTCAATGCAATCTCTAAGAAGGTGATCGATCTAGAAATCGTACCAAGGCTAAGGAGTGATGTGGCGCAATGTCTTGTCAGTTTCGAGCTTGTGTTCCCACCATCCTTCTTCAATATCATGACACACGTCCTAGTTCATCTAGTCGACGAGATTGTCATTCTGGGGCCCGTATTTCTACACAATATGTTCCCCTTTGAGAGGTTCATGGGAGTCCTAAAGAAATATGTCCGTAACCGCGCCAGGCCAGAAGGAAGCATCTCCATGGGCCATCAAACAGAGGATGTCATCGGGTTTTGTGTTGACTTCATTCCTGGCCTTAATAAGATAGGTCTCCCTAAATCGCGGTACGAGGGGAGACTGACTGGAAAAGGCACGCTTGGAAGGGACTCAATAATATGCAGGGACGGATATTCTTGGTCTCAAGCACACTACACAGTTCTACAGAACTCTACATTGGTGACCCCGTATGTCGATGAACACAAGAACAGTCTGCACTCCAAACACCCGGAGCAGTGCGACGACTAGATTACACGTGAACACATCAGGACTTTCAGCAGTTGGTTGGAAACACGTCTCAGAGGTGACAACACTGTTTGTGATGAGTTGTACTTGTTGTCCAGGGGACCATCTTCGACTGTATTGATTTACAAAGGATACGAGATAAATGGGAATACATTTTACACGATTGTCCAAGATCAAAAGAGCACCAACCAAAACAGCGGTGTCCGCTTTGATGCAACAACCGAGAGGGGAAATGACACATATTATGGTTACATAGTGGACATATGGGAACTTGACTACGGACATGATTTTAAGGTCCATTTGTTTAAGTGCAAATGGGTCAATCTGTCAGGAGGCGGGGTACAGGTAGACCCACAGTACGGAATGACAATAGTGGATCTGAAAAATCTTGGATACACTGACGAACCGTTCGTCCTAGCCAATGATGTGGCACAGGTTATCTATGTGAAGGACATGTCTACCAGACCGAGAAAAAGAAAAGATAAGGAAGCGAATACATCATACGATGAGCCAAAGCGCCACATAGTTCTTTCAGGAAAAAGGGACATCCTGGGAGTGGAGGGCAAGACAGACATGTCTGAAGATTATGAAAAGTTTCATGAAATTCCTCCCTTCAAAGTCAAGGCTGACCCAAGCATCCTGATAAACGATGAAGATTATCCATGGTTACGGCGCAATAAGCAAATGACACAAGCGAAGAAAAAGTGAAGAGTTTTTTTCCGCAACTATTATGATGATACCATGCCAACTTTGTAACAAACGAGTATGATACCATTGTCCATTTGTACTATTCAAATTTCAATACTACTTGCACTAACAGAGAAAGTTTGTAATTGGTTTTACCAGAAAGAATTAAAAAAATAAAGCAAATAACAAAAGAAAATAAATAATGCAGAAAACAAAACAAAAAAACTTGAAAAAAAAATAGCAACAATAAGTATTTTGTTGTAAGTATAAACAAAATAAAATAAATAAAGCAACAAAGAAAATAAATAAAGGCAGTAAAATAAATAAAGCAACTCTAAATACAGCAAAAAACAACTTAGAAATAAACAAAGAAAATAAAATAAATAAAGCAACTCTAAATACAGCAAAAAACAACTTAGAAATAAATAAAGCAAAAAAGGAAAAAAAAAATTGGGCGCTGCCCAGTGAGCCTGCAAGGCCTATAGCACAGGATCCACCTGTACTATAAGGCCAAGCAAGCTCACAGGGCAGCGCGCAGAGTTAGGCCCAGAAGCCTGCATTTGAGAGGAGCTCGAGAGGGTGGGAGCAGCAGGCCTTATAAACCACTCTCGAGCTCCCTCAGCTAGCGAGGTGGGACTAAACATCCCACCGCACCGCGCCAGCAAGCCCTTTGGTCCCGGTTGGTGGCACCAACCGGGACTAAAGGGTGGCATTAGTCCCGGTTGGTGGCTGAAACCGGGACTAATACCCCCCTTTAGTCCCGGTTCCTGCCACCAATCGGGACTAAAGGCCCCTCCTTCCCGCCCTTTGGGCTGCTGAAAAGGGACCTTTAGTCCCGGTTGGTGGCAGCAACCGGGACTAAAGGAGTGTATTAGTCCCGGTTTCAGCCACCAACCGGGACTAATGCCCCTCCTATATAACCAGGACTTGCGAAATTTTGGGCAGTTTCCTTCTTCCGCGCCCCCGACGCCTCCCTCTCTCCTTCCCTGCCCCCGTCGCCCCGTCGGCGTCGCCGTCGCCCCCGTCGCCCCGTCGCCGTCGCCGTCGCCCCCGACGCCGCCCCGACGCCGCCTCGTCGTCGTCGCCCCGCCCCGCGACCCCGTTCCGCCCCGCCCCGCGCCGTCGCCGCGCCCCGGCCCGTCGCCGTCGCGCCGCGCGCCCCGCCCCGCCGCCGCCGCGCCCCGTCGCTGTCGCGCCGCCCCGCCCCGCCGCCGTCGCGCCGCCCAGCCCCGCCGCGCGATGTGAGGGCTCCCTTTTTTTTATGTTTATATAAATATATTGCTGTATATATATATATAGTTGCTGTATATATATGTATATATGTGTATATTTTTTTTATGTTTATATAAATTGCTGTATATATAGTTGCTGTATATATAGTTGATGTATATATATGCATGTGTATATATAGTTGCTGTATATATATGTATGTGTATATATTTTTTTTTCTTAGGAATTTGCTAAATATATATGTATGTGTATATAAATATTTTTTTTCTTAGGAAGTTGCTGTATGTGATGTGTGTATGTGATGTATATATATGTGTATGTGGCCATATAGTTTTTTGTTTATATATGCTAAATATATATAGAAAGTTTTATATATGCAAAAGTTACAAATTTAGAAAAAGAAGGATAGGAAAGAAGAAAATAAGAAAGAGGAAAGAAAGAAGAAGAGGAGAGGAAGAACATGAGAAATAAATAAGAAGAAGAAAAAAAAAGAAAAAAAAGAGGAGAAGAAGAAAGGAATAGAGGAGAAGAAGAGAAATTTTCTCTTCTTCTCCTTTTTTTTCTTTTTTTTTCTTCGATCTTCTCCTCTAGCGGTTCCTTTTTTCTTCTTCTTCCTCTTTTTTTATCGGATATGTCTATGTCGATATACACCCTCCCCGATAACTTCGACATTAGGGGGGGCCGGGGTCGAGGGTCGTCGAGGGACCGAGGGACCGGTCGAGAGATCGCCGAGGGGCCGAGGGTCGTCGAGGGGTCGAGAGGCCGAAGGTTGAGGGGTCGAGAGGTTGCCTAGCAGTCGGGGGTCTAGGGTTGTGGATCACCGAGCAGTCGGGGGTCAAAGTATTGAAGAATTCCATGACTTCATCATTTGCCAGAAGTAACCGGGGCATTTTGGTACAAAGTTATGCAAAGTTAGTCTGGAACGGAGTTCCTGATAGGATAATCCGTCTTTTGTTACGAATTATCCTATCTGGGACTCCGTTCCAAAATAACTTTGGAGAGCTTCGTACCATCATGCTACTGTTACTTTCGCCTAATGATGAAGTATTGGTTTTGTTGAATCCTTTGACACTCGACAAAATGTGACATGAGGGGGTCTAGGGTTGTGGATCGCCGAGCAGTCGGGGGTCGAGGGGTCGAGAGAGGTTGCCTAGCTAGTGTCAAAGTATTGAAGAATTCCATGACTTCATCATTTGCCAGAAGTAACCGGGGCATTTTGGTACGAAGTTATGCAAAGTTGTTCTGGAACGAAGTCCCTGATAAGATAATCCGTCTTTTGTTACGAATTATCTTATCTGGGACTCCGTTCCAAAACAACTTTGGAGAGCTTCGTACCATCATGCTACTGTTACTTTCGCCTAATGATGAAGTATTGGTTTGTTGAATCCTTTGACACTAGACAAAATGTGACATGAGGGGGTCTAGGGTTGTGGATCGCCGAGAAGTCGGGGGGGTCGTTCAAGATTGGCAAAATCACCGCATGATTCAAAAGTCATATCAAGCAGCGAAGCGGTCGGGAAGTACTAAAAGTGATCATAGGTTAGCAAAAGGACGAGCTGGGAAACAAATTGCCCAGCTCGGCGAACAAGCGGACCAATCGTGCCCCCCGCTCAAGGTGTCTAGCGACATGGTCGCTAATGATCCGAGGATGGTGCCCGGTTATACCAATCTTGGAGATTACGCGTCCGACGATGTACACTATGATTTCTTGGAAGTGCAGATAGAAAGATACGAGTACAAAAAGCCTCTCGTCAAAAATGAAAGATCTCTATCAACGAATATGCGAAGATTGCATGATTGGTACTTGAAAATCTCCAGAGAGTCTGGGGGGAGGGATAGCTTGTATGTGAGAGTTAAACCGGAGCATGACCTCGTTGGAATTGAACTGTTGCCTATTCCATTTGAGGAGTTCTATCAGTTTTTCAATCAATTGGCCCTCGATAAAGCAACGGTCACCTGCTACTGTCTGTAAGTAGTACTACTTCTATCATTAAGTCTCTCTATATAGCTGATCTTCATTGCATGTATTTATAATTATCCTCACTACTATATTATGCAGATTGAAGATCGTCGAATTGAAGAAAAGACAAGTAGGTGATATTGGGTTTATTAACACATACCTCATAGATGCAACCGAGGTTAAATTGCGTCCCGACGATACCGAGACCAACTTGCTACGATCGTTGGTGGTAAATGAAAACAAAGATATAATACTCTTTCCTTACAACTTCAAGTGAGTGTTACTGTCTTGTGCATATTTGGTTTCCCTTATATATCAGTCAAGGTTATAGTGATGTAATTGATGATCTCATGCATTCGTGCGCAGCTTCCACTATATTCTCTTAGAGATTAAGCTTGAGAAGGGAGTAGTAACTGTCTTGGACTCTAAACGTAAAGATCCCGAGGAGTATGCGGACATGACTCAAATGCTAGCCAGGTAAGTTAAATCGATCAATATTATCCACCATGCATATATATCAGCAACTTCATTTCTGATATCAACTAATTGTTTTCTTTGTCTGGCAGGGTTTGGAGAAAATTCAGCAAAAAAGCTCCGGGACTGCCGAAGAAGCTACAATTTAGATACCCGAAAGTAAGTACTATATAGTAGCATGTTCCGCGCGCGCATCTCCTATATCTTGATTCAAGCGCTAGTTTCATCAATACCAATTTGGCATTCTTGCTTATCAGTTTGATTGACCTCTATTTCTTGTAAAGTGGTTGTGGCAGGAACCCGGGAATGATTATTGTGGATACTACATTTGCGAGTCTATCCGCCACACGACCTGTGAGCGGGGCTACACTGAAGAACAATTTGAAGTGCGTAAGCAATCAATAATATTCACAAATTTATAGCATCATTTCATGTATTGACCCCCTACTTCAAATTAGATGTTTCGGATGCGGGATGAACTCCTAACACCAGATCGTCTGCGAGCAATTCAAGAGGAATTGGTGGCATTCTTCCTTGAACACGTGATCGCTGAAGACGGAGAATACTATGTGGACCATGCATCCATATGATAGGAGATTATTTTTGTAAGAGATAATTATTGTATATATGTGCCCGGTAGTGTCGGATAGATATACGAGAACTTGTTGTTCGACCAATCTCTCGGAGAAGGAGAGGTGGTCGATATTACTTCTCTCTGTATGCATATATATATATATGTTGATTATACGATCTTCTGTTTCCTTCGTTTGCTTTACTAGCTAGCTAGCTAGCTACCGTGTCTAGTCATCTCTATACGTATGTGTAGTACGTAGCAAGCACGGACATAAGAGAGGACACTTCTCTCTATTAATTAGCTAGCTAACACAATATGAAACACCTAAATTAACCCCCCAAAACCTCCAACCCCCCCTCCCCTTTCAAAAAAAAAACAAAAACCACAGCCACAGAAATGCTGACGCGTGGATGCCTTTTGGTCCCGGTTGGTACCATCAACCGGGACTAAAGCCCCTCCTGCCTGGGCTCGGCGCACAGGCCACGTGGACACCCTTCTGCCCCGGTTCTGGATTGAACCGGGACTAAAGGGTCAGAGCATTAGTACCGACCCTCTTGTCCCGGTTCTGGAACCGGGGCTAAAGGCCCAAATGAACCGGGTCTGATGACCCTTTATCTACTAGTGTATGCCCCCTTCATGCACCCCCACCACCTTTGACACGCTCGTTATGCACCCTAATGAGAAGGATCGATGACCTCATGGCATTCCAGGACATCAAGGACTACTATGCCAAGGTTGCGAAGGTGTGGAAGCACGGGTACCTCCTTTACGGACTGCCCGGCACTGGCAAGTCCACCATGGTCACCGTCATGGCCAACTTCCTCGACTACGACATCTACGACCTCGAGCTCACGATGGCCAAGAACAACAACAAGTTTTGGAAGCTCTTCATCGAGAGCACGGGCAAGTCCATCATCATCATCGAGGACATTGACTGCTCCGTCGACCTCACTGGAAAAATGCCACAAGGACAAGAAGGCCACAAGTGACAAGGACTTTGACAATGATGACAAGCCCAAGCTACCGGTAGAGCCGGAAAAGGACGACGTTCAGCCTGCTTAACTTTCTAATATGTTTTTGAATGAATCAAAAGATACAGTTTGGTCGACTACATCAAAGAAGACAAGAGCTGCTTGGCTGAGTACTTGGATCAGCTGAGGCCAATGTTCTAAGTTTTCATGTTTGGGGAGACGGGAGCACATGCACGCAATGGGTCCTCAGGGAGAAGAGTGCCATGGTTGTGCCAGTGGCGCCTTCAAGGTTCAACCGCTCAATCGGGACATCCGGAGAGAATTAGATCCATTAGCGATTCTGCCTAAAGAAAGTCTAAATCCCTCTTAAACGAAGGGTTAGATCTAACTTGTACTCTCACCCCTACCTAGGGAGTACCAAGGTACAGTAAAAACTCCCTTGGGGGAATTTAGCGGCTGCTCGACGACACAGACATGTCGTCCGCCGACGTTGAAGAGAACTTGATGAGTGATGACCATGTGAAAGAAGAAAAAGAGGAAGCCCCGCTAGTGCTTGACAGGCCTCATCGAGGCGCTCATGCAGGCTAAAGAGAAGGAAGCAGAGGAGGCCAAGGAGGCTGCAACAAAGAAAGCCAAGGAGAAAGAAGAGGCAGAGGTGAAGAAAGCCAAGGAGGAAGACAAAGGGAAGGACAAAGCACCGGAGGAACCAGTGAAAATATCAACAAGTGAAATGATCTCAAGCCAGGAAGCCAAGGAAAAAGAGCGAGTGTGTTCACTAGTGCTCCGTTGCAAAAGAAAAATGCAGTGATCTCACTTGTAATGTTGCAACAATACAAAATGCTAACAAGACCCACCAATGGACGATGAAAATGCGCTCAGGCCTGCTTAACTTCATCAATGGGCTATGGTCAGCATGCGGCCGTGAGCGAATCATCACCTTCACTACGAACCACAAGAAGAAAGTGGACTCGGAGCAGATCCGACGGGGCAGGATGGACAAGCACATCGAGATGTCTTATTGCCTCTTCGAGGGCTTCAAGGAGCTCACCAAGAACTACCTGAACGTGTTGAAGCATGGGCTGTTTGGGGAGACTCGGCGGCTTCTTGAGGAGACCGACGAGTCGCCCACCAATGTGGCAGAGAACCTGATGCCAATGTCAACAAATAAGAAGAGGGACCTTGCTTGTTGTTTATCAGGCCTCATTGAGACGCTCAAGCGTCCAAGGAAGAAGCAACAGCGGCAAAGGCGAAGGCGGATGAGGAAGAGGCAGAAGCGGAGAAAGCCGAGGAGAAAGAGAAGCAACGGAGAAGAAAGAAAAGGAGAAAGACGATGTGAAGGGCGCAACACCGGAGGAAGCTAAAGGAGACATCAAACAATGTGACGAGTGAAGTGATAGGAGTAGAGTGAGAATGTTTTTTTTGAAAGAAAGTAGAGTGAGCATGTTAGTGCCGCGACGAGCTACAATGTCAGCACGGCAAGCCGGCAAGCTTCGAGGCTTGCAGTGAGATGTTGCAGCCATGCACACCATTGCCGGAACCAGTGCAAGTGTAGCCTGTGAGTATCGGTGCGGCAGGATCCATGGAGCTGCAACCGAGGGTGGTGGCGTCGGCGAGGCAAAGGGATAGAAGGGGAACTTCAAGAAGAATGACAAGCAAGTTGTCACTCCCGTGAAGAAACCCAAAGCTATACTCAAGCCTGAAACTAAGTGCTTCTACTGCAAAGGAAATGGTCACTGGAAGTGGAACTGCCCTAGATACTTAGCGGATAAGAAGGATGGCAAAGTGAACAAAGGTATATTTGATATACAGATTATTGATGTGTACTTTAGTAGTGTTCATAGCAACCCCTGGGTATTGTATACCGGTTCAGTCGCTAAAATTAATAACTCGAAACGAGAGTTGGAGAATGAACAGAGACTAGTTAAAGGTGAAGCGACGATGTATGTTGGAAGTGGTTCCAAGATTGATATATGATCATCATCGCACACTCCCTATACTTTCGGGATTAGTGTAGAACCTAAATAAATGTTATTTGGCATTTGCGTTGAGCATAAAATATGATTTGATCATATTTGTTGCAATACTGTTATTCATTTAAAGTCATAGAATAATTGTTATTCTGTTTACATGAATAAAACCTTCGATGGTCATACACCCAATGAAAATAGTTTGTTGGATCTCGATCATAGTAATACACATATTCATAATATTGAAGCCAAAAGATGCAAAGTTGATAATGATAGTGCAACTTATTTGTGGCACTGCCGTTTAGGTCATATTGGTGTAAAACACATGAAGAAACTCCATGCTGGTGGGCTTTTGGAATCACTTGATTATGAATCACTTGGTGCTTGCGAACCATGCCTCATGGGCAAGATGACTAAAACTCCGTTCTCCGGAACAATGGAGCGAGCAACTGATTTGTTGAAAATCATACATACTGATGTGTGTGGACCGATGAGTGTTGATGCTCATGGCGGGTATCGTTATTTTCTGACCTTCACTGATGATTTGAGCAAATATGGGTATATCTACTTGATGAAGCACAAGTCTGAAACATTTGAAAAGTTCAAAGAATTTCAGAGTGTAGTAGAGAATCATCGTAACAAGAAAATTAAGTTTCCACGATCTGATCGCGGAGGCGAATATTTGAGTTACGAGTTTGGTCTTCATTTAAAACGATGTGGAATAGTTTCACAGCTCACGCCACCCGGAGCACCACAGCGTAATGGTGTGTCTAAACATCATGAACCGTACTTTATTAGATATGGTGTGATCTATGATGTCTCTTACGAATTTACCACTATCGTTTTGGGTTATGCATTAGAGACAGCTGCATTCACGTTAAATAAGGTCACCATCTAAATCCGTTGAGACGACGCCTTATGAACTGTGGTTTGGCAAGAAACCAAAGTTGTTGTTTCTTAAAGTTTGGGGTTGCGATGCTTATGTGAAAAAGCTTCAACCTGATAAGCTCGAACCCAAGTCGAAAAAATGTGTCTTCATAAGATACCCAAAGGAAACTGTTGGGTACACCTTCTATCATAGATCCGAAGACAAGATATTCGTTGTTAAAAATGGATCCTTTCTAGAGAAAGAGTTTCTCTCGAAAGAAGTGAGTGGGAGGAAAGTGGAACTTGATGAGGTAATTGTACCTTCTCCCGAATTGGAAAGTAGTACATCACAGAAGTGATTCCTACACCAATCAGCGAGGAAGCTAATGATGATGATCATAAATCTTCAGATCAAGTTACTACTAAACCTCGTAGGTCAACCAGATTGTGTCCCGCACCAGAGTAGTACGGTAACCCGGTTCTGGAAGTCATGTTACTTGACCATGATGAACCTGTGAACTATGAGGAAGCGATGATGATCCCAGATTTCGCAAAATGGCTTGAGGTCATGAAATCTCAGATGGGATCCATGTATGAGAACAAAGTGTGGACTTTGGTTGACTTGCCCGATGATCGGCAAGCCATTAAAAATAAATGGATCTTTAAGAGGAAGACTGACGCCGATGGTAATGTTACCATCTACAAAGCTCGACTTGTTGTAAAAGGTTTTCGACAAGTTCAAGGTGTTGACTACGATGAGATTTTCTCACACGTAGCGATGCTTAAGTCTATCTGAATCATGTTAGCAATTGCCGCATTTCATGAAATCTGGCAAATGGATAACAAAATTGCTTTCTTTAATGGATTTATTAAATAAGAGTTGTATATGATGCAACCAGAAGGTTTTGTCAATCCTAAAGGTGCTAACAAAATGTGCAACCTTCAGCGATCAATCTATGAACTGGTGCAAGCATCTTGTAGTTGGAATATACGCTTTGATAAATTGATCAAAGCATATAGTTTTATATAGACTTGCGGTGAAGTCTGTGTTTACAAGAAAGTGAGTGGAAGCACTACAGCCTTTCTGATAAGTATATGTGAATGACATATTGACGATCGGAAATGATGTAGAATTTTCTAGAAAGCATAAAGGAGTGTTTGAAAGGAGTTTTTCAAAGAAAGACCTCGGGGAAGCTGCTTACATGTTGAGCATCAAGATCTATAAAGATAGATTAAGACGTTTGATAAGATTTTCAATGGGTACATACCTTAATAAGATTTTGAAGAAGTTCAAAATGGATCAGTCAAAGAAGAAGTTCTTGCCTGAGTTGTAAAGGTATGAAGTTGAGTAAGACTCAAAACCCGACCACGGCAGAAGATAAAGAAAGAATGAAAGTCATTCCCTATGCCTCAGCCATAGATTCTATAAAGTGTGCCATGCTGTGTACCAAACCTGTTGTGTACCTTGCCATGAGTTTGGCAAGGAGGTACAAAAGTGATCCAGGAGTAGATCACTGGACAGCGGTCAAAATTATCCTTAGTTACTAGATGACTAAGAAAATGTTTCTCGATTATGGAGGTGATCGAGAAAGAGTTTGTCGTAAAGAGTAACACCGATGCAAGCTTTGACACTAATCCAGATGACTCTTAGTATCAATCTGGATACGTATTGAAAGTGGGAGCAATTAGCTAGAGTAGCTCCATGCATTGTAGACACAAAAATTTGCAAAATACATACGGATCTGAATGTAACAGACCCGCTGACTAAACTTCTCTCACGAAGGAAAACATGATCACACCTTAGTACTCTTTGGGTGTTAATCATATGGCGATGTGAACTAGATTATTGACTCTAGTAAACCCTTTGGGTGTTGGTCACCTGGCGATGTGAACTGTGCGTGTTATTCACATAATGATGTGAACTATCGATATTAAATCACATGGCGATGTGAACTAGATTATTGACTCTAGTGCAAGTGGGAGACTGAAGGAAATATGCCCTAGAGGCAATAATAAAGTTGTTATTTATATTTCCTTATATCATGATAAATGTTTATTATTCATGCTAGAATTGTATTAACCGGAAACTTAGTACATGTGTGAATACATAGACCAAAACAGAGGGTCCCTAGTATGCCTCTACTAGACTAGCTCGTTAATCAAAGATGGTTATGTTTCCTAACCATAGACATGAGTTGTCATTTGATCAACGGGATCACATCATTAGAAGAATGATGTGATGGACAAGACCCATCTGTTAGCTTAGCAACTAGATTGTTTAGTTTTACTGCTATTGCTTTCTTCATGACTTATACATGTTCCTATGACTATGAGATTATGCAACTCCCGAATACCGGAGGAACACTTTGTGTGCTATCAAACGTCACAACGTAACTTGGCGATTATAAAGATGCTCTACAGGTGTCTCCAATGGTGTTTGTTGAGTTGGCATAGATGAAGATTAGAATTTTTCACTCCGATTGTTGGAGAGGTATCTCTGGGCTCTCTCGGTAATACGCATCGAAAAGTAGTTCGGAGTAATGACTAATGAGTTAGTCACGGGATAATGTATTACGGAATGAGTAAAGAGACTTGCCTGTAACGAGATTAACTAGGTATGGTGATACCGACGATCTAATCTTGGGCAACATACCGATGTCAAAGGGAACAACGTATGTTGTTATGCGGTTTGACCGATAAAGATCTTCGTAGAATATGTAGGAACCAATATGAGCATCCAGGTTCCGCTATTGGTTATTGACCGGAGATGAGTCTCGGTCATGTCTACATAGTTCTCGAACCCGTAGGGTCCGCATGCTTAACGTTCGATGACGATCGGTATTATGAGTTTATGAGTTTTGATCTACCGAAAGTAGTTCAGAGTCCCGGATGAGATCACGGACATGACGAGGAGTCTCGGAATTTCTGAGACATAACGATTTATATATTGGACGGCTATATTCGGACACCGGAAGTGTTCCGGGTGATTTCGGAGAAAACCGAAGTGCCAGAGGGGTTACCGGAACCCCCCGGGGGAGTATTGGGCCATAGTGGGCCATGAGGGAAAGAGAGAGGCAGCACACTAGGGCTGGCCGTGCCCCCCAAAGGAATCCTAGTTGGACTAGGAATGGGGGGAGGCGCCCCTCTCCTTCCTTCTCCCCTTCTTCTTCCTTTCCTACTCCTAGTAGGAATAGCAAAGGGGATTCCTGCTCCTACTAGGAGTAGGAAAACTCCTTCTATGGCGCGCCCCTAGAACACACAAGCAACATTGTTTAGCCGTGTGCGGTGCCCCCTCCACAGAAACACACCTCGGTCATATCGTTGCAGTGCTTAGGCGAAGCCCTGCGTCGGTAACTTCATCATCTTCGTCACCACGCTATCGTGTTGACGAAACTCTCCCGTGAAGCTCAACTGGATCAAGAGCTCGTTGGACGTCATCGAGCTGAACGTGTGCTGAACGCGGAGGTGCCGTACGTTCGGTTCTTGGATCTGTTGGATCGCGAAGACGTTCGACTATATCAACCGCGTCACTAGACGTTTCCGCTTTCGGTCTACAAGGGTACGTAGACACACTCTCCCCGCTCGTTGCTATGCTTCTCCTAGATAGATCTTGCGTGATCATAGGATAATTTTGAAATACTACGTTCCCCAACAGTATTCCTGGGGGGGCGGCCTATAAGACCCTCAGGAGCCCCAATGCAAGGGGTCACCCGATCACTAGAACACCCACACCCACACACACACACTAATCGGAGGGGCACGACAGAGGCCTAGCCCTTCTTGCTCGTCCACCCAAACAACTCAAGGAGCAACCCTGTTACGTAGTGCATATCATATATTTGGCAGGACTAGGGGTGTTACCTCCCATGGAGGGCCCCGAACCTGGGTACATCTCGTGTCATGCACCTACGCATGCCAATCTTGCCTCTAGATTCCACCGGTGTCCTCACGTAGCCCCTACTTTTAGCCATCCCATGGCATCTGCCGTGAGATCACCACGACAGGCCTCCACCATGGCCACCACTTCACTGGCAACGAGCCACTAGCCGCCACGCACGTGCTAGCTAGGTTCAAGCTAGCCACCGCCGGCAGAGCGTGCGTGCGTGCTGGTTCTGCTAGCCGCTGCACGCTTGACCCGGATCATGGGCGAAGGCGGAACGCAAGGAGCACGAACACGAGCGGGCAAGACCCAAAGCGCGCGACGCAAAGCATGGCGGGCACAGGCGCGAGCACGTGACCCCATAGCTTCGTTGCCGGCACGGCCTCATCCGCGAGCAGTTCGGCCTCAGAGTTGCCGGGTGTTGTCCTTGTCCGCGAGCAGGAGTGCGCTGCGGTAGCTCGGGGCGGCGGGGCAGGAGCTATGGACAATTCACCACCAGGTTTCGACGAAATGTCGGGCGGACATGACACAAAATGTGTCTGCCCCGTTAGACGCACAGACCGACCCAAATGAAAAAGCGGACACAGCAGAGCGGACGGGTGACACATTTTATTGCAGAAAACATCAACGTTGAAGGCAAGGATTGCAGAAACCACAATTCTACGGTTTTGTGCCAGAAATCACTAATTTCGAGGCTATTTTTTCGCAAAAAGCACTAGTCACCCAATTTGCTAATTTTAAGCTCATTTATGATAGGTGGGACCCGCTGATTAGGCTGAGATGGCACAACATAACAAATCACAAATAGAAAGAATACTATAGACTAAAATGTAAAAGAACCTAAGAGGATAAGGTCATCATTTAAAAAAAAGAGGATAAGGTCACAGACTCACGGGCAACAACAGAGACCTCCGTAGCCAGAGCCCCCGAGCTCGCCGTCGTGCCGGCCGAGGCCGCCTGGGCAGCCGGAATCGGCACCATCGGTCGCCGCGGAGACACCCACCGCCGTCGCCGTCGGTTGCGGGCCACACACCCACCCATCACCGGCAGAGCCACCCACCGCCATGGGCAGCCTCGAAGCTCCCGCTGCCATGGTCAATTGGAGCCAGCAGCTGGCGTCGCGAGCCGAGTCCCCTTCGCGCTCAAAGTCTAGATGGGTGAGGTCGCCGCGCACCCTAGCTCCACCGTGGATCTCTAGTCATGCTCGTCGGGGCTGGAGAAGGAGCTCGCGCCGCCGTGTTGCCTTCATCATTGACTACATCTAGGAGCTGGCGCCGCCAACCTAGCAGCTCCCCAGCCTCCTCGCATCGACCCGCACCGATTCCCGCAGGATTCGGCCGGGAATGGAGCCACCGCCGCCGGAGCAGGCCGTCGCCGTCCACGGTGAAGGTCACGGAGGACCCCATTGCTTTTTTCAGGGATCTTTCTGCAAAACAAAATTGTGTTCGGATGTAATTGTTTTTTTAGTTGCCACGTCACCCTGTTCAGCGGGACGCGCCTGTCATAATCGTGCTTAAAATGGCTTAAGTCACCGACTAGTGTTTTTAGTAAAAAAATTAGGCTCGGAATTAATGTTTTTGGCACAATTTCATAGAACTGTGGTTTCTGCAAAACAAGCCTTCGATATCGATGTTTTTTACAATGCACTCATTGGTTGGGTCAGCGCGTTGGAGTTGCTCTTAGTGCTCAAGCACCCGCAGCCCGTGAAGCTACATTTGAGTTTAGAATTTCATTTTGTAACCCTATTCAGCGAACACAGGTACTCGGGACTCGGCCAAGACTGCAGCAGCACCCACACACCGCCGCCGCCGCCGCCGCCGCCGCCTCTTCCCCTTCCACCCCAGCATCTCGTCCGATTTTCCCGGCCTTTCGCTCCCGTCGGCGACCACTTCCCCTCCTCGACACCGTCGGTGGCCGGCAAAGAGATGGCCCCGACGCTGATGGGGCTCCCGGGCAGCCTCCTCACCGAAATCCTTCTCCGGCTGCCCGCGCCGGAGGACCTCGCCCGCGCCTCGGCCGCCTGTCCCGCCTTCCGCCGCCTCGCCACCGACGCCTCCTTCCTGCGCCGCTTCCGCCGCCTCCACGCCCCGCGGTTTCTCGCCTTCATCGACCTCGACGGGTTCCAGCCCGCGCTCCCGCCCCACCCCTCCGCGCCGGCCGCCCGCGCACTTGCCAGCGCCGCTGACTTCTCCTTCTCCTTCCTCCCCTCCCACTGCCGCTGGATCCCGATGGACATCCGCGACGGCCGCGTCCTCCTCGGCCGGGACCACGGGAAGGACGCGCGGCCTCCGATCTGCAGGGAGCTCGCGGTGTGCGACCCCCTGCACCGGCGCTACGTCCTGCTCCCCCCGGTACCCGACGCCCTCGTCGCCTCGGTGGAGCGCCCACCCCCCGTGCTACGCAGGCCCTCCGACGAGCCTCTCCTCCTTCCCCTCAGCGAGAACGATGCGGCGGCGGAAGGGACGGCATTCACGGTGATCTCTATGGTGCATTGCGATACTAAGCTGGCCCCCTTTGTATTCTGTTCGAGCACCGGGCAGTGGCGAGCCGCGGCACCCATGCTTTGGTCGGCCATGCCAGTGTCGCCCATGGATCCTGCTTATCTCAGGCGGCACCATGCCTATGGCTGCTTCTACTGGGACTCCACCAATATCAAGAGGAAAGAGTTGCTTGTGCTCAACATCCAGAGGATGGAGTTCTCCACTGCCGAGCTCCCATCCTCTGGTTGGGGCACTCTAGGCGTGGCCATTGTGGAGGCAGGGGAAGGCAGGCTTGGGCTGTTTGGCATCCGTGATGGAACCGCAGGCGGCAGCAAACATGACCTCTGCTATAGTGTTAGGCAGAACACAGGCAAGAATTCCGGCCAGTGGCAGATGGTGAAGACGTTCTCACTAGGTCCTCAGGGCCTGCATTATCTCAAAGCTGCAACAGAGAGGTATGTGCTCCTGATATGTTCTGAAGCCCCACGGCTCGTCGGCTTGTCTATGGTGATGCCAGACTTGTTGGAGTATATCTCGGTGGACGTCAAGAAGTTGCAGCTTGAGAGGGTCTGTGTGAAGCCTTTCGGGAAGTCCTTGTCCCGGACGCGCATATATGCCCACTTCCCACCATCGTTGTCTTCGCCGACAGTATGAAGTGGTATACTTTCTACTGCATTTCCAGTTATGTTATGCCTTTTCCTTCATAGTTTTCACATGGATTCTCTAATGCTTAACAGTCAGTGTTGCAATTGGGCATTCTTATTTACACGACCTAGTAGTGGTTATGTTCTTGTGCTCAATCATGAGAAAGTAAACATATTTGTGATCTGTGTTTGTTTCAATTCCAGTATCAAGAGAATCGTACAAAAGAAAATCTCTGCCTAATTACTGTGTTCACAAACAACTGCTTGAGTCACTGCTCTGAATAACAAAGAAAGAGCAGTGTGCGCTCACACTGTGTGATTTGGGTCAGTCTCATAAATCAGCTATAGGCTTCACATCTACTACCAGTTTATTGATTGTGGCTTAAGTGACTTAAGCTAGGCAATAAAAAATCCAAAGGCCCGCAAACACTAAGCTACAACCAGTTTAGAATGACCTGAGATTTTCAGTGCTTGTTTCGTTTTGTGTACATTTCTCTGTCTTGTTACGTGCTCCATCCTGCATTGCAAATTACAGTGCTGAAGCTGAACACACAACAGCCTCTTATATTTCAAATCCTGTTTAGATGAACCTTACTGATGGAACGGATGCTATTCTGCTGCTATATATAGCCCAATATAATGCCTATAATTCGTTCCTTTAAGCTTGTAAACTCTCGAATATGTGTCCAAATTGGACCCCAAAATTCTTCTCTGGTCTGATCTAAACTTCTGTCTTTTTGTTCAGATTTGATGGAGCCGCAAACAGATCAGCATTCTCAATTCAAGACGACTGAGATTTCAGCAGCGTGGGGGTTCATTGGACGTCATCATCTTGCCTACAGGATGGCACTATTTATATTGCTTCGCCTGGTGTTCATCATGTATATGTTTTGGTTAATTACTGTAGCATCATTATGGATGTTCTTTTCTGAGTGTGGCAGTGTTCGTGTCTATGTTGTGTTCTTCCTTTGGTACCATAAGAAGGTTACATTTTAATTAACGGTCCCAATCAATGAAGAACTGTAGTAAATCCACCTTTATTATTTATACTGACTGCAGTAACACTTCATACATACCAAAGGTTTATTTCCCAAATTTTACAAACACATTTACAATTCACTATTGTGCAGTGCTTATTTATGAATTTGACTGGAATAAGATGAAGTCATTTAAAGCTTACAATTCATTTCAATTTTATAGACATTTCACACAAATTTCAAGTATTTTACTCACATTTTAATGCTGATCTATGAATTTGATTGAAATACAAGAGAAGTAAAAACGTGTTTATGTTATTTCACTCATTTCTATGGCTTATTTATGAATTTTACTGACAAACGTATAATTTCTTGAAAGCTGATATATTATTTCAGTTTTCTAGACAAGTATTTTCACTCATATTTGATTCTTATTTGTGAATTTGATGGAAAATATGAGTGAAATAATTTCATACTTGTTTCAATTATTTCACTCAATTTCAATGCTTATTTAAGTTGACTTAAATAAGAGCGAAACAGTTGAAACCTATTTAAAATAATTGAAACATGTATAAAATTAGAAACTAGAAATACATAGGTGAATTTACTGGAATTGAAATATGATTGAAAATTTGAAAGAACAAAATCTAATCTCATATGTATACAAGATTCTCATGTTTGAATGGTCTTATCACTAGGCATGCAAATATATATATAACAAAATCTAAACTCAAATATTAATGAGCCTGATCTGTCCTCATCAGTTGCTCTTTGAATGGCATCTACAAGTCCAACAGAGACCACACTTCTTTCACACGATGACATTTGAAGAGACAGTACTGCTGCAATTCTTCGGCACCCACCAAACATCATGGGCATTGCGGTGAACAAGGTATTTGTCGGGCTCCCAAAACTCCATAGCAGGGTAGGACTCCATGTAGCATCCTTCAAAGCAAAGTGTTTGACTTTCCCATGCACACGTAACTGCCATATATCTTTCCAAATATGATTGATATGCTCACTACCCTGCCCATCTGGCCTTGTCAACCGGGAACCAAACTGATGGTCTAGCTCTCTATAATATGCAGTGTGGACCGAAAACGTGCCAGAACGGGTATAGTTCCATGCAATGAAATCCACATTCATTTGAGCATGCAATGGAATTTGTAAGATTTCTTTGAACATCCACCGGTGAGAATACATCACGTATGAGATCTTCATCCCAATTACCAGAATGGGGGGCAATGAGTTCTTCTACCTTAGACAACATAGTCGCACCCCTAGGTGTAATAACACGCTACGATGCACTTGTAGGAATCCATGGGTCTTGCCATATATTTATTTGAGATCTAGACCCAACCCTCCATATGCACGCTTGCTGAAAAGTTTGAATACCCGCTATGATACTCCGCCAAGTGTAAGATGACCCTTTTTTAGGTCAGGCTTTGTGTCGAGAAAGAGTCTGGGTTCTGGATCAGTCGCCAACACTGTTTTGCTAACATATAGCAAGATTAAAACCGTGAAGGTCCCTAAACCTCAGCCACCCCTTTCTTCTTTGAAATGCACAATTTCCACCACACGAACGGGTGGGAGGAGGGCGATGGCAAGAGACCCTACAGAGGTAGCAAGCAAAGCAAAGGTCGGGAGCCGTTGGAACGGGTGGGAGGAGGGCGATGGCAACGGCCGGTCGTTCGTGCAAGCTGTGACACTGCCCAGAGACAGCTGACCGTCCGTGATAGTAACGGTAACAGTGGTAGCTTAGCTGCTCCAGTGCACTGACAGGCTTTGATTTTCTTTCCCTTTTCACTTTTTTACCATGATGATTGGCTTTCAAGTGTCAAACAGCTGCTGCCTTTTTCTCTTTTTGGAATTGGAGATCAACGTCTGATGCTCACGCGGACGTACTACCTTCGCATCATGCAGAAAAAGAGCGTGATAAAAAGCATTGACACGGCCGAATCCTGGAAAAAGCGGGTCCACCTCATGCGGAAACCAAGGAGAGGCGATTGCGTGGCGATCGTCTCGAGAGCTAGGGTTAGGGTTTTCACACGGTGGTGGTGAGATTCCGGTAGCGCGTGTAGGGACGACGGCGTCCTCCAGTGTGCGGATCGGCGTGCATCTGCTCTCCCATGGTGGTGCCATGGCGGAGAGGATGAGGAACGGAGCGGCGTCGTCGCAGGAGGCGGCGAGGGCTGAGAAGGCGGCGGCAATGCCAAGGACTGAGAAGGCGGCGGCAACACCAAGACCGTCGACTTAGAAGGCACAAGGGGCTTCCCCCATGAAGACGCCACTGGGCGGAACGAGCAAGCTATCTTCGCAGTCCATTGCAGATGGCAAGGGGTCGGCGGAGGCGGCGGGTCTGACGGCGCGATTAGGCGGGCTGTTATTGACAGAGAAGGAGGCCAGGGCTGCAAGGTGGTCTGCAATCGGAAAAGCGTTCACGCCAAGGATGATGAACCACCGTGCGCTAGAGAAATCGACGCCGAAAAACCGCAACCACTTCCCGGCAGTGTGACTTGATTATAATCTTCTCGCATCCAACTTGTCATGCAAGGATTAGATTGTTCTTCAAAACTCTAGCTTCAACAGTAAAAGATAAAGAGACCAACCCAAGGGCTAATCCTCCTTGGCAATTTTTTATAGGAGAAACTCCATGAGCACCGTGCGTCAAAGCCGGGGCTTGAACTTGGGTAGGCTCGCAGTGGCGGGCGAGGGACGCGCGTCGCCGCACCTTCACTGCGCCGCCCGTGGGGCATCAATGGAGGCTGACCGGCGCGGGAGCGCGCGGAAGCTTTGGCATTGATCCCCCGCGGGAACCGAGGCGATGAGGACGACGAAGCGACGAGAACCGCCGAGTCGCTGCCAAGGAGGCCCTGCCGATTTTCGAGTCAAAAACATTTCGGCCGGCGCCCCCAAGCGCCCCACAGCGCACCGGGTTCGGCCTGGGTCCACCGGCGCCAATTTCGGCCCGAGCCGGCAAAAAAAACGCCTGGTGGTCCTTGTTGGGGGCAAGGCTGGAGATGCTCTAAACCCTCAAGCTTTGGGTGTTGCTTGCTTCTATTTCTACGAATTCTGAGACCTTTACAGCTCCTTTGATTTATAGAGCAGGAAAAATGAAGGAATGGAAAAAAAATAGATTGCAGGATTCTTTCAAAGAGGCCTCATGAAAAATTTCCTATGAAATACACTAGGGAAAGTTCTATTGGAATAATTCACAAGAGTTGGATTCCTGCAAATCAAGCACCTAGCGCAAGAAAAAAAATCCATCAGATCACAATCCTACAAAAATTCTATGGAAATCCAATGAATCAAAGCAACCCTTCACTAGTAGAAAACGGGCTTTTAGTCCCGGTTCGTAAGGGGCCTTTAGTCCCGGTTCTTAAACCGGGACTAAGGGGTCGGTACTAAAGCCCTCCCCTTTAGTCCCGGTTTGCTTACGAACCGGGACTAAAGGAGCTCCACGTGGCTGGTTTCTGGAGCTCGACCTTTAGTCCCGGTTCGTAACACCAACCGGGACTAAAGGATTTTTTTTTGAATTATTTTTTTTTAATTTTTTTTCCTGATTTTCAAATATCTGAATTATTTGAAACCGGCCCCATCCTCTAACTACCCATCATCACCCATTAATCTCTAATCATCCATCATCACCCAGTTCAAATCGTCTAACTTCCCGGCAGGTCACCCATCCTCTCACTGCTCCAGCCCGAGCACGCTTAACTTCCGTGTTCTATTCCCCCTAGTTTCCAAGTCTGCACTTGTTGTTTTCCTGACAATACTTTGCTGTCAATCCTATTAACCCTGAGGAGTTGAAGTTGAGTACGAAGCACTGTTTGAATTAAAAAATATTATTGTAAAATACATTAATTATTTAATAACACTAATATTTCTTGAATAAGTAGTTTGACCACAGTTTGACCAGATTTGACCAAAATTCAAAAAAACTAAAATAATTATTTAGAAACACTAATATTCTTGAATAATTATTTAGTAACAATAATATTTCTTGAATAAGTAGTTTGAGCACAGTTTGACCAAAAATTCAAAAAAACTGAAATTTGAGCATATTTTTTTCCTTTTGGAATTTGAAGATTCTAAAAATGTCGAAATAGGCCAAAGGCTGTTGAAATCGGATGCGGAATTTTTTTTCCCTACATTTTGATATATTATATGTTTTTTTTCGACATCGTATGCAAAAGTTATAGCCGTTTTACGTTTTCATTACACTTTTTTGAAATTCAGGACCCCTTTAGTACCGGTTCATGGCTCGAACCGGGACTAAAGGTCTGACCTTTAGTCCCGGTTGGAACCATGGACCGGGACTAAAGCCTCAACCCCTTTAGTCCCGGTTTGTGGCTCCAAACAATAGTGCAACGCTTGGACCACTCATAAAGACCCATGCAGCAAGCTACATTTTATGGGTTCACCCCACAAAAATATAAATTAATATCATACCATGTATCCCAAGATGCACATATCAGATATTAATCTGATAAGAACAGATAGTACACTTGCTCTTAGCCAAGAGGCTGAGAAAGGTATACTCTAAATCATGCCCTTGGTTCCCCTATTTATTTCTTCATGAACCGCCTCATGTCCCTGGGTATGCGATATGTGATTAATTCCACCGATGAGTCAAAACCTTTTTTCTCTTTTCAGAATCTTTCTTTATACAATATAAGTCAGAGCTATATTTGTTGGCCCGCTCAACCAACTTTGCGTGCCAAGGTAGGATATATTCTTTTTTGCACAACAAATCATAGCTATGTTTGTTGGCCCGCTCAACTAGCGCCGTGGGCCGGGATAGGTTTTCATTAGCTCAATGCGGGCTGGGTAACCGAACCTGCGTGTGCGGTTAGAAGGACATGATGGCCCATATATATCCTCCATGGCCTACACTAGTAGAAAACAGGGCTTTGATCACAGCTCAATATACACATTAGTCCCGGTTGCATTACGAACCGGGACTAATGTGAGCATTAGTCTCGGTTCGAGCGGCTAAAGGCATTAGTCCCGGTTCAAATGTGACCTTTAGTCCCGGTTTGAGACACGAACCGGGACTAAAGGGCATCGCACCCTTTAGTCCCTCAAACCGGGACTAAAGATTAGACCTTTAGTCCCGGTTTGAGGTACGAACCGGGACTAAACGGTGCGATGCCCTTTAGTCGCGGTACGTGTCTCAAACCGGGACTAAAGGGCCCATTCTCAAACTCTACCCCCAGTGTATCGCCATTTCAGTTTTGGAAAAAAACAAAAGATAATGATAAAAACTTCAAAAAATAAAATCCTTCGAGATGTAGTTATATTACTACATCTACTAGTTAGGAAAATAAAAAAACTTAAATTTGGACATGTTTTGCCAAAAAGTGTTATGAGAAAGTAAAACGGCTATAACTTTTGCATACGATGTCGGAAAAAAGTATAATATATCAAAATGTTCAGCACGAAAATCCGCATCCGGTTAATAAATTGTCAAATAATTCAGAAATTTGAAAATCAGATTTTAAAAAAAAAAATTCAAAAAACATCGTAAAATTACCTTTAGTCCCGGTTGGTGTTAGTGGAGCTCTAGCCAGCAGCCACGTGGAGGGTCTTTAGTCCCGGTTCGTACGGGTGGGGGGGGGGGCATTAGTATCGACCCTTTAGTCCAGGTTCCAGAACTGATACTAAAGGCCCTTTTGAACCGGGACAAATGACCAATTTTCTACTAGTGCTAATTGGTGGTCGTCACTAAGATGGTCTCGCTAACCACCAGATGGACATGCTAATGGCCATTCGATTACGCGCATAAGCAGTCATCACTTTGGGAAAAAAGTGATGTTGCGGAAAGCATTCTGTAACAGGATGTTTGTTGCAAACACCTCGAAGCGTTTATTTTTCTCCTGAAAAATCTTTGCAACAAAGGTAATATTTCAGAAAATATTTGCAACACAGGATGTCTTTGCAGCAACTGTTGTTGACCGTTTTCTATAGTAATTTTTGCAACAAAGCTCGTGCTACAGAAAACCTTTTGCAACATCGGACGTGTTGCAGAGAGCATTCTAGTGGTCGTTGTGTGCAGGTCGCCGGAGAAGCACACTGGAGAAGCTCGTTGGCGTGCTTGCCTTCGCCAAGCACCTTCCAACAACGTGCAACTCAGCAAAGAAGCTCGTCGGCGTGCTAGTCGACGGCGAGCGCGGGTGGTGGCAGCCGGACCAACACGGGAAGGCGACGACTTGATGGGAGCTCGGGGCAGTCGGAGCAGCTTGGGGATGCGCGACAGACTTGACGGGGGCTAATGTTTTGGTAAAATCAACCAAATATGATGTGGCTTCCTGCTGGTATAATGAGTACCCTGAGATTGTGAGGACCAATTTATGTGAATAGCAGAATTTCAATGAATGAAAGAAAATGAAATATCCATCTGTTTTCTTGCAAAAAATCTGCATGTGTTATCTAAATGACTTCATAAATCTGTAGTTAAGAAATTCTGAATTTTTCTCTTGTTTCTCAGATTTGCTATCCAACTGTAGCAAAAATGCTAGTATATTTTTTTGGTCTAGGCCTAAACTTCGTATGATGTTTGGCTATTTTTTTACTATGAAATCTGAGAACCTTTTAGCACAGGCAATTTGGAGAATACTTATATTGCAAATATATCAGCACTCGCACAAATCAGAAACTTTTTATAACCATTTTGCCTCTGAATAACTACAACTTTCTAGTTCATGATTTATGCAGGGAAAACATACTCATGAAAAGCCTCTGCAACATGCAGGCTAGCTATTCAATCTGTCTGCTCGCAGAAAACTATGTTTAATAGCACTGAAATTCTAGTTTTTTTTTTAGAAAAGGAGGATGTCCCCCGGCCTCTGCATCTAGGAGATGCATACGGTCACTTTATTGATTATTCTCGAGGACCTTACAAAGTATTACAACAATATGTCTGAATCCGTCATCTTGGCAACATATGCCGCTACTCCTATCCAAATGATGAAGGCGTGCTAGCTGGGCCACTACCCAGACCACTCATCTAAGCCTAACATCAAAATGATGAAGGTGGTGCTAGTTGGGACGCTACCCAAATCACTCACCTAAACCTAACATCAAACGCCGGAAGCCCCAGCCGAGCCACATACCGGGTCTGGGGCACAATTCGGTGAGACGCACTCGTGTGTCGTCGCCGCCATCTTCCACAAGTCCGTCTTCAGATCATATTGAGGCTTCTACCTTGTCTGGCCACTCTGCCATCGACGTCACCATGACGCCAGACAGCAACCTCCTCCTGCGCGAGTCCATCTCTGCGTATTGGACGCCGAGCCTCCACAGCGCCATGCCGCCGATTTCCGCTGCCATCAATGTGTGAGATGAAGTACCGCTCCACCACGGCAGGTACAAGGTAAGGAAGGGCGAGGTCCCCATCGGAGACACGGCCGGAACGGGCCGCCACCAGGAACCAGACAAGCTCGCCATGCACGCCCAGCATCCCCATGCCCAAGTCGGCGCCTTCAAGAAGGTGACGACGCTGTGGCGCAGCCGCCGCTTAGCCACCGGAGCTAGGGTTTTCACCCGGGCGCAGGGGAAGGGGGGATGGAGGAGAAGTTGAGCCTCGGCGCCGCCATCAAGGAGGGAATGGCTTCCGGGATGCCATCGACGCCGTGACCGCCACCGGCGGCCAAGGGTTTCCCCCGGCCAAGCACCCTGCCGCCACCTCCGAACCAGCCACAGCATCAGCAGTCGCGTGCACGTGATGTCTACACACGCTTCTATTCCTGTAGACAGTGTTGGGCCTCCAAGAGCAGAGGTTTGTAGGACAGCAGCAAATTTCCTTTAAGTCAGTAACCCAAGGTTTATCGAACTCAGGGAAGTGGAGGTTGAACGTACCCCTTTCAAGCAACCCTGCAATCAAGATACAAGAAGTCTCCTGTGTCCCCAACACACCTAATACAACTAGGAGTTGTATAGGTGCACTAGTTCGGCGAAGAGATGGTAAAATATGGATGATAGGAGTGGCAAAGCAAAGTAATATAAATCTGTAATAAAAAGTGCAGCAAGTAAACAAGTGGTAAACGTGAGCACAAATGGTATTGCAATGGTGGAAACAAGGCCTGGGCTTCATACTTTCACTACTGGCAACTCCCAACAACATTTACATAATCTAATCACATGATATTTCCCATAAAACATGCAATGGAGACGCACCCGGAGGTCATTCATTTGTGGTCAAGAGAGGACGAGAATTATGTAGGGCTACAAAAGCACACCTCAAAGTTCGTAGTTCTCAATCTATGGATTTCCCAATGTCACCGCGGCCATCCAAAGAGAGTACCACAATCACCACAACATATCTCAAGGATAGTCAAAGACAAGCACCAAGAGACTCTCAATCTTCAATCAACACACAAAAAAGGAAATCACTCATGAAAATATTCTTCTAATCCATGTCCAATAGACCGCTGTCACCTTGGTCTCGGGGATTATACTAGACAAGTAATCAATCCAATACATAGAGGAAGGGGGAGTATCATGGGATCACCCTAGATTAACATAGCCTATGATCACAACGAAGATCACATCATGGGAGAGAGAGATAACCACATAGCTACACATACAAGCCCTCAGCCCCGGAGGAGACTACTCACACATGGACATGGTGAGGAGGAGCTTGATGGTGGTGTTGATTGAGAGGTGCAGCCCCGCGAGGAGGAGGCGGCCGGCGGCAGCCGTGGCGGCGGCGGCCCTCGGGGCGGCGGCGGCCCTAGGGGGCAGCGGCCCTTGGCCCCCCTTCTTTCTTGTGGATGGTGCTGCAATGGTGCTGGTCCTCCCCTCCAAGACGGCGGCTTGGGAGGAGGAAAATTCGTGGCCCTTGGTGACCTAGGTTTCGACTATCGGATTCCCGTCATCAGATTTTGGGCTTCAGTAAAACGGGCTTTTCTCGGCCGTCCGGACTCCGATTTGGACGAATTTTATATCCAGAAGCATCCTCTCGAAATTCCCCACAACTTTCACAACTAGGCTTTTTCCGTTTGACGTTGTCTTCGGGCCGGAACGTGACCATCTTTAAAAAACGTTCTCAGACATGTTTCAGGAAAGTCAGAGTCCTACTCCAATACGACTCCTTTTGCGTTTTTGTCAATTTCCAAGTAATTCCTACACAATAATGTGTAAAACAAGAACATTGTGCACTTTTGCAACCATTAGTAGGTTAGTCCAATAAATGCCTAAAAAGATAGAAAACTTTGATATAAACATGAGACAATGATGCAAAACAAGCATGTCACAAGCAAAAATTATGGATACGTTTGGGACGTATCAGCACGCCGGAGATCCAGGCCGGCCGGAGGTCATGCATCACGAGCAGATCAGATCGCCTCAGATCTGATGAAGGGAGCCCGGGGCCTCCCCGCGCCACGACCATCGCCTACCGGGACCTCGCTGCCCGCGCAGCCGAGGGGACCTGGCCAACCTCACCGAAGAGCACTCCCCGCCGCCGGAGAAGCGCCGTCCGCACCAGTGAGGCCGCCGCCTCAGATCCGGGCCCTCACCATCGAAAGGGAGCGGCCAGAGGCCTCGCTGCCGCCCTCACAGGCAGCCGCGCGGGGGCCCTGGCGACCGCCTCCGGCAGCGGCGAGGAGGAGGGGAAGGGGGAGGTGGCGGCGCGAGGGAGCCCTAGGTCGCCCCCGAGTCGCCCTCGGGAGAGCGACGCGGGGGATCCACGAAGGTCGCGTCAACGCGGGGGCACTGAAATTCTAGTAGAAATCCAATAAATGAAGACAAAATCTGGTGTGGTACAGTGCATCTGTTACAATTGATGGATACGCCAAAGTACATCCAGAAGATGGTACTCCTTACAGATTACGCCAAAAATTATTCATCAAAATGTAACTTTCTAACAGATGAAGACAATGTGGCATCCTGATTAACTCCAAGCGGATAACCTGTAAATTCGCCTTGGATCAAAGGAGCAGACATGGCTGAAGGTAGCCCATACGCAACATTTGCAAAGGTTGGAACTGTGGGATTAGGAAATGCTGAACCCAACTTTGCCAGCATATGTGTTGTACATGTCATAAGTATTATTCTCTGAATCAAAAGTCATTCCAATTTCAGGAACGATCAACGTTCGCCCAACTTTATTAACCTGTGGTACAACGAGCTCAAAGTTAAAATTTATATTACCACAATGCAATACAAAAATAGTACTCCCTCCGTCCCAAAATTCTTGTCTTCAATTTATCAAAATACGGATGTATCTAGTCACGTTTTAGTGTTAGATACTTCCATATTTAGACAAATCTAAGACAAGAATTTTGGGACGGAGGGAGTACTCCCTCCGTCTCATAATGTAAGACGTTTTTTGACTCTACTTTAGTGTTAAAAAACATCTTACATTATGGGACGGAGGGAGTAATAGATTTTCCTTGAGTTTCAGCGGACAGATTGCCGGCGGCCGCGTCGTCCTGTCATGGTGGCTGTGCCATCCTCTTGTCCTCCTCCTGGCATGACTTGCGGCAGCGACAAGTCCATGGTGCATGTCGTGGCGTGCCACATCCTTCATGTCGTGACTGTGGCAGCCCGACCCGCATCTGAGGAGGAGATCGTTGGATGGCGAGTGGATCACGTGGCCTAATCTCACAGAGGACTTTACAACCCGTACGCACAGATTCCCCCCCCCCCTCTACACGGTGTGGTAATAAGAACCTGTTTGGGACTATTCTGCTCCTTAAAATTCAGCTTCGCTTCAGAAGCCAAACGGGATAGCTGATATGCCGCTCCGCAAAAAAACTAGAATCTATGGTACAACTCTCAGTTTTTTACGAAGCTCTTCAGGGGGTGCTCCGAAAAACTCTAGAAGCTGGAGCCTGGAGTTGAGGGAAAATTACCAACCATTGCCACCAGTAAGTGGATACCCCTTCGTTTCCCCCATCATCCAATCAAATAGATCTTTTCCACCAAATTTCTCATTTTTGAAGCTGGAGTTACATGGAAGCAAAACATTCTCTTTGGTAGTACTACAACTTCTATATGAAACTGCTCCAAAGTGAATTTGGTGAAGTGAAACTGATTTTCGAGAAGCAGAGCAGTCCCGAACAAGCCCTAAAAAGCACACGGTGAAACGGAGCGGGTGCTTGTTACCGGCCCGACAGTAGCTAAACGCTCGCTGGGCCACCTCCTCTTCTGCCAGCTAAGCTGTGCCTACCCCTCAAAAAAAAAGCTAAGCTGTGCCTCAACTCAAAAAAAAAAAAAACTAAGTTGTGCCTTCCACTCAAAAAAGGAAAAAAAAAGGAGCTAAGAGCAACTTTAGGAGACCCCGCATCCTCCCGGCCCACAAAACGTGTTTGCAGTTCGCGGAAAAACGCCTTTTCGGGCTGGCGCGGACGGCCGCAGTTGTAGACCCCGCATAATGGATCCGTAAAAAAAGATATTATCGGAATATGCTTTTTTACGGGTCGGCTTTGCGGCGTCTGATCTGGCGCAGCTCCTCCCGGCCCGGAAAACTTAAATTTGCACCTTAATTTGATCTAGCATATTGCATTTCTTTGCTTTTTCAACAACATTGGATACAAAAGATATCACCAAATCTTTGCTAGAATAGCAAGACCAAAGAAAACAAGAACCACAAGTATGCATTTTAGAAGATTTCCAACTTCCATAACTGCTCCCACTAGTTGGACTAATATCTTCTCCATGCATTCGTTGTTGATCTGTGGATTCTTGATTTTGCATTCTTCTTTCTTCATCTTTGGTTCGAAAGAAGTAGACGTTGCTTCCCCTCTAGTTGCACATGCAGCCGCATCATTGCCTTCGATTCAACTAAGGAGTGCACGAACATTTATTAAGTTTCTTTCTATTAATAAATCAATGTATTGGCCTCCCCAAAACCAAAATGAGCATCCATCGTCCTACACAAAAGAATGATCATGTTCGAAATGAGGATCCGCAATTGAACTAAAGAATGAGCTATCAAATGAGCTACCGCAAGTGCACGTACCCGTCGTTTTCGCATTTGAAGAACACCCATCCGGGGTGCTTCGGCGTGCCCGAAGTTAGCCGCAACACTGTCCGCGTGCAGTCGTCGCACTGTATGAGCGGCATTGGCAAGCCACAGAGACGTTGCGCGAGCGCCGAGCCCGGCGGACGGTCGAACGAATCCATGCCTGCAAACCGTCAGTGACGGCGGCGGACGAACCTGAACCTGCATGCGGCGATCCGCCCTAGCCAGTGCTACGGGAGAGGCTCACCAACCACTCCATCGCTTGTCGCAGCGACAGGCGGCCGGAAAAGCCAAATCCGGCGGCCCGCGATGAAGTGCCGCAGATCCGCAAATCCGGCGGCCCGCCGACGCAGGGGGGAGGGAGGGGAAGTCTCGTGTGCGTGGCGGACTTTCGACGCGCTCCTGCCGGCGGCTTTGGCCGTAATCTTGGGCGGCGGCCCGGCGGCGGCGCGAGGGGGAGAGGAGATGTGGTTTGTGGGGAAAGCGCGGGCTGAAATGTCCCCCCACCAACCGCTTCCGCTTATATGCAGGGCACCGCAGCCGCGAGGGGGAAACCCGCGTATTCCCGGATTGGGGTCGAGATTTTGCCGCGCCCCCCAAAATTTTTTGGGGGACGGGGCGGGATGCGTGGTCTGATCGGGCAGGTTTTTTCGCCCCGACCCGCATTTTGGCGATTATTTTACGGATCGGGGCGGGATGCGGGATCTGCTAGAGGTGCTCCAAGCTGTGTCTTTTCCCTAAAAAACAAATTACATGGTCAGGCGTTGTTCTCAGGGGTCATCCGTGCTTCATCTCGCCGACGATTGAGCACCACGCCGACCTCATGCATCTCAGTAAGTAGTACTATTGTATTATACACATGCAAATTTTAATACTAGCCTGTTGTGACAAGATGCAATCAATCGTCTAAAAAAAGTTTCATGATGCAATTAACAATCGCAATCCTGACGCATCTGGTTGGCTACAAAACTGAGCTAGCCAAGTCTGCATTTGCTATTGGATCCATTAAGTAATCTCGTTTTCATGCACTGTTCGATCAATGCTCGCCGGTTCTCCTCACCTGCTCCAGCCCCAACGACCACGACAACACGTACTTATCTAAGCTTCAACCTCAGCAAAATCACCACACAAACAATTGGCATTATATTTATATACACGTACACGCATGTCCATTCCAGTCCAGGTCACTACGGCTTTCCATCGACACAATATCAAGAGGAGCTCCAGCCTCCAGGTCCGGTCATGGCAGCAGCGATGGTGGAGAGGTGGACGGGACTCGGATCGGCGGTGGCGACCTTCATCTTCCTGTGGTCCGTGGTGCAGAACTACGTGCCCCCGACCTTCCGCCTCTACCTCTCAACCTGGGCCGCCAAGCTCGCCGCTTGCTTCAACCCCTATCTCCAGATCACCATCTCGGAGTACGGCGCCGAACGCTTCCAGCGCAGCGATTTCTTCCTCGCCGTCGAGGCCTACCTCAGCGATGCCTGCGCCTGATGCGCGCACAAGCTCAAGGCCGAGCTCGGCAAGGACATCAAGAACCTCCGGGTCTCCGTCGACGATCACGAGGAGGTCACTGACGACTTCTGCGGGATCACCATCTGGTGGTACGCCTCAAAGAGGCAGTCCAAGGCCAACGTCATCAGCTTATACCCTGGCCAGGACGAGAGGCACTTCTACCGGGTCGTCTTCCATCAGCGGCACCGCGACCTTGTCGTTGACTCCTACCTTCCTTTCGTCCTTGGCGAGGGCCGTGCTGTCACTATCAAGAACCGGCAACGCCCCCTCTTCACCAACAATGCTAGCGGCAGCTCGAAGCCTCGAACCCCTACCGGGGCAAAAGCGTCTGGAGCCATGTCCCCTTCGAGCACCCCGCCACCTTTGACACGCTCGCCATGCACCCCGATGAGAAGGAAGCCGTCATCGACGACCTCATGGCATTCCAGGAGAGCAAGGAGTACTATGCCAAGGTCGGCAAGGCGTCGAAGCACGGGTACCTCCTTTACGGACCGCCCGGGACCGGCAAGTCCACCATGATCGCCGCCATGGCCAACTTCCTCGACTACAACGTCTACGACCTTGAGCTCACGGCTGTCAAGAACAACACTGAGTTCCGGAAGCTCTTCATCGAGACAACGGGAAAGTCCATCATCGTCATAGAGGACATTGACTGCTCCGTCGACCTCACCGGAAAACGCCGCAAGGACAAGAAGGCCTCAAGCGCCAAGGACTCAGACAATGATGACAAGCCCAAGCTACCGATAGACTCGGAGAAGGACGATGCCACCAAGGTGACGCTCTCAGGCCTGCTTAACTTCATCGACGGGCTGTGGTCTGCTTGCGGAGGTGAGCGGATCATCATCTTCACCACCAACCACAAGGAGAAGATAGACCCGGCGCTAATCCGGCAGGGCAGGATGGACAAACACATCGAGATGTCCTACTGCCGCTTCGAGGGCTTCAAAGTACTCGCCAAGAACTACCTAGATGTCATCGAGCACGAGCTGTTTAGGGAAATTCTACGGCTGCTCGAGGAGATCGACATGTCACCCGCGGACGTTGCAGAGAACCTGATGCCCATGTCGAAGAAGAAAAAGAGGGACCCCGACGTGTGTTTGACAGGCCTCATCGAGGCTCTAAAGCAGACCAAGGAGGACGCGGTGGCGGCCAAGGTGAAGGAGGCAGAGGAGGCCAAGGAGGCTGAGGCGAAGAAAGCCAAGGAGAAAGAGGAGGCAGAGGTGAAGAAAGCCGAGGAAGACAAAGGGAAGGACAAAGCACCGGAGAAACCCAATGGAGATATCAAGCAAGGTGACAAGTGAAGTGACATCAAGCCAAGAAGCCAAATAAAAAGAGTGAACTTGTTCACTAGTGCTCCCGTACAAAAGAAAAAATGAAGTAGTGTTTGTCGAAAGAAAATATGCACCTCTCAACTGAAACAATATTTCTTTCTTCTTTCACTTCCTCAGGGAAGGTGGCGGCGGGGCGTTCTCGTCGTTCTCGCGCAGATCTCGCGGCGGCCGATGGCGATCTGGCGGCGGCCGGTGGCGCGCGGCGGAGTTCCGCCGGTGGCTGGCGCCTGCTGCCCGTGGGGCGGCGTCCCTCCCGGCGGTGGGGCGGCCCCTGAACGGCGTTTGGTGGTGGCCACGTGGCGGCGCGCGGGTGGGCCGGATCTTGGCTTCCGATCTGTGTCCTCGTCGTGGCAGCGCTTGCCGTTGCCTTGAGGCTTGGTCCGAGACGGGCCGAGCGCCGGTGGTGCTGGCCAGGACGCACGCTGGCAGCGCCCTACTTCATCCCGGGTCGTCTCGCTGGCCAATGGTGGTGGTCATCTTCTTCGTCAGAGATGGCCGGCCAGAGGCTTGGTGATCGGATCTCGAGATCCATCGTCTAGTCCCGGCTGCGAGTTGGGGAAACATGGTTACCGGTGAAAACCGAGCCGTTGGCAGGCGATGGCGGCGTTCTACGCCGTTACCTTGATGGAGGCATCGTCGTGTAACTACTGTCGACCCACTTGTGCTGCTCTGGGGGAAACCCTAGGATCTCGTGTTCCAGATCGGACGATGGCGGCACTGCGGTGTCGTTTCTCTCTTGGGAGCATCGTCTGTGGAGCAGCGCCGGAAGTCAGAGGCAGGAGGTGGAGCGGCTTCGTCTTGCACGGAGCTTCGGTGGAGATGTCAAGTCATGCCTGACCGACAGGTGCTACGCTTTGTCATGCCTGGTCGGCAGGTGCTACGCACGACAGATTCTCCTAAGACTTCAAGCTGTGTCGGCTGGTGGTACTTGGCAGCATGGTGCTGAGGTGTATCAGTGGCGACCGCGACGTGCTCAGCTGTTTGCGCGCAGGGAGGAGGTGCCGTTGGGCGCCGTGGTGGCGTCGACGATAGCTAGACCGAGCAAGGTTCATGCATCAGTACAGTTATGAAGATGGAGCGGTGGCAGTTGGCGGGCGGCGGCCTCTGAGAGCACGCCGGACCAGCGAGACCCATGCCCGGCAGGCGTCCTGGATGGGTTCTCAGGTCTTAGATGTTAGGTTTGGCTGCGATGTCTGTTTGGTTTAAGGCCCAGGCTATCTGCGCCCCTTCATCAACTGTATAGGTGTAGCGACAGTTTGTTGCTTAGACGGCGGCTTTAGTCTTACTGTGATATTACTTTGTAAGGTCTTGTGAGAATAATTAATAAAGTGGCCGTATGCATCGCCCAGATGCAGAGGCCGGGAGTCATCCTCCTTTTCTAAAAAAAAAAAAAAACTTGTAATGCCGCTACATATAAAAGCGTGCAACAATATGAAATGCTAACAAGAATCACACGCTTTACCTACACCTACCAAAAAGCTAACAAGTGTTTTTCAGGGAATTAAAATTAAACATGGTATCACGCAGGCTTCCATACCGTTTCACCAACCCAGTGTCGCCACTAGGCATGACAGTGACAATATGCAATTAGCAATCGGAATTTATCCTGCTCCTAGAGTTAATTAAGGAACCCAAATCTGAATTATTAGCCTTCCATCCGTTAATTAATTGAGTAATTAAGCAACCCAGTTCTTTATTCTTTCAGCTCTGAGCAAATGCTAACACGATATTTATGTAATTACTGAACAAAAACAGAGCATCGTTGTATATATAGATTTCCTCATTTCTCTACAAAAGACAGCGTGTCTGGTGTATATAACTCGCCTATAAAACTTCCTTGTTCCGATGAACAATACACATGCTACCGCAGACCCGAAGACACAGACACATGCCATGACCAGGAAGGAGAATGCCAAGCAGTGCTTACTAGCGCAGACAAGCTCACCTTGTGACGACTCCTTGTCATAGATGTAGCCGACCACCCGGACCGAGAGGATGTAAGAGCCAACAGGGCTCGCGACGGCCACGGTCTTGAAGAAGGGGCCGAAATGGTTTGGCGCGAACACCTTCGACGTTATGCTCAGCATCGAAGCCCACTAACACCCGTAGCACAGGCTGACAAGGACCGAGCTGACGTAGAGCGACGCGTGAAAACTAGAGGAGATGATGATGTGACCTACACCAATGACCAGAACAAGGTTTTCACTTTCAGTGAGGCACCGATGACGAGAGCATAGAAGAAACCGTGAGCAGATGCGAGCGGTCGTGGCATTCTTCGAGGTGGTGGCGGGACAGTGCGCCGCGGCCGTGTGCATGAGGATAACGTCCCGGATGATCTCAAAGCACTTCCAGATCATGAGGGACAAGGTGGTCGCGCAGGTCCGGGCGGTGAGCGGGGCTCTGGGGAGAAGGACACGCGGG
>LR738714.1:823078513-823134297 GCA_902687465.1 Secale cereale | reverse complement strand
GCCGCAAGGACAAGAAGGCCTCAAGCGCCAAGGACTCAGACAATGATGACAAGCCCAAGCTACCGATAGACTCGGAGAAGGACGATGCCACCAAGGTGACGCTCTCAGGCCTGCTTAACTTCATCGACGGGTTGTGGTCTGCTTGCGGAGGTGAGCGGATCATCATCTTCACCACCAACCACAAGGAGAAGCTAGACCCAGCGCTAATCCGGCAGGGCAGGATGGACAAACACATCGAGATGTCCTACTGCCGCTTCGAGGGCTTCAAAGTACTCGCCAAGAACTACCTAGATGTCATCGAGCACGAGCTGGTTAGGGAAATTCAACGGCTGCTCGAGGAGATCGACATGTCACCCGCGGACGTTGCAGAGAACCTGATGCCCATGTCGAAGAAGAAAAAGAGGGACCCCGACGTGTGTTTGACAGGCCTCATCGAGGCGCTAAAGCAGACCAAGGAGGACGCGGTGGCGGCCAAGGTGAAGGAGGCAGAGGAGGCCAAGGAGGCTGAGGCGAAGAAAGCCAAGGAGAATCAGGAGGCAGAGGTGAAGAAAGCCGAGGAAGACAAAGGGAAGGACAAAGCACCGGATAAAGCCAATGGAGATATCAAGCAAGATGACAAGTGAAGTGACATCAAGCCAAGAAGCCAAATAAAAAGAGTGAACTTGTTCACTAGTGCTCCCGTACAAAAGAAAAACTGCAGTAGTGTTTGTCGAAAGAAAATATGCACCTCTCAACTGAAACAATATTTCTTTTTTCTTTCACTTGTAATGCCGCTACATATAAAAGCGTGCGACAATATGAAATGCTAGTAACAAGAATCACACGCTTTACCTACACCTACCAAAAAGCTAACAAGTGTTTTTCAGGGAATTAAAATTAAACATGGTATCACGCAGGCTTCCTTACCGTTTCACCAACCCAGTGTCGCCACTAGGCATGACAGTGACAATATGCAATTAGCAATCGGAATTTATCCTGCTCCTAGAGTTAATTAAGGAACCCAAATCTGAATTATTAGCCTTCCATCCGTTAATTAATTGAGTAATTAAGCAACCCAGTTCTTCATTCTTTCAGCTCTGAGCAAATGCTAACATGATATTTATGTAATTACTGAACAAAAACAGAGCATCGTTGCATATATAGATTTCCTCATTTCTCTACAAAAGACAGCGTGTCTGGTGTATATAACTCGCCTATAAAACTTCCTTGTTCCGATGAACAATACACATGCTACCGCAGACCCGAAGACACAGACACATGCCATGACCAGGAAGGAGAATGCGAAGCAGTGCTTACTAGCGCAGACAAGCTCACCTTGTGACGACTCCTTTTCATAGATGTAGCCGACCACACCCGGACCGAGAGGATGTAAGAGCCAACAGGGCTCGCGACGGCCACGGTCTTCAAGAAGGGGCCGAAATGGTTTGGCGCGAACACCTTCGACGTTATGCTCAGCATCGAAGCCCACTAACACCCATAGCACAGGCTGACAAGGACCGAGCTGACGTAGAGCGACGCGTGAAAACTAGAGGAGATGATGATGTGACCTACACCAATGACCAGAACAAGGTTTTCACTTTCAGTGAGGCACCGATGACGAGAGCATAGAAGGTACCGTGAGCAGATGCGAGCGGTCGTGGCATTCTTCGAGGTGGTGGCGGGACAGTGCGCCGCGGCCGTGTGCATGAGGATAACGTCCCGGATGATCTCAAAGCACTTCCAGATCATGAGGGACAAGGTGGTCGCGCAGGTCCGGGCGGTGAGCGGGGCTCTGGGGAGAAGGACACGCGGGGGGGGGGGGGGGGGGGGGGGGGGGCATACGACCTCCCCATGCTTGAGAGCCACCCGTGGAGGCCGCAACGCGGCCTGCGTTGCGGCCTGCCGGAGCGCGCCGTCTCGGTCCTCCAGGCATGGCTGTTCGAGCACTTACTACACCCGTAAGAGATGATACTTATTTAAACCCTCATCTTTTGTGGCGTTGAGAAGATTAAAATGCATTGTTATAATGATTTTGATTAGAATTGAAGAAGTGAATTTATTTGATTGGTTCGAAAGAAAATACTACTGAAAGGGGCTGGTGTGGATTCCTGTTGTCTCCTTCGGGTGGCTAGGTTGGCGTTTCTCGCCATGTGTGTGTAACGACGAGATCTGGTGTTAGGTGGTTGAAATATATACAATGGTTCAACGTCGGCGACTGGCGCTCCAGGGCGCTGGTCCTTAGGCAATGCGCAGGGAGACTTCCCGGCTGTCATCGATAAGTTCAGGCCAGCTTCAATATTGGAGCGGCGACAACGGCTCATTCTGGCAACAGTAGTGGTTGTTCGGTGGTCCAGAGACCTCGATGTATTTTAATTATGTTTGGGATACTTTATACTTTCGGTGAACTTCTATAATCAGTCTGGATATTTTAGAAAGGGAAAAGAAAGAAAAATTAAGGCTCTAGACATAAAATAGATATGGGTATTTGGAAAAAAGAAAAGAAAAGAAAAGTGAAGGTAAGAAAAAATAGATCTCGGTACTTTGAAAATGGAAAAGAAGGAAAAGTGAAGGCTCAGGCCAGATCTATTATGACAGTGGGGACAGTGACGCTTCAGTGGGTCGTTCTGGCGAAGGTAGTGATCATTCGATGGTCCGAAGATCTCGATGTAATTTTTAGGGCGACGCTACGCGTCCGCCGGCTGATTTTCTAATTTTATCCGTCGTCTTGATGGCCGTTGGATGCTCGACCTGATAGACGCCCGATGTACTACCCATGCCCAGTATGCCCATCAGTTATTTCCTGCAACAACTGCTCTGTTTCAGAAACAATAGCAATCTTGCCTCCGGCCCTCGACATATCTGCACCCCGCACGGTTTTGCAACAAGAACATTTTCTGTAACAATGCTCTTGTTGCAGGATCTGGTCTTCTCTGATTTCCTGCAACAAGACTCTTGTTGTGAAACCTCATCTTCTACAATTTTCTGCAACAAGACCCTTGTTGCGAAACGTCATCTTCTTTAGTTTTTTGCAACAAGACCCTTAGAAAAATTGCAGCAACATCTCCCGTCGTGTCTAATTTTCTGCAACAACATTTTTCACGCGTCTAATTTTCTGCAATATCTTTCACGCATTTAATTTTCTGCAACAAGATCCTTGTTGCAAAAATTGCAACAACATCTTCCATTGCGTCTAATTTCTGCAACAAGACCCTTATTGGAAAAATTAAAACAACATCTTCCGCCGCACTCCCGCTGTCGTAGAAGCACGCCGACGATTCGTGCCTCGCCTGAAAAGCAACTTGAGATGAGTGAGCTGTCGGAGAAAACAAGCAGGAAGGGAAGGACGGTGGCGAACGCCAACCTCGCCGGCGAACGACGGCTGCCGGCACGGGCCGGTGGCGAGCACGGACGCGGGTGGCGGATGGCTGCCGGCGCGGGCCGATGGCGAGCACGAGCGGGCGTGGCTGCGCTCGGCTGCCTGTGCCTTGTTCAATCTCCGGACGAGAGATGTGTGAGAGAGGAGAGTTGTGGATGTTTATGTGGCTGGGCTTTGTTTCAGGAAATTGGATAGAAACGTGGGTAGGGCCCATAGGGACACGTGTTGCATGCAGAAAGCGGCGGACGTCAAGTCCCTTCTCAGCCGGTTGACGCAGAGCTTTATAAGATCCGGGCGACGCTACGCGTCCGCCGGCTGATTTTCTAATTTTATCCGTCGTCTTGATGGCCGTTGGATGCTCGACCTGATAGACGCCCGATGTACTACCCATGCCCAGTATGCCCATCAGTTATTTCCTGCAACAACTGCTCTGTTTCAGAAACAATAGCAATCTTGCCTCCGGCCCTCGACATATCTGCACCCCGCACGGTTTTGCAACAAGAACATTTCCTGTAACAATGCTCTTGTTGCAGGATCTGGTCTTCTCTGATTTCCTGCAACAAGACCCTTGTTGTGAAACCTCATCTTCTACAATTTTCTGCAACAAGACCCTTGTTGCGAAACGTCATCTTCTTTAGTTTTTTGCAACAAGACCCTTAGAAAAATTGCAGCAACATCTCCCGTCGTGTCTAATTTTCTGCAACAACATTTTTCACGCGTCTAATTTTCTGCAATATCTTTCACGCATCTAATTTTCTGCAACAAGATCCTTGTAGCAAAAATTGCAACAACATCTTCCATTGCGTCTAATTTCTGCAACAAGACCCTTATTGCAAAAATTAAAACAACATCTTCCGCCGCACTCCCGCTGTCGTAGAAGCACGCCGACGATTCGTGCCTCGCCTGAAAAGCAACTTGAGATGAGTGAGCTGTCGGAGAAAACAAGCAGGAAGGGAAGGACGGTGGCGAACGCCAACCTCGCCGGCGAACGACGGCTGCCGGCACGGGCCGGTGGCGAGCACGGACGCGGGTGGCGGATGGCTGCCGGCGCGGGCCGATGGCGAGCACGAACGGGCGTGGCTGCGCTCGGCTGCCTGTGCCTTGTTCAATCTCCGGACGAGAGATGTCTGAGAGAGGAGAGTTGTGGATGTTTATGTGGCTGGGCTTTGTTTCACGAAATTGGATAGAAACGTGGGTAGGGCCCATAGGGACACGTGTTGCATGCAGAAAGCGGCGGACGTCAAGTCCCTTCTCAGCCGGTTGACGCAGAGCTTTATAAGATCCGCCACGTCGCCAGCCGTGAGATCTGACACAATCAAGCGAACCGAACGTCTTGCAACAGAGTGCTTGTTGCGGAAACATTTACAAACAAAGGTTATGTTGCAAAAAATATTGCAACATAAGTTGTGTTGCGGAATTTTATTTGCAACATAGGTCGTGTTGCAGAATTTTTTTCCGTCTTCACTTTATATTTTGCAACAGAGATATTGTTGCGGATTTTTTTTGTAACTGAGGTGATGTTGCAGATTTTTTTTTTCAACAAATGTCATGTTACAGAAATGTTGCAGAAAAATTTATATTATTTTTTTCTGAAACAAAAATCATGCTCAAAAAAAATTATGCAACGAAGATGATGTTGCGAGAACTGTTACTCCACGGACGGCAGGCATACGAGTCTCCAGCGATAGCATACCTTGTAGAGGCGGGGGACGACGGAAGTTGTGCAGTCCGTCGGTTGATGCTGCTCGATATAGATGCGGCGGCCGACTGAATCCGTGCGAGACGAGAGAGAGAGAGAGAAAGAGAGAGAGAGAGAGAGAGGGGAGGGAATAGGAAGGACGCGGGCCGCAAAGTGCTTGCTCGCCGGCGCCTCAGAGAGCACATGCGTCTGTTGGCTGCGGTTGCGGAGACGCACGAGGGAATGGATTGCTCGAGAAACAAATACGTGCAGTAATTGTCATTGCTCGGTGGGAGAACGATAAGAGTGCCACCGCTGTTGTTAGCCCATGGACACGTGGCGCACACACGAGGCGATGGATGCGATCGTGAATATCAGCCGGCTGAACATAATAGTTTCCCTAATTTTTATTATGATTGTAATACTTTGTACTTTCGATGAACTTTTACAATAGATATGGTCATTTAAAAAACAAGAAAGTTGAAGGCTCGGAAAAAAATACTGACCTCAATCCGTACTTCTAGATGTAATATTTGTTATGACAGGATACTTTTTATTTCCGGTGAACTTTTTACAGTAGATATGATTATTTTAAAAAGAGAAAAAAACAAGAAAGGTGAAGTCTTAGAAAAAAAGAATGGCAGCAATCTACTTATAGCCTCCCTCATGCACGAGTTAACATCAACTTAGGGAAAATGCTAGTAACACAACACTGGCGGCCTCTCATGTTCATGTGTCTATCCTCTGACTCCCTTTGTCAGCAAGCACTTCCCAAAGGTATTTCTCATCAAGAAATCCCCAGTATGCAAGTGGGAATTATCAGTGCCCCTCCTTCCAGTTCTAATAATGTGCCACCTATTCTTGGACCGTCTCCTCCTCCAGCAAAGAGGCAGCCCATTTTAGGACAGGAAATTGATGGATCGGCTCAGGCTCCATCGAGTGATGTTGGAGCTGTTCTTGTTACTGTGCCCCAGGTTAACCCTTGTCCAAGTCTGCTTGGAGCTCCACCTGCTGGTCAGCTTATACACCGTCTTCAAGATGTACCTGCCGCTACCCTTCCTACTTCCAGTCAGATTCTAGCTGGTGAAATAGCTTCTCATTTTTTTTGGAAAAGGGTATTCCCCGGCCTCTGCATCAAAATGATGCATGCGGCCATCTTATTGATAAGCAAAGCCAAACAACAAGGTCTTCAAGTCTGTGAATCGAAATTACAAAATACTCAAAATGAGCTAAAATAAAACAAGGTCACCACAATCGGAGGCATTAATGTAAACATGACCTAAACTCCTATCCTATTACATGACCGCCATCCAAACCGGTTGAAGATAGCCCGAGCTACCATCTCCCAACGGATAGACCCAGTAACCAAACGCTCCCTGGCATCCATCGGAGTGAGTAGTGACCACATACGGATGAAAGCAGTGGCCCGGTGAACAACCTGCAAAAAATGAACATTCGTTGCTCTATTAAAAACCAAGTCATTCCTGCAATTCCATATAACCCATAATAACGCACAAACGCCCACACGGATGTGACTCGCTAATTCGTTCACGACTCCATTTAACCACGTGCCAAATAACATGGTGATGTTAATAGGAGGAGTAATATTAAAAGCTATATGGACCGAACGCCATAAGATTTTAGCCATAGGACAATCGAGAAAGAGGTGTTTAATCGATTCAACATTGTCGCAAAAACTACATCGCAGAGACCCATTCCAGTTACGTTTGGCCAGATTATCCTTAGTGAGAATTACTTGTTTATGAACGAACCACATAAACACTTTAATTCGTAAGAGAACCTTGACCTTCCAAATGTGAACAGACCGAAGGATAGGCACCCAGTTGATTAAATCCAAATACATCGACTTCACCGAGAACGTCCCATTCTTAGTCAGTTTCCAGTGAATACGATCTGACTGCTGAGACAGCCGAACTTCCATCAGTCTTCTCACCAGATGAAGCCATGCTTCCCAGCGGTTTCCAACCAGCGCCCTTCGGAATTGAATATTAAGAGGAGTGGACTGCAACACTGTTGCAACGTAATCTTCTTTACGTTGAGCAATATTGTAGAGAGAAGGATATTGGATAGCTAGGGGCGTCTCCCCCAACCACGTATCCTCCCAAAATCTTGTGGAGACACCATTACCAACTATGAATTTAGTTCTATTGAAAAAGGCCGGCTTTACTTTCATCAATCCTTTCCAAAAAGGTAAATCTGTTGGTCTAACTGTCACCTGAGCTAATGTCTTGGTGGTAAGGTATTTACTATGCAAGATCTGGACCCATGTGGCATGAGTCTCAGAGGATAACTTAAACAGCCACTTGCTGAGTAAGAACCTATTCTTAACACTGTTCAAGATATCTTCCGATATGCCGATAAATCGGCTGATTTATCGCTTACCGCCGTCTGACCGATAAGAGAAATGGGCCGATAAATCAGCCGATATGATGATAAATCGGCCGATATACCGATAAACTAGCCGATTTACCCCTTATCATGGGTCGACCGATAAGTTCCCGATAAGCGATATCCCCAACATTGATTCTTAACCTCCAAATTTTCAATTCCAAGACCCCCTTGAACCTTAGGTATGCAAATAACATCCCATCTAGCAAGCCTATACTTGCGCTTCATCTCATCACTTTGCCAAAAGAAACGCGACCGATAGAAATCCAGTCTTTTCCTTACCCCTACTGGGATCATGAAAAAGGACAGTAGAAACATGGGCATGCTCGTAAGCACCGAATTAATTAGAATCAGTCGGCCCCCGTATGACATAAGCTTGCCCTTCCAGCAGCTGAGCTTTTTTTCAAAACGATCCTCAAGACTTTTCCACTCTTTATTAGAGAGTTTCCGATGATGGATCGGGATGCCAAGGTATGTGAAAGGTAACGACCCTACCCCACACCCAAATAGCCGCTTGTATGCTTCTTGTTCATCTTTGGCTCTTCCAAAGCAAAACAATTCACTCTTATGGAAGTTAATCTTTAACCCCGAGAGTTGCTCAAAGAGGCAAAGCACAAGCTTCATATTTCTCGCCTTAGCCAAATCATGCTCCATGAAAATAATAGTGTCATCCGCGTACTGAAGGATAGACAGTCCACCATCCACTAGATGTGGAACGAGACCACCTACCTGGTCATTCTCCTTAGCTCTACCAATCAGGATTGTTAACATGTCTGCTACAATGCTAAACAAGATAGGAGACATCGGGTCGCCCTGTCTCAAACCCTTGTGAGTCTGAAAGTAGTGGCCAATATCGTCATTCACCTTTACTCCGACACAGCCTTTTTGAGTGAAAGAATCAACCTGCTTTCTCCAGGAGGGGTCGAATCCTTTCATTCTTAAAGCTTGCTGAAGGAACGACCATTTAACCTTATCGTACGCTTTTTCGAAGTCCACCTTGAAAACTACCCCATCAAGTTTTTTCGTGTGGATCTCATGGAGCGTTTCATGAAGGACAACAACCCCTTCAAGGATGTTTCTATCCGGCATGAAAGCAGATTGAGAGGGCTGCACAACGCTATGTGCAATCTGCGTCAATCTGTTCGTTCCCACCTTAGTGGAAATTTTAAAACTGACATTAAGAAGGCAGATTGGTCGAAATTGCTCAATTCGATTCGCCTCTGCTTTCTTAGGAAGTAAAGTTATTGTGCCAAAGTTAAGGTGAAATAGCTTCAGATGTCCAGCGAAAAGATCATGGAACAACGCAAGTAAATCATCCTTAATGATATGCCAGCACCTTTTATAAAACTCAGCCGGAAAACCATCCGGGCCAGGTGCCTTGTTATTCTTCATCTGTGAAATCTCATCAAACACCTCTTTCTCCGAGAACGGGGCAGATAAGATCTCGTTCTCATCTGACGCTAGTTGGGGGACATCCTGTACTCGAGACTCGTCTAGGGACACGAAACTATCCTCCGGGGCCCCAAACAGCCTCTTATAATAGTCTGTGATGTACAGTTTGAGGTTCTCCTGCCCAACAATCGTCCCTTCATCCTGCTCGAGCTGAAAGATCCTTTTCTTTCGATGTTTACCATTGGCTATCAAGTTGAAGAATTGCGTGTTATCATCCCCTTGGATAACTTCGCGCACCTTGGCTCGAAGTGCCCATTTCAGTTCTTCCTCACGCAACAATTCTTTCAGCCTAGATTCAGCCGTTACCTTAGCCTCCAGTTCACTGGTCGCTAGGACGGATGACTCGGCCGTAACATCAAGAATATGTATGAGGTTAATAAGTCCCTCCTTCTCAACCTTATACACACCGCTAAGATGCTTAGCCCAACCGCGTAAGAACTGCCTTAAATGCCTAATCTTATTCTGCCATGTGTCCACGGTCGATCTTCCGCCTGAACCCTTTGTCCATTCCCTGGCAACCAGGTCCAAGAACCCTTCTCTCTCAAACCACGCTAGCTCGAAAGAGAAAGTATTTTTATTCCCCAAGTTAGTTGCCTCTCCAGAATCTACCAAAAGTGGAGTATGGTCCGAAATGGCCCTCGACAAGGCCTGAACGGTCACCATGGGAAACTTCTGTTCCCACTCCACACTAGAGAGCACACGATCCAGCTTCTCATAGGTTGGGTTTGGTAGTGAATTGGCCCAGGTAAATTGTCTGCCAGAAAGCTCTATCTCTCGGAGATCCAGGCTTTCAATAATAGCATTAAACATAAACGACCATCTGCCGTCAAAGTTATCATTATTCTTCTCCTCTCATCTTCTAATTATATTGAAATCGCCTCCCACCAGAATTGGGAGCTGTTCATCTCCACAAATCCGAACGAGGTCAGCCAAAAAGTCTGGTTTGAGCTCAGGTTGCGCGGCTCCATACACTGCCACCAGTGCCCACTGGAATCCATTGACCCTGGATCTCACCCTGAAGTTTACGGCGAACTCCCCCAAGACCACGTTACGGACTTCTAAAGACTCTCTCCTTACCCCTAGTAAAATCCCACCGAACCTTCCCCTGGGGGGTAAGCAGTGCCAGTCAAAATCAACCCCTCCAGATAAAGTACCAAGAAACTGGGAGGTAAAATGTCTCTACCAGTTTCGGAGAGGGCTATGAAATCTAGCTTAAGTTCGATCGACGCATCCGCCAAAAACCTTCGTTTAGCCAAGTCTTTCAGACCTCTGCTATTCCAGAATATGCCTCTCATTTTTCATCATGAAACTTCTTGGCAGTTCGAATCCGAACACTCCTGCGTACAACCGACACCGGATAAATTTTGCGGCTCCATTTGCGCTTAGGCTTAATGTGCTCCCCAACCCGGTCCGTACAACCAAGTTCAGGGACATGAGCTATCTCGGAATCATCCTGGAGCGACTCCTCACTGACTTCCCCACTACCCTCATCATTAGACTGTGCGTGAGATGGACCAAGGTCCTCGCAAAGACTATCCAGAACCCTCACCCCTAAGGCATCAATTTCTGAGTTATTCAACGGCTTAACGGCTGCTAAGTTTCTAATAACCTCAATCGCCCGCTCTGCCTCACGATCAAACAAGTCGTTAACAGATTTAGCAATTTCTTTCCCATTCCCGCCTAACGAGACGCCCAATTGATTTGCATTATTAATAACATCATCCGCAGAAAAATGCAAAATCGAATTGGAAATACTGACTGACATACCTGTCAAGTCCTCAATGTCCCGCAGCTTGGCCTGCCGCATGGCACGACCCATCTGCAGATCGTCCACATCCGGCTGGTCCTGGAGGCGACTGCTGAGTCGTCGGCCATCAGTCATGGGATCAGCTATCCCCCCGAAAGCGACGACATCGATGGTGGAGGGTCCACTCGGGGTAGGGCCTCCTGCCGCAGACCCAAGTAAACCCCACCCACCTGACCAAGAATGCCTGGGCCGCCTGCCACAGACACCCCTGAAGCTGACACCGGCGCCACCAAAGGCTCATGCATCGGGGACAACCTCTTTGGCAGACTCCTGCCAAAGGCGGATCCCGAGTGCGCCCCGCGAGGAGCAGAATCGCCAGACTCAGCCGCACGCAGACTGGTCGCCACGCCTCCTGAGACCTCATCGTGAGCTGGCGAATGAGCAACAGATAACGGGCAGCCAGATCCCAGATGAGCTTCCCGCTCAGAATCCCCCTCCAGTACGTCCTCGCGAAGATGAGCGGGTGGAGGTGGCGTGGCAATTGGGGACTCCCCCATCACGCCCTCCTCCTCCCCAAAGAGTGTAGCATCCACCATCAACGGTGACAAAGGTGGTAGTTCCAGTTCCACCGGATCATCCAAATCAGCCCTGTGGCCCCACAACCGACTGGGGGCTGAGGCCGCCCCAAAGGACCCAAATCTGAGAGAAGACAAAGAGGTGGCAGGAGGTGCTTCCCCCTTCACCCCAGAACCTCCGGAAGACTGCGGAGGCTTGCCCAACGTCGGGCTAGGTCCAGACTTGGCCTGCCCACCTGCGGCTGACTCACTCAAGCCACGTGAGTCATCACCCTCAGTCATGTCAGTGTCTGCATTCCCATCGGCAGACTGAACAAGCACAGAACTCTCGAGCTCAATCTCAATCTCCAAGTCATACATCAGACCAGCATGAAACCATCTCACAGTGAAGGTTACCAGCTTGATATCCAGGACACTCACCAGCAAGCGCGCAATGCCATTAGCTCGAGTGAAAGGCATATCCACCTTCTCCGTTTTGCCAATGAGAGAGCCTAGACTCCAAGTAGTCCGAGCGCTCTGAAGAGGCTTCGGGGGCACCCCGAGAAAACGAACCCAAATCTGCGGGAGGGCCTTCCCTTGAGGCTCTGGTTTCTTCCACAGAGCAAACTCGATGATGCAATTAGTGCTCGCCACCCGACACAAGCCATACTTAAGGGTATGATTCAGATCTTCCAAAGATGGGAAATCAACCTTATATGATTGCCCCTCAAGCTTGACCAGCTTCCACTGAAAGTTGCCTGGCACCAACTCACTGAGCGTATGCACAATCTGAGCCTCAGACAGAGTCCCATGCGTAACCTTGACAACCCCTGTAAGCGATACCTCCGTCACAGGTGCCTCAGACTCAACATAAGGAGACTCAAAGAACATCAGATCAGCAGAACAAACTCCATAGACAGCAACCGCCGGCATGGGCCCCTGGAGTTCAGGGCACTCCCCTGAATCATGCATGGGCTTCTGACACGTGTCACACATCACCGTGGTGCACTCATGTGACGCCCTCGATTTGACCGTACACTAATCATGCACGCAAATGTGTACGACCAAGATCAGGGACTCACTCGAAGATATCACAACACAACTCTAGACACAAATTAAAATAATACAAGCTTTATATTACAAGCCAGGGGCCTCGAGGGCTCGAATACATAAGCTCGAAACACAAGAGTTAGCGGAAGCAATAATATCTGAGTACAGACATAAGTTAAACAAGTTTGCCTTAAGAAGGCTAGCACAAATATAGCAACGATCGAAAAGGCAAGGCCTCCTGCCTGGGACCTCCTAACTACTCCTCGAAGCCGAACTCCATGTAGAAACATCATCGGGATCTTCTGGCTCCTGGACTCCATCAATCTGGTTGCATCATCCGAGAAGAAGGAACAAGAGGGGAAAAAGGGGAGAAAAGCAACCGTGAGTACTCGTCCAAAGTACTCGCAAGCAAGGATCTATACTACAAATGCAATGGTATCTGTGTAAAGGGGTAATATATGTGGGTTAAACTGCAGAATGCCAGAATAAGAGGGGGATAGCTAATCCAATCGAAGACTACGCTTCTGGCAACCTCCATCTTGCAGCAGTAGATAAGAGTAGCTGGAAAGTAACAGGTATCCTTGCTTCTCGCAGCCTCCGTCTTGCAGCAGCAGAATAGAATAGATGGTAAGTTCACCAAGTAACAACGTATAGCATAATCCTACCCGGCGATCCTCCCCTCGTCGCCCTGTGGGAAAGCGATCACCGGGTTGTATCTGGAACTTGTCTGGGTGTGTTTTATTAAGTATCCAGTTCTAGTTGTCATGAGGTCAGAGTACAACTCCGGGTCGTCCTTTTACCGAGGGACACGGCTATTCGAATAGATTAACTTCCCTGCAGGGGTGCACCACATAACCCAGCACGCTTGATCCCATTTGGCCGGACACACTTTCCAGGGTCATGCCCGGCCTCGGAAGATCAACACGTCGCAGCCCTACCTAAGCACAACAGAGAGGTCAGCACGCCGGTCTAAACCCTAAGCGCACGGGGGTCTGGGCCCATCGCCCAATGCACACCTGCATGTTGTGAGGGCGACCGGTAAGCAGACCTAGCCTCTCCTAATACCAGAGTAGGCTTTCCAGTCCAATCCGGCGCGCGCCGCTAAGTCGCTGACGTCAAGAAGGCTTCGGCTGATACTACGACGTCGAGTGCCCATAACTGTTCCCACGCAGCTGGTTAGTGCGTATAGACCAAATGGCCAGACTCAGATCAAATACCAAGATCCCGTTAAACGTGTTATTATGAAATAACCGCGGACAACGACCAGGGCCAGGCCCACCTGTCTCCTAGGTGGTCGCAACCCGCCCTGTCGCTCCGCCACAAAGTATCCATCAGGGGACTGTCGGGAACCCAGGCCCACCACTACCTGGGTGGAACCACCTACCCCTTCAGCCCCCAACTCCGAATTATCATCATGTGTATGTAAAGTAAGTATATAGTATGTACCCGTGATCACCACCCGAGTGATCACGGCCTGATAGTATAGCATGGCAGACGGACAAGAATGAAGGGCCACTGATGGAATACTAGCATCCTATACTAAGCATTAGGATGGCAGGTACATGTATCAACAGTTGTAGCAACAATGACAGGCTATGCAACAGAATAGGAGTAACCGAACAGTAACATGCTACACTACTCTAATGCAAGCAGAAGAGAGAAGAATAGGCGATATCTGGTGATCAAAGGGGGGGGGGGCTTGCCTGGAAGCCCTGCAGACGAAAGGAATCTTCGGAAGCATAGCCGTAGTCGAACACCGCAGCATCAATGGTCTCGGGGTCTATCACAGTATCGGAGTCTACCGAAAATAAGCAACGAAGGGGAAACAAATAAATAACAGAGCAAACAATAGCACACAAAGCATAACAGGGAAATACGCAGTGCTACGTGTGACCTAACGCGGTGCTCGGTGATACAGGCGAAGAGGAATAACATCCGGGAATGCATTTTCGGGCAGACGAAACGGAGGGGAAAGTTGCATGTTCGGTATGATAGAGATGTGTGGCGGACGAACGGACCGAGTTTTCGGGTTCGTCTCGTCGTTCTGAGCAACTTTCATGTACAAAGTTTTTTCATCCGAGTTACGGTTTAAAAGATATGATTTTCTAAAGTTTTTAATAATTTCTAGAATTTAATATTAATTAAATTAATTCGAAAAAGGTTTATGACATCAGCATGACATCATGCTGATGTCAGCATGGTTGACTGGTCAACCTGACCAGTGGGTCCCACCTGTCATTGACTATCTAATTAACTAATAGTTTAGTTAGGTTAATTAGGATTTAGTTAATTATAGGTTAGGTTAATTAATGATTAGATTAATCTTAAATGTGATTAATTAACTTAATTAATTTGTTAATTAATTAATTAATATAATTATTTATCTATTTATTTAATTTTATTATTGTTTATTTACTATTTTTTTAATCTTTTTTTGTTTTCTTTTTTTTGTTCTGGCCGTGGGGGCCCCTTGTCATAGGGCCATAGGCCCCTTAGCGGTTCGGGCGTGAAGCGTTGGGCTGGGGGCGCTGGCGCCCGACACCCGACTGGGCGGACACCCAGATCGAAGGATCGGGGAGGGGCGCCCGCCACGGCGTGGTGAGGCCGGGCGGCGAGCCGAGGCGCGTGGGGAAGGGCTCCCCGGAGCCGCTGGGAGCAGCAGCTGTGGCCGGGCACGGCCGCCCAGGGCGGGGCCGGCGGCAAGTGCGGAGGGCGGCGGCGACGCGCGGTGCGTAGCAGCGCCGGCGGTGAGCAGGCAGAGTACGGCAGGGCCCGGCGCAGCGGAGGGCGAGCGCGGGGGGAAGCGCTGGGGCGGCCAGCTAGCGCGCGGAGGGGGGCTGCGGTCACGGCGAGCGGGCGTCGACGGGAGGGAGGCGCGGGCGCGGCCGGGGGCAGGGGGGCGGACGCGGTCTGCGCGGCCAGCTGGGTGAGCGCCGCGGCCGGGGGCGACAAGATGGGCGCGGGCGCTGGGTTGCCATGGCCACGGCTAGGCAATCCCGTCGGCCGGGGTGGCGAAGGTGAGCAAGAGGGCAGGCGGAGCGAGTGGCCGGAGCGGGGGGCTGCGGCGCGGTGGCGCTGCTGTAGGGAGGAGGAGACGAGGTCGACGACGGCCGGAGGCGGCACTGCCCGCGGCGGAGCACGGGGTAGGCCGGCAGGGCGACGCGTTGGCGTACGGGGGCTATGTAGGCGGCCAGCGCGGCGGCTCGGGCATGGCGAGCGGTACGGTGGCGATGCGGTGACTGCGGTCGCGAGGCAGAGAAGAAGAGGGGCTCACGAGGGGGTCGCAGGGTCCGTGGCAGTGGGGGTCGGGGTGGTGGTCGAGGACGGCGGCGACGGTGGCGAGGCAGTCCGGCGGCAGCGATCGAAGGCCGGGGCGGCGTCGGGCGTCGAGCGGCGGGGAGGGATCGGGTCGATCCCGATCCAGTCGAAGAAGAAAAAAAGGGGGGGGAGTGTCGGTGGGAGGGAGAGGGGATATTTTCCCCCACTGTGGAGTGGGGGTTATAGGCTGAGGGGGTAGTGGGCCGAGGCCCAGTAGGCCAGGGGGGCCTTTGCTTTGTTTTTTTGTTTGTTCCTTTTTTTTTGTAATGTTTTCCTTTTCTTAATTTTCTTTTACTTCTAATCTGTTTTAGTTTAGTTTCAACAAAATACAAAATTGACACCTAAAATAGTGTTACAATTTAGGCCACTACCACAAACAGTTTAGCACTGAAATAAAATAGGTTTGAAATTGTTTATTATTTTAAAAGCATTAGAATATCTGTTTTGCCACTGCCTTATTTATTTAAGTGCATTTAAATCTTTTATAAGACTGTGGTTTCTTCACCATAAGTACTTATGATTTAATTGAACCATTTAGAACATTTTAGTTTTAGTATTTGAAAAATTTTATTGTTTGACTTTATTTTAAATTTGAAATTTGAACGGGATTTGTATCATCGCAAGATTAGCAACAGTAATCGTGCTGACGTGGCACCATTAGCGGATGGTTACTGTAGCTTAACTACCCGGGCGTCACAATTCTCCTCCACTACAAGAAATCTCGTACCGAGATTTAAGCGGTGGGGTAAGGGGGGATAGGTGCTGGTAGCGAAAAGCTAACGAGTCTTCTCGGTCTTGGCTGCCCTTCCGAAGAGGTTGATCTGTTTCGTTGATGTCTTCATTTCTCTGTTTCAAGTCATCGTGATCAAGTCGTCATCCTTTCTTCGGGATCTCCATCGTCCTACGAACGCGACCAGGGGGAAAACTTTGGAGGAACGTATCTCCACGAAGTATGTGCATCTGACAGTGAATTCAGAAAGTGATACACGAAGTACCCTACGCGTAGTATTTCAGTGAATGCATTGAGAACAATAAGCGATGGTACCAATGTTTCAAACGGGTAGGCAGTCATTCGATGCCTAACCAGAAGCTGGAATGGGGTCTTAATCAACGAGAATAATATGGTGTTTGGTACCAGGATGAAACATGGTATAATTTAGCTCGTGAATCATATACGAAGCCAGGTGCAAAGGATACCATAGAATTCAGGTTTGTAAAGAAGAGTCAGGTTTCGATCCAGCGGACCTGTGGGTTATGGGCCCACCATGTGGGTTAAGAGTAGGAAGGGTGGTGACATCTTGCACAGCCTCGACAGGGAGGCATGTCAGTGGATAGCTTGTCAGCTATGTCGTCAACGATGTCGGTACCAAGGACGAGGAACGAAGAGAACCATTTTCCCGCTCGTTGAAACGAGGCGGACCAATAGGCAAAGTTCTCATCCATCGGTGGTTACCGGAATGTTATCAACGATAGAATCAATGTCTTCTGACAGAGTTGTACAACGAGGTGTTTACATAAGCAGAGAATTATTACTGCTTAGATCATGTAGATCAAGGAAAGGTTAAACAAACAAATGGAAAGGAAAATTGTGATTACTCACAATTATTAGGAGTATATCCTTCCCATGGACAAGAAGAACATGGCATGCAGGATAGGAGAGAAAGTACCCAACCATTCATATAAAGAGGCAAGGATTAATCAAGATGTTACCCATACAACGGTGTTTGGATAACTGACCAAGAAACATTTAGCATTGGGCTTCAAATGCTCTTGTTGAAAATCGGATTACCATAGACATGCTTCGAGATAGCATTGGCATGGTCTTCAAGCAAAGGTCGGACTTGGATACACAAAGGATTTACCAGGAACAACTTATAGAAAAAGTCTTACCATTTCCTCCTGGAAGAATGGCTATCCTTGCAAAAGAAATTATAATGATGGGTCCTCTAGCCCGGGGTGCTAGGCATGACATCATATTACCGGGTCATCAAAGGACCAATATTATAACTCCTAGAAAGTTGTCCCAACTATCATATCTGACCGAGATTCAGATCCGATTGGTGTCATGATACCCCAGAATCAGGATGTTCGAGAAGAAAAGGTGCAACACAAATCGACAAAATGACATTGCAAGATCCTCGGGAAATGAAATATGGGAGCAGGTTCCCGAATCAATAATTCATCCTTAAACCAAGGAGAGGATGAGGAGGTGGCTGATGGGTTCAGCGACAATCCATCGAGAATTCCAAATGGATGGATTTCCAAAATAATGTGAACAAGAAGATGACACTTGTCAATTAAAATGATATAATGTTGTATGCTCGAGGAAAACATACACCATTAATCATTAGTTGAACGGTGTGTCCGAAATATGACCTAGGCAGCAAGATCAATGTTAGAGTGACGATTCAATAACCATCAGTCTAAGAACGAACGGTCGATCGTTAACTTCAAAGCAATAGGGTTGCTAGAAGTATAGAATTCAAGTAGCATCGTTAGTCTATTGGTATCCCGGTTAAAAACAACACGGGCACCAAGGAAGATTGGTGATGGTGAGAAGTATCATCATACCGAGAATTCCTAAGATGTGGAGCAATCCCCACAACATTCTCGTCATAAAAGACAATAATACTACAAGGCAAAACACAACACTAGCTTGAGAGCAAGTTGTATTCATAATGTGGACAAGTCACGATGAAAGGAAGCCAAGGGTGTTGTCGATGATATTAAAAATCATCGAGGACAAGGAGGGTATTTCTCATCATGAACACAGTTGACATCTCTGAAGAAGTCATAGTGTTGAAGGTGATCCGACACATTTGTCGGGAAGTTTCAAGAGGATGCAATCAAACAACAACGGCAAAAAGCAAGGGAATGATGAAGTGGCAAGTTAATGGATCAATATAAAAGATGCAAGCTCGGAACCAAAATTGCCTTTCAAGACAAGCAACATGATGTTGGAAGCTCGACTAAGTCGTGCTCACACACTGAAGAATTCGTGCACCAGAGAAGGACGAGGTAGCACAGCCAAAGATAGCAAGACCAGGATGTACCCGATAGTCTAGGAATAAACCAGATTGAGTTTAAAAATTTCCCAGTAACATCTACTAGGGGTGTTGAATTTTTAGAGCGGATTTGATTTACTAAACGGTGTCCTCGGTTGACGGCAACCTAGAACCCGTAGAGTGATTATGACAAGCAAAGGTATTACTTCATCAAAAGTTCAAAAGGTGTAGTGCAAAGGCATGAAATCCTCGAGATATCAGAGGGTAAAGCTCGAAGGTAGAACACGATAGAAGTTGAACTAGGTCATTGACCTATGACAGTAGATACTTTAACCTTGTCAAAAATTGACGAGGCCTGGACTGGATTTATTCCAGATATATTGAATAAGCACAACATGGTCGGAACCATAACTGCAAGGGATCAAATTTATTGACTCCAAAAGAATCATACAGTTGGATAATCATTTTGCAAGAAGCTTCTGAGACGGTCTACATCATTTTCATGGGCATGAACACAAAGTTCAAGGTCGACTCCCACTTCTTTAATGCATAACATTTCATTCACCTCTCGCTTTGATAAAACGGTAGTGTTGGGATTTTATCTGGTAGAACACCGGAAGGGTATGACTTGTGAAAACTTTTGGGTTCTCACGGATTAGGGGAAGGCATAGGTTCAACCCATCGGGCATCTTAGTAACATATACCACGAGTTTCAAAAGTAAATACTCGAGCTCAAAAGCAGAGCATGGTTGACCAAGCAGGGGATACAATTTACCAAAGGCATCATGTATCAGGGGAAGAACTCGCAAAGGTGATTGAATATCAAGGGCACTATCGGATAATATTTCAACAAAGTATCGAGCGATCCACAACAGAGCTGATGTGAGTATCGGTATTCACTCAGAGGAAGAAGAATGCAGAGGCATCAGATTCAAGAATCACCTGATTAGTATGAAGCTTAAATAGAAAGAAATTATGGTTTCCAAAACGAAGGATCAGAAGCAGACGCTCTGATCCAGGATGGATAAGTTGAAAACACTTAGTTGGACAATCAATAAAGTTTTGAATTGCCGAGAACCAACTCATGTCTGGAATGACGTCTGAGTCGGAAAGATAATTCTATAAAGGATAACCCGATGATTGCGTGCATACGCACACATTGAATCAATAGGCCCAAAATGGCCAAGACAATGGATGTTAACGAAGACTACTAGTCATATGGATTTAACCATAATGCAAGCAGGCAATAACTTTAAGGGTAACAGGCTGCAGAGGATTTTCAAAAGATCGAACAGTATTCCGAAGAATTTTGTGAGACACATGAGCAATTGAGAAGAACGGGTCCTCGATAAATGTGAGGAAATAACCGTAAGGGTTTTCATGCGAAATAAAACTGCAAGACAGTAAACTCAAAGGATTCTCGAAACAACAGAGAATATTTCGAGGCATATTGTAACAACAAGAGCGACGAGTAACAATCATGAGAATGACAAATGCACACAGATATCCGTAGGGATATATCGGTGGCAGTGAATTGCAAAGGCGATGGGCATAAGGGTCTCTGAAAAATATCAAGGGCTATCCTCGGAATCTTCTGACGAAGCAGGTGATCTTCCGGAATGAGGACTCTCCGGGAGAAATAGTTACGAGAACCTAGAGTCAGAGTTAGTAAAATCTTTTAACCTGAATAGAAGAGAGATCAGAGTCCCAGAGTATAGACGATGAGTAAAAGATCCTAATACCACCCATTGGTGTTGTGGGCCCGTAAGCCACACAACAAGTTAGTAAATTTGTTTTTCAAAGACTAGACTCAACTTCGGCCAAGGAGTTGGATAGGGGGATTCCTACAGGCAGTCGGCTCTGATACCAACTTGTGACGCCCCCGATTTGACCGTACACTAATCATGCACGCAAATGTGTACGACCAAGATCAGGGACTCACTGGAAGATATCACAACACAACTCTAGACACAAATTAAAATAATACAAGCTTTATATTACAAGCCAGGGGCCTCGAGGGCTCGAATACATAAGCTCGAAACACAAGAGTTAGCGGAAGCAATAATATCTGAGTACAGACATAAGTTAAACAAGTTTGCCTTAAGAAGGCTAGCACAAATATAGCAACGATCGAAAAGGCAAGGCCTCCTGCCTGGGACCTCCTAACTACTCCTCGAAGCCGAACTCCATGTAGAAACATCATCGGGATCTTCTGGCTCCTGGACTCCATCAATCTGGTTGCATCATCCGAGAAGAAGGAACAAGAGGGGAAAAAGGGGAGAAAAGCAACCGTGAGTACTCATCCAAAGTACTCGCAAGCAAGGATCTATACTACAAATGCAATGGTATCTGTGTAAAGGGGTAATATATGTGGGTTAAACTACAGAATGCCAGAATAAGAGGGGGATAGCTAATCCAATCGAAGACTACGCTTCTGGCAACCTCCATCTTGCAGCAGTAGATAAGAGTAGCTGGAAAGTAACAGGTATCCTTGCTTCTCGCAGCCTCCGTCTTGCAGCAGCAGAATAGAATAGATGGTAAGTTCACCAAGTAACAACGTATAGCATAATCCTACCCGGCGATCCTCCCCTCATCGCCCTGTGGGAAAGCGATCACCGGGTTGTATCTGGAACTTGTCTGGGTGTGTTTTATTAAGTATCCAGTTCTAGTTGTCATGAGGTCAGAGTACAACTCCGGGTCCTCCTTTTACCGAGGGACACGGCTATTCGAATAGATTAACTTCCCTGCAGGGGTGCACCACATAACCCAGCACGCTTGATCCCATTTGGCCGGACACACTTTCCAGGGTCATGCCCGGCCTCGGAAGATCAACACGTCGCAGCCCTACCTAAGCACAACAGAGAGGTCAGCACGCCGGTCTAAACCCTAAGCGCACGGGGGTCTGGGCCCATCGCCCAATGCACACATGCACGTTGCGAGGGCGGCCGGTAAGCAGACCTAGCCTCTCCTAATACCAGAGTAGGCTTTCCAGTCCAATCCGGCGCGCGCCGCTAAGTCGCTGACGTCAAGAAGGCTTCGGCTGATACTACGACGTCGAGTGCCCATAACTGTTCCCACGCAGCTGGTTAGTGCGTATAGACCAAATGGCCAGACTCAGATCAAATACCAAGATCCCGTTAAACGTGTTATTATGAAATAACCGCGGACAACGACCAGGGCCAGGCCCACCTGTCTCCTAGGTGGTCGCAACCCGCCCTGTCGCTCCGCCACAAAGTATCCATCAGGGGACTGTCGGGAACCCAGGCCCACCACTACCTGGGTGGAACCACCTGCCCCTTCAGCCCCCAACTCCGAATTATCATCATGTGTATGTAAAGTAAGTATATAGTATGTACCCGTGATCACCACCTGAGTGATCACGGCCCGATAGTATAGCATGGCAGACGGACAAGAATGAAGGGCCACTGATGGAATACTAGCATCCTATACTAAGCATTATGATGGCAGGTACAAGTATCAACAGTTGTAGCAACAATGACAGGCTATGCAACAGAATAGGATTAACCGAACAGTAACATGCTACACTACTCTAATGCAAGCAGAAGAGAGAAGAATAGGCGATATCTGGTGATCAAAGGGGGGGGGGGGGCTTGCCTGGAAGCCCTGTAGACAAAAGGAATCTTCGGAAGCGTAGCCGTAGTCGAACACCGCAGCATCAATGGTCTCGGGGTCTATCACAGTATCGGAGTCTACCAAAAATAAGCAACGAAGGGGAAACAAATAAATAACAGAGCAAACAATAGCACACAAAGCATAACAGGGAAATACGCAGTGCTACGTGTGACCTAACGCGGTGCTCGGTGATACAGGCGAAGAGGAATAACATCCGGGAAAGTATTCCCGGTGTTAGGCATTTTCGGGCAGACGAAACGGAGGGGAAATTTGCATGTTCGGTATGATAGAGATGTGTGGCGGACGAACGGACCGCGTATTTGGGTTCGTCTCGTCGTTCTGAGCAACTTTCATGTACAAAGTTTTTTCATCCGAGTTACGGTTTAAAAGATATGATTTTCTAAAGTTTTTATTAATTTCTAGAATTTAATATTAATTAAATTAATTCGAAAAAGGTTTATGACATCAGCATGACATCATGCTGACGTCAGCATGGTTGACTGGTCAACCTGACCAGTGGGTCCCACCTGTCATTGACTGTCTAATTAACTAATAGTTTAGTTAGGTTAATTAGGATTTAGTTAATTATAGGTTAGGTTAATTAATGATTAGATTAATCTTAAATGTGATTAATTAACTTAATTAATTTGTTAATTAATTAATTAATATAATTATTTATCTATTTATTTAATATTATTATTGTTTATTTACTATTACTTTTTTTAATCTTTTTTTTGTTTTCTTTTTTTTGTTCTGGCCGTGGGGGCCCCTTGTCATAGGGCCATAGGCCCCTTAGCGGTTCGGGCGTGAAGCGTTGGGCTGGGGGCGCTGGCGCCCGACACCCGACTGGGCGGACACCCAGATCGAAGGATCGGGGAGGGGCGCCGGCCACGGCGTGGTGAGGCCGGGCGGCGAGCCGAGGCGCGTGGGGAAGGGCTCCCCGGAGCCGCTGGGAGCAGCAGCTGTGGCCGGGCACGGCCGCCCGGGGCGGGGCCGGCGGCAAGTGCGGAGGGCGGCGGCGACGCGCGGTGCGTAGCAGCGCCGGCGGTGAGCAGGCAGAGTACGGCAGGGCCCGGCGCAGCGGAGGGCGAGCGCGGCGGAAAGCGCTGGGGCGGCCAGCTAGCGCGCGGAGGGGGGCTGCGGTCACGGCGAGCGGGCGTCGACGGGAGGGAGGCGCGGGCGCGGCCGGGGGCAGGGGGCGGACGCGGTCGGCGCGGCCAGCTGGGTGAGCGCCGCGGCCGGGGGCGACAAGATGGGCGCGGGCGCTGGGTTGCCATGGCCACGGCTAGGCAATCCCATCGGCCGGGGTGGCGAAGGCGAGCAAGAGGGGAGGCGGAGCGAGTGGCCGGAGCGGGGGGCTGCGGCGCGGTGGCGCTGCTGTAGGGAGGAGGAGACGAGGTCGACGACGGCCGGAGGCGGCACTGCCCGCGGCGGAGCACGGGATAGGCCGGCAGGGCGACGCGTCGGCGTACGGGGGCTATGTAGGCGGCCAGCGCGGCGGCTCGGGCATGGCGAGCGGTACGGTGGCGATGCGGTGACTGCGGTCGCGAGGCAGAGAAGAAGAGGGGCTCACGAGGGGGTCGCAGGGTCCGTGGCAGTGGGGGTCGGGGTGGTGGTCGAGGACGGCGGCGACGGTGGCGAGGCAGTCCGGCGGCAGCGATCGAAGGCCGGGGCGGCGTCGGGCGTCGAGCGGCTGGGAGGGATCGGGTCGATCCCGATCCAGTCGAAGAAGAAAAAAAAGGGGGGGAGTGTCGGTGGGAGGGAGAGGGGATATTTTCCCCCACTGTGGGGTGGGGGTTATAGGCTGAGGGGGTAGTGGGCCGAGGCCCAGTAGGCCAGGGGGGCCTTTGCTTTGTTTTTTTTGTTTGTTCCTTTTTTTTGTAATGTTTTCCTTTTCTTAATTTTCTTTTACTTCTAATCTGTTTTAGTTTAGTTTCAACAAAATACAAAATTGACACCTAAAATAGTGTTACAATTTAGGCCACTACCACAAACAGTTTAGCACTGAAATAAAATAGGTTTGAAATTGTTTATTATTTTAAAAGCATTAGAATATCTGTTTTGCCACTGCCTTATTTATTTAAGTGCATTTAAATCTTTTATAAGACTGTGGTTTCTTCACCATATGTACTTATGATTTAATTGAACCATTTATAACATTTTAGTTTTAGTATTTGAAAACTTTTATTGTTTGACTTTATTTTAAATTTGAAATTTGAACGGGATTTGTATCATCGCAAGATTAGCAACAGTAATCGTGCTGACGTGGCACCATTAGCGGATGGTTACTGTAGCTTAACTACCCGGGCGTCACAATTCTCCTCCACTACAAGAAATCTCGTACCGAGATTTAAGCGGTGGGGTAAGGGGGGATAGCTGCTGGTAGCGAAAAGCTAGCGAGTCTTCTCGGTCTTGGCTGCCCTTCCGAAGAGGTTGATCTGTTTCGTTGATGTCTTCATTTCTCTGTTTCAAGTCATCGTGATCAAGTCGTCATCCTTTCTTCGGGATCTCCATCGTCCTACGAACGCGACCAGGGGGAAAACTTTGGAGGAACGTATCTCCACGAAGTATGTGCATCTGACAGTGAATTCAGAAAGTGATACACGAAGTACCCTACGCGTAGTATTTCAGTGAATGCATTGAGAACAATAAGCGATGGTACCAAAGTTTCAAACGGGTAGGCAGTCATTCGATGCCTAACCAGAAGCTGGAATGGGGTCTTAATCAACGAGAATAATATGGTGTTTGGTACCAGGATGAAACATGGTATAATTTAGCTCGTGAATCATATACGAAGCCAGGTGCAAAGGATACCATAGAATTCAGGTTTGTAAAGAAGAGTCAGGTTTCGATCTAGCGGACCTGTGGGTTATGGGCCCACCATGTGGGTTAAGAGTAGGAAGGGTGGTGACATCTTGCACAGCCTCGACAGGGAGGCATGTCAGTGGATAGCTTGTCAGCTATGTCGTCAACGATGTCGGTACCAAGGACGAGGAACGAAGAGAACCATTTTCCCGCTCGTTGAAACGAGGCGGACCAATAGGCAAAGTTCTCATCCATCGGTGGTTACCGGAATGTTATCAACGATAGAATCAATGTCTTCTGACAGAGTTGTACAACGAGGTGTTTACATAAGCAGAGAATTATTACTGCTTAGATCATGTAGATCAAGGAAAGGTTAAACAAACAAATGGAAAGGAAAATTGTGATTACTCACAATTATTAGGAGTATATCCTTCCCATGGACAAGAAGAACATGGCATGCAGGATAGGAGAGAAAGTACCCAACCATTCATATAAAGAGGCAAGGATTAATCAAGATGTTACCCATACAACGGTGTTTGGATAACTGACCAAGAAACATTTAGCATTGGGCTTCAAATGCTCTTGTTGAAAATCGGATTACCATAGACATGCTTCGAGATAGCATTGGCATGGTCTTCAAGCAAAGGTCGGACTTGGATACACAAAGGATTTACCAGGAACAACTTATAGAAAAAGTCTTACCATTTCCTCCTGGAAGAATGGCTATCCTTGCAAAAGAAATTATAATGATGGGTCCTCCAGCCCGGGGTGCTAGGCATGACATCATATTACCGGGTCATCAAAGGACCAATATTATAACTCCTAGAAAGTTGTCCCAACTATCATATCTGACCGAGATTCAGATCCGATTGGTGTCATGATACCCCAGAATCAGGATGTTCGAGAAGAAAAGGTGCAACACAAATCGACAAAATGACATTGCAAGATCCTCGGGAAATGAAATATGGGAGCAGGTTCCCGAATCAATAATTCATCCTTAAACCAAGGAGAGGATGAGGAGGTGGCTGATGGGTTCAGCGACAATCCATCGAGAATTCCAAATGGATGGATTTCCAAAATAATGTGAACAAGAAGATGACACTTGTCAATTAAAATGATATAATGTTGTATGCTCGAGGAAAACATACACCATTAATCATTAGTTGAAAGGTGTGTCCGAAATATGACCTAGGCAGCAAGATCAATGTTAGAGTGACGATTCAATAACCATCAGTCTAAGAACGAACGGTCGATCGTTAACTTCAAAGCAATAGGGTTGCTAGAAGTATAGAATTCAAGTAGCATCGTTAGTCTATTGGTATCCCGGTTAAAAACAACACGGGCACCAAGGAAGATTGGTGATGGTGAGAAGTATCATCATACCGAGAATTCCTAAGATGTGGAGCAATCCCCACAACATTCTCGTCATAAAAGACAATAATACTACAAGGAAAAACACAACACTAGCTTGAGAGCAAGTTGTATTCATAATGTGGACAAGTCACGATGAAAGGAAGCCAAGGGTGTTGTCGATGATATTAAAAATCATCGAGGACAAGGAGGGTATTTCTCATCATGAACACAGTTGACATCTCTGAAGAAGTCATAGTGTTGAAGGTGATCCGGCACATTTGCCGGGAAGTTTCAAGAGGATGCAATCAAACAACAACGGCAAAAAGCAAGGGAATGATGAAGTGGCAAGTTAATGGATCAATATAAAAGATGCAAGCTCGGAACCAAAATTGCCTTTCAAGACAAGCAACATGATGTTGGAAGCTCGACTAAGTCGTGCTCACACACTGAAGAATTCGTGCACCAGAGAAGGACGAGGTAGCACAACCAAAGATAGCAAGACCAGGATGTACCCGATAGTCTAGGAATAAACCAGATTGAGTTTAAAAATTTCCCAGTAACATCAACTAGGGGTGTTGAATTTTTAGAGCGGATTTGATTTACTAAACGGTGTCCTCAGTTGACGGCAACCTAGAACCCGTAGAGTGATTATGACAAGCAACGGTATTACTTCATCAAAAGTTCAAAAGGTGTAGTGCAAAGGCATGAAATCCTCTAGATATCAGAGGGTAAAGCTCGAAGGTAGAACACGATAGAAGTTGAAATAGGTCATTGCTCGAAGGTAGAACACGATAGAAGTTGAACTAGGTCATTGACCTATGACAGTAGATACTTTAACCTTGTCAAAAATTGACGAGGCCTGGACTGGATTTATTCCAGATATATTGAATAAGCACAACATGGTAGGAACCATAACTGCAAGGGATCAAATTTATTGACTCCGAAAGAATCATACAGTTGGATAATCATTTTGCAAGAAGCTTCTGAGACTGTCTACATCATTTTCATGGGCATGAACACAAAGTTCAAGGTCGACTCCCACTTCTTTAATGCATAACATTTCATTCACCTCTCGCTTTGATAAAACGGTAGTGTTGGGATTTTATCTGGTAGAACACCGGAAGGGTATGACTTGTGAAAACTTTTGGGTTCTCACGGATTAGGGGAAGGCATAGGTTCAACCCATCGGGCATCTTAGTAACATATACCACGAGTTTCAAAAGTAAATACTCCAGCTCAAAAGCAAAGCATGGTTGACCAAGCAGGGGATACAATTTACCAAAGGCATCATGTATCAGGGGAAGAACTCGCAAAGGTGATTGAATATCAAGGGCACTATCGGATAATATTTCAACAAAGGATCGAGCGATCCACAACAGAGCTGATGTGAGTATCGGTATTCACTCAGAGGAAGAAGAATGCAGAGGCATCAGATTCAAGAATCACCTGATTAGTATGAAGCTTAAATAGAAAGAAATTATGGTTTCCAAAATGAAGGATCAGAAGCAGACGCTCTGATCCAGGATGGATAAGTTGAAAACACTTAGTTGGACAATCAATAAAGGTTTGAATTGCCGAGAACCAACTCATGTCTGGAATGACGTCTGAGTCGGAAAGATAATTCTATAAAGGATAACCCGATGATTGCGTGCATACGCACACATTGAATCAATAGGCCCAAAATGGCCAAGACAATGGATGTTAACGAAGACTACTAGTCATATGGATTTAACCATAATGCAAGCAGGCAATAACTTTAAGGGTAACAGGCTACAGAGGATTTTCAAAAGATCGAACAGTATTCCGAAGAATTTTGTGAGACACATGAGCAATTGAGAAGAACGGGTCCTCGATAAATGTGAGGAAATAACCGTAAGGGTTTTCATGCGAAATAAAACTGCAAGACAGTAAACTCAAAGGATTCTCGAAACAACGGAGAATATTTCGAGGCATATTGTAACAACAAGAGCGACGAGTAACAATCATGAGAATGACAAATGCACACAGATATCCGTAGGGATATATCGGTGGCAGTGAATTGCAAAGGCGATGGGCATAAGGGTCTCTGAAAAATATCGAGGGCTATCCTCAGAATCTTCTGACGAAGCAGGTGATCTTCCGGAATGAGGACTCTCCGGGAGAAATAGTTACGAGAACCTAGAGTCAGAGTTAGTAAAATCTTTTAACCTGAATAGAAGAGAGATCAGAGTCCCAGAGTATAGACGATGAGTAAAAGATCCTAATACCACCCATTGGTGTTGTGGGCCCGTAAGCCACACAACAAGTTAGTAAATTTGTTTTTCAAAGACTAGACTCAACTTCGGCCAAGGAGTTGGATAGGGGGATTCCTACAGGCAGCCGGCTCTGATACCAACTTGTGACGCCCCCGATTTGATCGTACACTAATCATGCACGCAAATGTGTACGACCAAGATCAGGGACTCACTGGAAGATATCACAACACAACTCTAGACACAAATTAAAATAATACAAGCTTTATATTACAAGCCAGGGGCCTCGAGGGCTCGAATACATAAGCTCGAAACACATGAGTTAGCGGAAGCAATAATATCTGAGTACAGACATAAGTTAAACAAGTTTGCCTTAAGAAGGCTAGCACAAATATAGCAACGATCGAAAAGGCAAGGCCTCCTGCCTGGGACCTCCTAACTACTCCTCGAAGCCGAACTCCATGTAGAAACATCATCGGGATCTTCTGGCTCCTGGACTCCATCAATCTGGTTGCATCATCCGAGAAGAAGGAACAAGAGGGGAAAAAGGGGAGAAAAGCAACCGTGAGTACTCATCCAAAGTACTCGCAAGCAAGGATCTATACTACAAATGCAATGGTATCTGTGTAAAGGGGTAATATATGTGGGTTAAACTACAGAATGCCAGAATAAGAGGGGGATAGCTAATCCAATCGAAGACTACGCTTCTGGCAACCTCCATCTTGCAGCAGTAGATAAGAGTAGCTGGAAAGTAACAGGTATCCTTGCTTCTCGCAGCCTCCGTCTTGCAGCAGCAGAATAGAATAGATGGTAAGTTCACCAAGTAACAACGTATAGCATAATCCTACCCGGCGATCCTCCCCTCGTCGCCCTGTGGGAAAGCGATCACCGGGTTGTATCTGGAACTTGTCTGGGTGTGTTTTATTAAGCATCCAGTTCTAGTTGTCATGAGGTCAGAGTACAACTCCGGGTCGTCCTTTTACCGAGGGACACGGCTATTCGAATAGATTAACTTCCCTGCAGGGGTGCACCACATAACCCAGCACGCTTGATCCCATTTGGCCGGACACACTTTCCAGGGTCATGCCCGGCCTCGGAAGATCAACACGTCGCAGCCCTACCTAAGCACAACAGAGAGGTCAGCACGCCGGTCTAAACCCTAAGCGCACGGGGGTCTGGGCCCATCGCCCAATGCACACCTGCACGTTGCGAGGGTGGCCGGTAAGCAGACCTAGCCTCTCCTAATACCAGAGTAGGCTTTCCAGTCCAATCCGGCGCGCCCCGCTAAGTCGCTGACGTCAAGAAGGCTTCGGCTGATACTACGACGTCGAGTGCCCATAACTGTTCCCACACAGCTGGTTAGTGCGTATAGACCAAATGGCCAGACTCAGATAAAATACCAAGATCCCGTTAAACGTGTTATTATGAAATAACCACGGACAACGACCAGGGCCAGGCCCACCTGTCTCCTAGGTGGTCGCAACCCGCCCTGTCGCTCCGCCACAAAGTATCCATCAGGGGACTGTCGGGAACCCAGGCCCACCACTACCTGGGTGGAACCACCTGCCCCTTCAGCCCCCAACTCCGAATTATCATCATGTGTATGTAAAGTATGTATATAGTATGTACCCGTGATCACCACCCGAGTGATCACGGCCCGATAGTATAGCATGGCAGACGGACAAGAATGAAGGGCCACTGATGGAATACTAGCATCCTATACTAAGCATTAGGATGGCAGGTACATGTATCAACAGTTGTAGCAACAATGACAGGCTATGCAACAGAATAGGAGTAACCGAACAGTAACATGCTACACTACTCTAATGCAAGCAGAAGAGAGAAAAATAGGCGATATCTGGTGATCAAAGGGGGGGCTTGCCTGGAAGCCCTGCAGACGAAAGGAATCTTCGGAAGCGTAGCCGTAGTCGAACACTGCAGCATCAATGGTCTCGGGGTCTATCACAGTATCGGAGTCTATCGAAAATAAGCAACGAAGGGGAAACAAATAAATAACAGAGCAAACAATAGCACACAAAGCATAACAGGGAAATACGCAGTGCTACGTGTGACCTAACGCGGTGCTCGGTGATACAGGCGAAGAGGAATAACATCCGGGAAAGTATTCCCGGTGTTAGGCATTTTCGGGCAGACGAAACGGAGGGGAAAGTTGCATGTTCGGTATGATAGAGATGTGTGGCGGACGAACGGACCGCGTATTCGGGTTCGTCTCGTCGTTCTGAGCAACTTTCATGTACAAAGTTTTTTCATCCGAGTTACGGTTTAAAAGATATGATTTTCTAAAGTTTTTATTAATTTCTAGAATTTAATATTAATTAAATTAATTCAAAAAAGGTTTATGACATCAGCATGACATCATGCTGATGTCAGCATGGTTGACTGGTCAACCCGACCAGTGGGTCCCACCTGTCATTGACTGTCTAATTAACTAATAGTTTAGTTAGGTTAATTAGGATTTAGTTAATTATAGGTTAGGTTAATTAATGATTAGATTAATCTTAAATGTGATTAATTAACTTAATTAATTTGTTAATTAATTAATTAATATAATTATTTATCTATTTATTTAATTTTATTATTGTTTATTTACTATTACTTTTTTTTAATCTTTTTTAAGTTTTCCTTTTTTTGTTCTGGCCGTGGGGGCCCCTTGTCATAGGGCCATAGGCCCCTTAGCGGTTCGGGCGTGAAGCGTTGGGCTGGGGGCGCTGGCGCCCGACACCCGACTGTGCGGACACCCAGATCGAAGGATCGGGGAGGGGCGCCGGCCACGGCGTGGTGAGGCCGGGCGGCGAGCCGAGGCGCGTGGGGAAGGGCTCCCCGGAGCCGCTGGGAGCAGCAGCTGTGGCCGGGCACGGCCGCTCGGGGCGGGGCCGGAGGCAAGTGCGGAGGGCGGCGACGACGCGCGGTGCGTAGCAGCGCCGGCGGTGAGCAGGCAGAGTACGGCAGGGCCCGGCGCAGCGGAGGGCGAGCGCGGGGGGAAGCGCTGGGGCGGCCAGCTAGCGCGCGGAGGGGGGCTGCGGTCACGGCGAGTGGGCGTCGACGGGAGGGAGGCGCGGGCGCGGCCGGGGGCAGGGGGGCGGACGCGGTCGGCGCGGCCAGCTGGGTGAGCGCCGCGGCCGGGGGCGACAAGATGGGCGCGGGCGCTGGGTTGCCATGGCCACGGCTAGGCAATCCCGTCGGCCGGGGTGGCGAAGGCGAGCAAGAGGGGAGGCGTTGCGAGTGGCCGGAGCGGGGGGCTGCGGCGCGGTGGCGCTGCTGTAGGGAGGAGGAGACGAGGTCGACGACGGCCGGAGGCGGCACTGCCCGCGACGGAGCACGGGGTAGGCCGGCAGGGCGACGCGTCGGCGTATGGGGGCTATGTAGGCGGCCAGCGCGGCGGCTCGGGCATGGCGAGCGGTACTGTGGCGATGCGGTGACTGCGGTCGCGAGGCAGAGAAGAAGAGGGGCTCACGAGGGGGTCGCAGGGTCCGTGGCAGTGGGGGTCGGGGTGGTGGTCGAGGACGGCGGCGACGGTGGCGAGGCAGTCCGGCGGCAGCGACCGAAGGTCGGGGCGGCGTCGGGCGTCGAGCGGCGGGGAGGGATCGGGTCGATCCCGATCCAGTCGAAGAACAAAAAAAATGGGGGGGAGTGTCGGTGGGAGGGAGAGGGGATATTTTCCCCCACTGTGGGGTGGGGGTTATAGGCTGAGGGGGTAGTGGGCCGAGGCCCAATAGGCCAGGGGGGCCTTTGCTTTGTTTTTTTTGTTTGTTCCTTTTTTTTGTAATGTTTTCCTTTTCTTAATTTTCTTTTACTTCTAATCTGTTTTAGTTTAGTTTCAACAAAATACAAAATTGACACCTAAAATAGTGTTACAATTTAGGCCACTACCACAAACAGTTTAGCACTGAAATAAAATAGGTTTGAAATTGTTTATTATTTTAAAAGCATTAGAATATCTGTTTTGCCACTGCCTTATTTATTTAAGTGCATTTAAATCTTTTATAAGACTGTGGTTTCTTCACCATAAGTACTTATGATTTAATTGAACCATTTAGAACATTTTAGTTTTAGTATTTGAAAACTTTTATTGTTTGACTTTATTTTAAATTTGAAATTTGAACGGGATTTGTATCATCGCAAGATTAGCAACAGTAATCGTGCTGACGTGGCACCATTAGCGGATGGTTACTGTAGCTTAACTACCCGGGCGTCACAACTCAGCAGCGAAGTGTCCCGCCACCCCGCAACGGCGACAAATCATCTTCTCCTTCTTGCGGAGCCATTTAGACAAACGATCCCTGGCCGGCTTGTCGACAACCTTGTCAGACGGCCCAGCATTCGGGTCCGGAACTTCGACTGAAGCAAGAGCCCGAACCACCTCCACCGCAGCATTATTGAGCACCGGAGGAGCCGCCCCCGAAATCTCCCCGGTAGGCACGTCAGGGGTATCCACGGCTTGCCGCGGTGGAGGAGGAGGATGTCGCCTGCCCCCTCCCCTACCTCCGCGGTACTTCCCCCGGAAGCGATGATTTGGACCCGAGGCACCCTCAACAAAACCACATGGTGGTCCGTAGAAACTATCGTGACAGTATCCTCCTTGCTGCCCGTTGCCACGGCCAACACCACCATCACCTTGCCAAGCATAACCCCGGCCACCGCCGGTAGATGAGGAGCCCCGATGCTGCCCCTCGCCGTACGCGTCATAACCATCATCGCCTCATCGTCTCCTTGGTGGGTTACGGTTAAAGAAACCGCCGCCGTCATCCTGGCCATGGCGCCCCCGTCCCGCCTCCGCCACGGCTGGTGCTGCCGCCGCACCATGACCAAGCGGTCGCGGGCCGCCGGACCTCGCGTGCCCCACGCCCCCGCCATGCAGTGGCTCAACCGGCTGAGCCGGCGCCCCTCGGGCTACACCCGCGGTGGCGGCTAGGGGAGCGGGCGTCTTCTCAGGCGGGGGACCATTGGCGCCCCGGCCAGCCATCCCAATGGAGCGCCGCGTCCAGCAGCGAGGGAAGCCAGGCACAGCTCCAGCGGGGCGAACCCTAGCATGAATCGATAGAGGAGCAGGAGGGCTCGCGCAGACGTCGTTTTCTCGATCGAATCCCAGAACTAGATCGCTGCGACGGGTTACTACACGGGCCGGGACTCCAGCGCCGCGTAGCCCACTCTCCATCCCACCGACCTGGTCTCCAACGCCCTTGGGCTGCAGACCCGAGCCCTCCCCCTGTCTGGCCCAACTAGGCCCAGGAGGAAATTCAAACAAGCTCTCCTCGCCGCACGGATCTCGGACGCCTGGCTAGCCGCCAGCGCCGCCGGTGCCGCCGCCACCACCGTCCTCGACCCAAAATTCTTCCTCCTCTCAACTCTTTTCCAAGTCTCCAAAGGCATAAGATCAAACAACGTAATATTCGGGAGACGTACCTTCGGAAAAGGGCCATGCCATGGCCGGATCGCCGTCGCCGCCGTCCGCCGATGCACGACTCGCCGGACGATCTCCACCTCCATCTCCTTCGAAACCCCGACCCTCGCCGGATCATCGCATGGCACCATCGAGTCCACCAGCAATGCCAACTCCTTCTCCTCATATCCCGCCTCTAACGCCTCGCAGATCAGATCGGAAGCCGTCGGCGACGAGGGCTCCGGCGACCCGGCGCCGTCCTCATCGTCCTCCTCGTCGTCGTCTACAGTCAGCGCCCAGAAACGTCCTCCGACGTGCCGGCCGCCCGAAGTGCCGGCCGCCCTGGTCGCCTCCGCCATCCTCCAAGGTATTAGGTGGTGATGTAGTGCCCAAATATAGCACTATAGCAGTCAGCATAGATCTAAAGCAGCCGCTGGGACGTTCCTCCCTAGGGGGGGGGGGGGTCTGGAGATACGCGACGACATCATCATGCGTCTCTTCGCTCTCGCACTGGAGCTGCTGTGGAGAAACGGCACCGTGCTGTTACTCATGTTGGCAGCGGCCTTTACCTGGGTACAAACAGGGCAGACACTCAACTTGGTGGTTCCTCTCCTCCTGTCCTGGATCGAAACTACTATATGGGTGTGGAAGCTGATTCTCACACTGGTGCTAACATAGCTCAGACTACAATGGGAACTCAAACTGAGATTAGAACCCTTTGCCAGGGCAGTACAATGGAACTCGGGCAGGATCATACTAGTCAGAGTATGGATGTTGATTGTCACTTGGGGCAAAAGCGGATCAGTTAACAAATTGGGCAGCGACGCATGGCCCTAACGCACCTCGGGCACCATGAAAGCCATTGCCTGGAACTGTCGAGGCATGGGCCGGGGCCTCAGCAATGATCATATGATGTTTCTGGCCAATCTCATCCGTTCCACTAAAGCTCGGGTAATTTTTCTGTCCGAAATTAAGTCATCTGAAGTTTGTCATTGCGATCTTGTTAATCATTACTTGCAGGTTCGTTGAAGAGATGGTGCAAAAAGAAGAAGCCTATTCAACAGGAGTTACATGAATTGGAAGAGAAAATCAAGCGGTTTCAATTGCAGCCACCCCATAGGCAGGATCGTGCATTAGAAAGCTCTCTCACAATCAGGTATGAGCAATACATTTCCAAGCTAAATTAATACTACAAGCGAAGGGCCAAGAAAAGTTGGGCTAAAGATGGTGATAGGAACACAAGGTTCTTTCAACAAGCTGTGTTAAAACTCAGGAGGAGGAACACTATATTTTCTATTAAGGATGAGCATGATGTTGTTCACTTTAAGCCTAATCTTATAGCTAATACTTTTGTCAATTATTTCAAGTTTATATTTTCCTCCCCTAATATGAATACTTGTAGAAGACCTTACATTGTATCGCAACCTTTGTCTCAACCAATTGATCCAAATTATTCCATTCCAGACAAGAATGAGATCTTGCAAATTCGAACCTGGCCCAGATGCTTTCAATGTGGAATTCTACCTGGCAACATGGGATTGGATTGGAGATGATGTCACTGCTTTGGTTACCAGTTTTTATAACACAAGTATCTTACCCCCTCACATTGGTGACACTAACATTGCTCTCATCCCTAAAAAGCTTGTCCCACAAGTCCCTACTGATTATAGACCTATTAGTCTTTGTAATGTTATCTATAAGATCATTGCTAAATCTTTGGCCAATAGATTCAAATCCCATCTGCGTGATTATATTGACCTCGCTCAGCAAGCTTTTATTCAAGGTCGTAGAATTAGCGACAACATCATTATTGCCGAAGAAATCACTCACTCCTTTGCTCTTAAGTCTTGGAATCACAGTGCTTTTATGCTTAAAATTGATCTTGCTAAAGCTTTTAATCGTATTGAATGGAATTTCATTGTTTCAGCTCTTGAATGTAAAGGATTGCATGCTCATTTCATTAATTTAATTTATGCATGCATCTCCTAGCCTTCGTTCTCAGTCATTATCAATGGTCAACCAACTCATAGATTTAAAATCAATAGGGGTATTAGACAAGGATGTCCTATGTCCCCCTATCTTTTTGTGCTTGCCATTAATGAACTTTCTCTTACTCTCAATGATGCCATGGCTGCTAACCACCTTCAAGGTATTTTGCTTGGGCCAAATTGTCCCCCTGTCCACTCTTTGCTCTTTGCAGATGACCTTCTGGTGTGTGGCCAAGCTAATTTGCAAGAAGCTAGTATGATTGCTCACATCATCCATCATTTTTGCGCTCTCTCAGGTCAAATTCTGAATTGGTCTAAGTCGGCAATATTGTTTAGTTCTAATGTTAATCAAATGGTCATTACTGATATTAAGACCATTTTCCATGTTCCTTCCATGGATGACAATTTTATTCATTTGGGCCACCCTTTTATTCTTCCTGCCAAAAATAGAGAATTTGCTTACAACTTTGTCATTGATAGATTCATGGCCAAGCTTCCTACCTATAAGGCTAACATGCTTTCCCATGCAGCTAGGTTAGAGCTTATTCGGTTTGTTTTTTCTTCCATTCCGGTCTATTACATGTCAAATATTTTGTTTAGCAAAAAGTTTATTTCCAAACTTACTTCTATTATCAGAATTTTTTGGTGGACAGGAATTAAGGAAGACAATTCTTCGAAAGGTCTTTGCCTTAGGGCATGGAAGGATATATGCACTCCTAAGGAGGAGGGAGGTTTGGGAATAAGAAATCTTCAAGCCATGAACCAAGGTCTTATTCTTGCCTCTGCATGGAGACTTGCTAATGCTCCCAACTCGAATTTGTCTCTTGTATTCAAGTCTAAGTATTTTTCGGATACTTCCATATGGACTGCTACTTCTAGCCCTCCAAAATCAGGTTTCTGGTCATCTATTCTTAGAATGCTCCGTAAACTCAAAGCTCATTACTTATACCATATCACCCAAGGGAACATTTCCATTTGGAATACCCCTTGGTGCACGACTTGGAGTAATATTCAAGATCATCTAATTATCCAACCTGTTGGTTTCATCTATCCTGCTCGAGTTAGTGACCTTAGGCTGCCAGGGCAAAAAGCATGGAACAATGATCTTATATAATCTCTTTTTGACGAGCCCATGGCATCTATAATCATTCACACTACCATAATTCAGGAAAATTGCCCAGATATTCTTGTTTGGGATCTTACTCCTAATGGAAAGTGTAGCTCAAAGTCTACTTATAAGTTACTCCCTCCGTCCCAAAATAAGTGTCTCAACTTTGTACTAGCTCTAGTACAAATTTGTACTTAGCTCAAGACACTTATTTTGGGACGGAGGGAGTATGTTTGTAGGATATTCAAGCGCAGGCAACGAATCGGCCTTTTCAGGTTTCTCATCAGGTTAAAGCTCTTCTAAAGCAAATTTGGAAACAAAAACCGATGGCCCCAAGAGTCCAGACTTTTGCCTGGAGGTTGCTTCGGAAAGCCCTTCCAACAGGTTTGAGAGCTAGTCGTTTCTCTGTACATATTTCAAAACAATGTTGTCATTGTGCTCAAGATGAAAATGAAATGCCTAATTTTTTTCCTTTATGACTTTGCTAGAGCAGCATGGTTTGCGCATCCTTGGTACTTTCGAAGTGATCTTCTAACGGAAAATCATCTTTCTATGCAAAGTGTTATTCTAGCTTTGCTCAATATGGACCATCCATATGCTATACGATACCTAATATTTTCAATTTTTTGTGGTGCATATGGAAGTCCAGATGTGATTGTCTTTTTGATAGGAGGTGCTCACTCCCACATCAGGTTCACCTGGCTGCCTTAGTTTTGGACGACCAGGAAAAGTCTCAGATGGTTTCCTCCTTAGATGATCGCAATGTTGTTACTAATGCTAGTTCCTCTGTTAATGCTACTACATTGCCACTGCAGGGAAGCACTCTTACAACTGATCTTCTTGTTGATGGTGCTAACATCTAATCTGATGCTTCTTTTAGGTGCTCAAAAGTTCCAGGTTTACCAAATGGTAGTGTTGCCGCGTCCATTGGTGTCTTTCTCAAATTCGTTCAAGGCCACAAGAATGTCGACGTACAGGTCCTAGCCTCAGCCCCAACCACCACTTCGCCCATTCATGCAGAAGTGCTCGCTCTCCTTCTTGCAGCCAAAATTGCCCAACTCTTGCAGGTGGCACAACCAACTTTCCTGACGGACAACATTTTTTTGGCAAAGGCGGCTGCGACCAGAAGTGTTTCTGCTGACTCCACTCCATGGGCATATAGAGCACCACTTGCAGATTTTTAGGATTACAGATGATCTCCATTCACAGGTGTTCCACATTTCGAGGAAGATAAATGGAGTTGCTCATAATGATGCTCATCAGGTTCTTAGTAGTGCTACTGAACCTGCCTTTAGCTGCTTTGGTTCAGCTCACAAGAACATGCTCTGCCCTGTAACTTCTATCGTATCTACCGTTTCTTTACAAGGCTTTGTACTTCATGATGTACTCTGCTACTGAGCTGAATATATTGGCGCTATAAGCCCATTCTCTTGTTAAAAAAAAAGGGTGACAGGCCCATGGCTTTTACCCTCGGCAGACCCTAATTGACCAGCTTTTTTCTTTTATGAGTCTAAACACACTCTCATTTATTGATCAATATCCAAGTACATAGGAAAACAAGATAAATCCGCGGGATTAAGGAGCCAAAGATGGCGCCACTGAGAGAGTCCCAAAGTGTGTTTGGTGACGCTGTGTGCCTCAAAGTTCGTCTCGCGCCCTTCGAAGATGAAGGAGCATGCTGAAAACTGCGAGCCTCGGGAGATGATCTCTTTAACAATGCTCGCGTAAAGCCCTCCCGTGCCTTTGTGTATGTCGGTGACAACCTCCTTGCAATCTGAGGCTACCAACACATGAGATAGTGAGAGGTCGAGGGCAAGGGAGAGAGCTTCCCTGCACGCCAAGGCTTCGTGTGTCGCCGGATCGTTAATACCTGCGCATCTTGCTGCTGATGCACCAAGATACTTGCCAATGTCATCCCTGCAAACGGCACTTATAGACCCATCATTTGATGTACGCGAAGTAGCCCCATCTTTGCCTCATATGCGTGCTGGCCGTGGAAGAACCGGTATGCTTCTTTTTTAGTCTGGACTCCTCAAGCTCACGAATATATGTGTTGATGAAATGGTTCATAGCATGTGGGGACTGAAAATTTTGTTCGTGAATGGCCTTGCGGCGCGTGTGCCAAATCGCCCATAGAGGTAAGCTGTTCAAGAGGGCGAAAACCCACCTCTTCATATCTGGTTCAGTATTGTTTTCCATGACTTCAACAAGATTAGGGTTTTCCAAAGCCTAAACGCATCGCCCCATATTGCAGTGTATTAGTGAATGTTTGCCATGAATCATCTGCTCCGCATAGCTCACATGATTTTGTTACGGACATATTGTTGGAATTTACTAGTCCAAATAAATTTAGAAATTCTCATTGACACATTATTATTTTGTTAATTGGGAAAATTAATGAGTCATTGATTAATTAGTAACGGTCGCGTTTATTGGGGCAGTTTCTATTTCATTAACAGACGCGGTTATTACGACCGTTTCTGACTCATTAACAAACGCGTTTATTGTTACTGTTTTTATTTCATAAACGGACGTGTTAAGTACGGCAGTTTCTAAATCATAAACGGACGCGTTTATGGCGGCTGCTTTGACTCCCAACATACACTATATAAACCCGTACCAAGCCAGCCTTGGGAGTAGGTTGTTTTCGTATGGTTTCTCACCGTTCCAAAATATTGCGCCGCCACTCAAGCCTTCTCCATCCCTCCTTCCGGCGTGCACCAGAAGAAGGGACAGCAGGCCTCTGGAACCCCGCCTCTTGCGATCCTGTACGGGAGAGGGGCGATCAGGTTTTTGGGGAGAGCTCTCGCTCGACTGCTGACAGCGATCACTTCCCCAACGACGACTTCTTCCCCGACATCGGCAACCTCTTCCTCGACGACGACATGGCCCAGACCGGGGACAACACAGCCGCTACTACAGCTGCTGCAACGTATGCATCTCTCTCTCATCTGTATCAGATCTCGCTACAATTTCTATGTCTGGTACTTGCCGTAGATTGGATCTGTTTCCCCATTGTACTAGATATTTGCATGCTCGCCTTAGTTGCCTCTGTCATGATTAATTTTATGATATTTCGGATTAAACCATATGATGAATTGCTAATATATTCAACAATCCAAAAACCTGATTATAGGCAATTTGCTACACCTGCTTTTCTTACGTCGACAAAGCCCGATCGGTTCAAGGGTGTGAACTATAAGAGGTGGCGCACGAGAGCAGTGTTGTGGTTTCAATCCATGAACTGCTATGCGGCCACCAAGGGCATGCCTGAGGGCGATCTTGAACCTGCACAGCGGGAAGCCTTTGAAATGGTTGATATTATGTTTAAGACAGCCCTCCTCGGTATTATTGATGATTCCATTGTGGATCCTTATATGTCGTTTGATAATGGCAAGGACATGTGGGCCGCGCTCGAGGCCAAGTTTGGGATCTCGGACGCTGGTAGCGAGTTGTACGTCATGGAGCAATTCTATGACTACAAGATGACTGATGAGCGTTCTGTTGTTCAACAGGCTCATGAGATACAGTCACTCGCTAAGGAACTTGAGCACTTTAAATGTAATTTACCGGACAAATTTGTGGCCGGTGGCATCATTGCCAAGCTTCCACCTTCGTGGGGCACCTTTGCTACTTCTCTGAAACACAAGATACAGGAGTTTTCGGTTTTGGACCTCATCGGATCTCTTGATGTGGAAGAGAAGGCGAGAGCAAAGGATACACGTGCTCGGGTTGCTGAGGTAGGTTCTGCTGCGCACATGGTGCAGAAGAAAAACTACCAGCCCAACAAGCCTAAATATAACAATAAGAAATACGAGGGTAAAGGCAAGCCTGACAACAAGTTTAAGCCATCGTCCTCTACCAACTTTAAGAAGAAGAAGGGATCATGCCACGTTTGTGGCGACCTGAGCCATTGGGCTCCGAGATGCCCCAAACGGCATGAGCTGCAGCAGCTGGAGAATAGCGGCAAGACCGCTAATGTTGTCATGGCTGACACCGAGATGAAGGATATTAGGTACGGTATAATTCCTACCATTCTTTCAATTTGTCATTCTCCTGATTGGTTGATTGACACAGGTGCCAATGTACATGTTTGTGCTGATGCCTCCATGTTCTCTTCTTACCAGGTCACAGGGACTTCTCCCGTGCTGATGGGGAACGGGTCACATGCCACTGTTCGTGGTGTTGGTACGGTCGATCTGAAGTTTACTTCGGGGAAGATCGTGCGACTGAAGAACGTGCATCATGTGCCCTCCATCAATAAGAATCTCGTCAGCGGTTCGCGTTTATGTCGAGATGGTTATAAGTTGGTTTTCGAGTCCAATAAAGTTGTAATTTCCAAGTATGGACAATTTGTTGGTAAAGGCTATGAGTGCGGAGGCTTGTTCCGCCTATCTTTGTCAGACTTATGCACTAAAGTTATTAATCATGTTTGCCACGATAATGAATATGATATTTGGCATTCACGACTTTGTCATATTAACTTTGGTTGCATGACGCGGTTAGCAAATATGAGTTTAATTCCGAAATTTACTACTGTGAAAGGTTCCAAATGTCAAGTATGTGTTCAAGCTAGGCAACCTCGCAAGTCCCATAAGACTGCGGAGGTAAGAAATTTAGCACCACTGGAGCTTATACATTCTGATCTTTGTGAGATGAATGGCGTGTTGACAAAGGGTGGAAAGAAATACTTTATGACACTCATTGATGACTCCACTAGATATTGTCATGTGTATCTTCTGAAAACAAAAGATGAGGCTTTAACTTACTTCAAAAACTATAAGGCCGAAGCAGAGAACCAACTTGATCGTAAAATTAAACGGCTTAGGTCTGATCGTGGTGGGGAGTATTTTTCAAATGAATTCAATTCGTTTTGTGCGGAACATGGTATTATCCATGAGAGGACGCCTCCCTATTCACCTCAGTCAAATGGGGTGGCTGAAAGAAAGAACTGAACTCTGTCTGATTTGGTTAACGCCATGTTAGACACTTCGGGTCTCTCCAAGGCATGGTGGGGGGAGGCGCTAATGACTGCATGTCATGTCCTAAACCGAGTTCCCACAAAGAATAAAACCATTACTCCATTTGAGGAATGGGAAAGGAAAAGATTGAAACTCTCTTCCTTACGTACTTGGGGTTGTTTGGCGAAAGTCAATATACCAATTCCCAAGAAGCGCAAGCTTGGACCTAAAACCGTAGATTCTGTTCTTCTGGGCTATGCTTTTAATAGCATCGGTTATAGATTTTTGGTAGTAAAATCTGAGGTATCCGACATGCATGTCGGTACGATTATGGAGTCGAATGATGCGACTTTCTTTGAGAACATATTTCCTATGAAGGATATGGCTAGCTCATCAAATCAGGAAATACCTATTTTATCGAGTCAGGAAATAACTGAGATTCCTGAACCCACCATTCCAATAGAACACGTTGAGAATCCCTTGGAGGATGACAATAAAGTTCCTGTTAGGAGCAAGAGACAGAGGATTGCAAAGTCCTTTGGTAATGATTTCATTGTGTACCTCGTGGATGACACACCTAGGACTATTTCAGAAGCCTATGCATCTCTTGATGCTGACTACTGGAAAGAGGCTGTCCGTTGCGAGATGGATTCCATCCTGGCTAACGGAACCTGGGAGATCACCGATCGTCCCTATGGGTGTAAACCTGTAGGGTGTAAGTGGGTGTTCAAGAAAAAGCTTAGGCCTGATGGTACAATTGAAAAATACAAGGCAAGGCTTGTGGCCAAGGGTTATACTCAGAAAGAAGGTGAAGACTTCTTTGATACTTACTCACCTGTGGCTAGATTGACCACTATCCGAGTGCTACTGTCTTTGGCTGCCTCGCATGGTCTTCTCGTTCATCAAATGGACGTTAAGACAGCTTTCCTTAATGGAGAGTTGGATGAGGAAATTTATATGGAGCAGCCAGACGGTTTCGTAGTGCCCGGTCAGGAAGGAAAAGTGTGTAAGTTATTGAAGTCATTATATGGCCTCAAGCAAGCTCCTAAGCAATGGCACGAGAAGTTTGAAAGGACTTTGACTTTTGAAGGCTTTGTTGTAAACGAAGCTGACAAATGTGTGTACTATCGCCATGATGGGGGCGAGGGAGTTATTTTTTGTCTATATGTCGACGACATACTGATATTTGGAACCAATCTTGATTTAATTAAGGAAGTTAAGGATTTCTTATCTCGTTGTTTTGAGATGAAGGATCTAGGAGTGGCTGATGTTATCTTGAACATCAAGCTGCTGAGAGATGATAATGGTGGGATTACACTGCTTCAATCTCACTATATGGAAAAGGTCTTGAGTCGCTTCGGGTATAGCGACTGTAAGCCTTCTCCAACTCCATATGATCCTAGTGTGTTGCTTCGAAAGAATCGACGGATTGCTAGAGATCAACTGAGATATTCTCAGATTATAGGCTCGCTTATGTATTTGGCGAGTGCCACGAGGCCTGACATCTCTTTTGCTGTGAGCAAATTGAGCTGGTTTGTTTCCAATCCGGGAGATGATCATTGGCGTGCGCTTGAGAGAGTTATGCGCTATTTAAAAGGCACAGCGAGCTATGGAATTCACTATACCAGAAACCCGAGGGTTCTGGAAGGCTATAGTGATTCTAATGGGATATCTGATGCTGATGAGATTAAGGCCACTAGTGGTTATTTATTTACACTTGGTGGTGGCGCTATTTCTTGGAAGTCTTGCAAGCAGACCATCTTAACGAGGTCAACTATGGAAGCAGAACTCGCAGCATTAGATACAGCCACTGTTGAAGCAGAGTGGCTTCGTGAGCTTTTGATGGACTTGCCTGTGGTTGAAAAACCAATACCCGCGATCCTAATGAACTGTGATAATCAAACCGTGATCATCAAAGTGAACAGTTCTAAGGATAATATGAAGTCATCAAGGCATGTGAAGAGGAGATTGAAATCTGTGAGGAAACTGAAAAACTCCAGAGTTATTACAGTGGATTATATCCAAACGACTATGAACTTGGCAGATCCCTTCACAAAGGGTTTATCATGTAATGTGATAGATAATGCATCGAGGGAGATGGGTTTGAGACCCACGGTATGAGTTGTCCACAGTGGTAACCTACTCTATGTGATCGGAGATCCCGTGAATTAGAAGTAAGAGACAAGCTGTTGGTCAGCTGAGAGGAGAGTATTCTTATATTTTATCCCACTCCGTGAAGATGCAATATTCTCCTAATCTGTATGGTAGGTTGACATTTGTCTTAATGTGTTCCACTTATGATTACAATGATGAATATGATGTTTTCAGTCCACCTACTATTGAGGATAAAATTTATTATGATTATGATATGCCTCCTAAATACAATGACTACCATGATGGTTATGATTGCTTTACTCTCACTATTCCTAATAAGAAAGATTTTGCTTATATGAAGAGTAATGATACCTTTTTGCATGTGGATCATGGTAACAATGCTTTATGTGATGCTTATATTGTTGAGTTTATTCGTGATCCCACTGAAAATTATTATGAGAAGGGAACATATGCTTATAGATATTTCAATAATATCAAGTTCTCTCTCTTTATGTTGAAGGTTTTGAAGCTGCACTTGTTTTGTCTTCCTATGCTTATTGCTTTGTGCTCCAATGAATTATTGTATTGCAATATTCCTATGCATAGGAAGCATGTTAGGCTTAAATGTGTTTGGTATTTGCTTCTTGATGCTCTCTTTTGTTCTTCAATTCTTATTCCTACGAGAGCATCATTAAAGTCTTAAGCCTATCTTTATGGCTATAAAGAAAGAGCTCTAGGGAGACAACCCTTGTTATCTTTGCTTTTAGTTTGTTCTTTCAGTTTTAGTGGTCTTGATGTTTGTTACTACAGTAGCATCATCATTGTATCTTTGCTTTTCAACTTTGTGCCAAGTGTAGCCTCTGATTGCAAGAAAGTTCAAAAGTTGTGACGTGCTGTCCAGGAAACAGATTCTGTCCTTGGATAGAAAAATTCGTATAAAATCACCAGATCATCTTTTTGGTCTGAATTTTTTCGACAGCGTGCTCTATACAATTGTCTTTCATGCGTCCGTTCTGAGTTTTTTGATTAGAGTTGCAGAAGTGCCCCGAAAAAATCATTTACTACCTGATGTTCTGTTTTTCACAGATTCTGTCCTGTTTTGCCTTTCCTTCATTTTGCAAACCTTGAGCTTGCTTTTTCTTTGCAAAAACCTTTTGCCAATCTTGAGAAACAGTAGACCTTCAAGAATATCCTTATTTCCAGCAAGGAACCATTATTTTATTATGGGTACTAACCTCGCTAATCAGATTATGATGAGTTATGTATGAAGGGAGTTTTCAAGTGTGCGAGGGAAGATGATAAAAAGATTCAGGAGTGTCAATCGCTCAAGCTTGGGGATGCCCCCATGCACCCCCAAGAAATATTCAAGGAGACTCAAGCGTCTAAGCTTGGGGATGCCCCCGTGCATCCCCTTCTCCATCAACATTATCAGTTCGTCTTTCGTTCCACTATATTTTTATCACTTCATGTGTTATGTGCTATGCTTGGATCGTCTTGCTTTTAGTTTTCCTTTTTAGTTTTCTTTAGCTTTTCATAATGAGTCGGAACTCAGCTTTCTTTATGTGGGAGAGAAACACGCTCCACTTCTACCTAGAACATAACATAGAATTTTCATGTCTATCTTTGCTGTGTGTGTTCTTTGTCTTTCAATAGCTACTATCATGTTTAGCTTTTAAGTTTTCATGCTTATCTTTTTAAAAGAGCTTTTGTTTAGTTGGTTGCTTGAACTCTCTTTATTTATCATGATTATCTTATTAAGAGAGTTTGCTTCCGTTGCATTGGTTGATATGTCTATGATAAAGATGCTACGTGCATAATGGTGCTTAGTAGTTCATGTTTTCTTATGGTTAGTCTCAAATAGCTGGGGGGTTTCCAATGTGTCATTGGAATACCAACATGATTTGTTTGCCTATGATGTGGTATGGTTTAGTAATATCTTCCTTCAAGAATTTACTTTGATTGAGTTGGCGTATGCTCACGCATATTTAAGACTGTAAAGAAAGTCTGTCAAGCCTTGATGATCTTTTATTTCTGAGTAGCGATATAACTACCATGCCTGATTCAATGTTGCTTTGTCGCTCTGCATGATTATGACCGTCATTGCTCTCTTAGTTGGTCGCTCCCAGTCTTTTGCTAACCTCCACCTGTACTAAGCGGATTGACTGCTTGTGCATCCAAACTCCTTTAAACCAGTTATGCCATATGAGTCCACCATACCTTCCTACATGGAATTACCTGCCATTCCTAACGGAGACTTGCATGTACCATCTCGAAATTATTCAAAAAGAAAAAAAAATGCATTCCTATTTTGTGCCTCTGTTTTAAGTCCATGAGGAAGTAGTAGTTAATTCATGATCTTTTTAAGTTGGACAAGCTTCACCCCGGGATTGCATGTATAATGTGCAAACCCATAACACGAGAAGGAACTGGCATTGAGTGCGCCCGGCTCAAAATTAATATAACAAACAAACCCTCCTTCACGCTTTGTTCATGAGAAATCAGAAAACTTTGGCAGTGATAAACAAAGGAGATTAAGAGGATGTGATCGTCCTCATTCGGGAGCCGTTCCTCGAAACTTGTCCATCTCAAGAAGTAATTGAGTTATCTGCTAGCATTCGTTGACGAAACATGCATGATCTAAGATTTTTTTTTATTATTACCTCTGTTTTTAAAATCAAGAGCTCTGGTACATGTTTTGTCTTTGTTTCCGACTACGGGTTTTCAACCTTGCCAACAAAAGCCACGGTTCGAGAGTCTCCACCTTCTTTTAAAGCACCAACTACTAAGAGCATGATTGTCATTCTGAGTGTAATGTGCATTGTCCCAAAGTAGCATTGTCTTTTGCATGATTGTGATATCGTTTATTCTGAAATCATTGTATCTAGTGATCACTTAAACCTTGGAGGTGCCCCTGCATTTATGTTTTGCTTCACTAAAGAGGGCAAGCGAGATATCACTTTATCATATTTGCACACCATGCTCATTACAAATCTATTTGATGTTTCAATACCATATTGTAAAACTTTCAGTTCTTTGTGATTTTATCATTAGGCAACTTAATTACTATAGATTCATTGTCTCAGTAAGCTTTTGTCATATGACTATAAAGAGTCCTATATGGTTAATCGCATGTCACCACAGAAATTATTCTTGTTATCATTTACCTACTCGAGGACGAGCAGGAATTAAGCTTGGGGATGTTGATACGTCCAAAACGTATAATTTCTTCTTGCTCCATGCCTCTTTTGGGTGATATTGCTATGATATTTATACACTTCCATACACTTTTGATCATATTTGGACTAACCTATTAACTTAGTGCATCCCAGTGCCAGTTTCTGTTTTCTGCTGTTTTTGTATTTCAGGTTTTCCCATTACGAGAACTGCCAGAAAAATCCCGGAAAAATTATATGAAAAATCAGCGTTCCAGAAGCTTCCCAGCTGCCAAAGGACAGCCGGAGGGGGGCCACCCGGGCTCCAGGCGCCCTGGTGGCGCGCCCCCCCTGGCCGCGCCGGCGGGGCGCCTGGGCCCCCCGAGCCTCCGCTGATGCCCCCCTTTTGCATATATTTATATCGTGTCCCGAAACCCTCGAGACGGGAACCCTTTTTCGCGATCTCATCTCTGTTCCGCCGCCGCCGCCGCTTCCAAGATCGGGAGCACCAGGAGAACTCTTCCCGGCACCCTGCCGGAGGGGAGGATCACCACCAGGAGCTTCTCCACCACCATGGACGCCTCCCAGATGAGTTGTGAGTAGTCTCCCTTGGACCATGGGTCCATGACCAGTAGCTATGTGATGTTCTCCTGCCATTCTTGTGCTTCACTAATTAGTCCTCGTGAGCTGCCCTACATGATCGAGGCACATATGTAATCCTTATGCTGTTGCTATGTTGAGTTTGCTGGGATCCGATGGATTGTGAGATTATGTTCAGATTGTGTTTGAGTAATATATTTGATCTACCTCTTTTATATTTATGTTCGTAAGTAATTCTTGCATGTTCCCCGTTGTTATTTATTGCTTTGGCCAAGTAGTAGGTAGTGACTCCAAGAGGGAACGTTATGCTTGATTGTGGGTTCATGCCCCTCGATGACTAGCTTGAGTGACAGAAACATGAGTCTAGGGGATGTGCTGTTGCCACAAGGGGGAAAACAACGGTGCTTGTGCCCGCGGGTGCAAGGATTGTTTACTTTACGCAAAGTTCTTTTAATGCAGTTGTCTGTTGCTTTGAGTTTACACTATGGGTGGGACTCGCAACTTAATACCAGCGAGATGTTCTAGATAGATATCTCAAGGTGGATGATTAGTAGTAGATGCAGATGGATTTCGGTCTACTTGCCTTGGCGTACCGCCCATGCTTTGAACCTCTACCTTTCTTGTAACATAGTTAGCATTGGTTTTGATACGTCCAAAATGCATCACTATTTTGTATTATAATTTATCCTTATTCATTGATATATTTCACGTTATGATGATGTTCTTATGTTGTTTTGGTCTCTTTTACACAGTTTGCAACTTTCCGATGCCGGAACAGCAGACGCAGGATTCAGCAGGAAAAAGTGGATGCTGAGTTGCTGAAGAAGAAAACCTCCAAATTACCTGAAAATTGACGGGACGTGTTTTTCGGAAGAATAACGAAGACACGCAAAAGGGGAGTCAGTGGGGGGCCACAGGGTGCCCAGGCGGCCTGGGGGCGCGCCCCCCTGGCCGCGTCGGGGGGGCGCCTGGAGCCCCTGGCCCACCTCTGGTCGCCCCCTTTTGCATATATGTTCTCCGTCCTCCGAAAACCCTAGGCACGGGACTTTTTACGGAGTTCCGCCGCCGCTTCGAGGCGGAAACCTACAGAGAAGAAAAGGGCATCTCCGGTGGGCAGATTCCGCCGGGGAGATCACCTCCCGGAAGGGGAGATCGTCGCCATCGTCATCACCATCATCACGGGCATCATCGAGATCATCATCAACATCATCCCCAACACCAGCACCATCTCCATCTTCATCCAAATCTCATCTTTCCATCGCAACTCGTGTTGTAACTTGTACTACCTATCCTCTCTACTCCATCGGTGTTGATTACTACCTTGTGGTGAATGCTATTGAGTTTTGTTGGAGAAATATTATTATGTCCATATTGTTTATCACATATTTATCCCCTCTGATCATGATCTCTTTTATGTCTTGTGAGTAGTTACTTTAGTTCTTGAGGACATGGGGAAAGTCTTGTTGTTAGTAGCCATATGCTGTTGAAGTAATATGTGTTGTTTGATACTTAAGTTGTGTTGTCATTCTACTAGTGGTGTTGTGTGAGTCGAACACCCAACACTTCGCCTTATTAAGGACCTAGGTGTCGTGGAAATAACACGGCAGATGTCCGGTTTAACGGACTTGATAATGGAACCATCGCACGGGTTAGCTTGAAAGGATTCATGGCACACAAAGGACACAGAGGATTTATACTAGTTCGGCCCCTTCAGAGAAGGTAAAAGCCTACGTCTAGTTGGTTTGGTATTGCTTGGGCGTCGGTTTACAGGGAGCGGATTCGCTTTGCCTGTGCCTCGACGGGTTGATGGTTGCCTGTCCCTGAACCGTCCAGGCCGTCCCTTTATATAGTGGCAACGCCTGGTCCGGTTTACAGAGTCCCGAGGCCGGCTCATACTTGTGTCCGCCTCGGTCTCTGTCTCCCCTTTCTTATTTCTCAAGTTACATCTCTTGGCGGTTTACAAATCATACTACTATACATGGGCCTTGAAATCTCATGGGCCGTAGTCTCTACTAAAATATTAAAACCAAGTATAATATAACTAAGCCGTTTTACAATAGCCGTTTTATACCTACTAACCATATCCCGGACATTAGGCCCCAGAATGATTTGAACTTGTTCACATCAGTCTTCTTTGTCTTGCATAATTTTCTCCTTTACCTTCATCTTTTTGTAAACCGGCTCTGACGTCATCCTCCAAGATCGTTAAAGTCTGACAATGACATCATCTCCGCATTTAATGCCGTGAGCTGTACTGTAGCTTATTTTAAGGGTTATCCCGAAGATCGAGGCGTCACGGGATCTTTATCTGATTTTCTGTCTCCTCGATTCTCGCACTTGTCGTTTCAGATCTGACTCTTGGTTATAAATAACACCGTTCCCTTTCATTCTTCCTTCTTCTCGCGTCTTCTTCCTTCGTCCGCCGCCTGAGCCTCAAGAACTCCATTAACGCCCGAGCTTGGAGCGCCGCCGTCATCTCGTCGAATCAAGATCTCCCCGGCCGCTGCATCAACCTGATTCGTCCAGAGAAAACTCCGCTGCTGTCCTCCATTGCTCAAGTACGTTCTTTTTTCCTTATTATTGATCTGCATCTGCCAGTGCTCCTCCTTGTTCTTCCGCCATTAGGGCTTCCAACGAAAACTTCGCCTCTTTCTTCGTAGATACATTCCTCATAGAGAGTTTGTGACCTTTAGGCCCAGTCAATAGATCTTCCGCTTAGTACTAGTTTAGATCTCGCCATCTATACATAATGCTGTAGATTTATCCGTTCCGCCATTAGAACTTTTAGCAAAGCTTCATCTTGTTCGATCTTGAGCCCGTGACCCGTAATGATTTTGTTTTTTCGATCTTCTCCATTTTTACCCCGCTGTAGATGCTTCAACTCTTCGTTACTCCTGTCTGGCATGTAAATCCATCTATCCGGTATAAAGTCTTTGTAACTTTTCCTTGCATACTCTTAGATTAATTTCTTTTTCCTCAGCATACTCAGATCTTTCCCCCTTAGCAATCTTTCGAAAACCTGTTTTTCTCCTTGGTAGATTCACTAAGCATGTTCCGGTTTAAGTTGATATGCCCTGCTCTTACCAAAACTCTGTAATTTGACGCAATGGTTGAACTGTTCCCCTTCGACTGCCATAAACCGGAAATGATATAACTTGTTTTATAATTGCCGGTTTAACCACACCATTAGTCCTCAGTTTAAACCGTTGCGTAATTTTATTAGATAGGTTCCGGATTACTGCACTTTCATAATCCGTTTCTGTATTTTTATCTTCTCCAGCACTCTGTTCTTTCACTGCAATGGCTAAGCAATATGTCTCCTGCGATTGGGTCCCTTCTGTCGTTACTGAAGATGACTTAATCAAGCTGTCTGACATCGGCACACTAGGGCCTCAGTCTGAGTTGAAGTGGCGTGCTCCGGGCAATGAATTCCCCCCTACTCCTAGATCCGGGGAAGTCATTGTGTTTTTGGATCATATCTCTAGAGGCTTCTCTCCCCCCGGTTCAAGGTTTTTCCGGGATGTTCTGGCCGCTTTCCAGCTACACCCACAGGATGTTTTCTGAGGTGTATCTTCAAGAGGAACCTTCAGTTGATTTATTCCGGGATTTCTTTCATTTAAACCGGCGCACTGAATTTACCAGCGGACCTCACCAAGAACTCGGTGGGGTTAGTATTCAGAAGAGGAGGGACGCAGTCTTTCCCCACGCCGCTTTACATACTCATCCAAAAGATTGGAACAAGTCGTGGTTTTACTGTATTGATACTTCTCCTGAGGGTGAAAATCCTTTGCCGGGTTATCGCGAAACTCGTATTCCGGAGAATCACCCCTTGCCACCACGGCTTAGTGCTGCTGAACGGACCCGGTTCTCATCTCAGCTCTCCAAACTGAGAGCTTTTATAGCAAATGGTCTGATCGGCACTGATTTCCTTCGCTGCTGGCTATCTTGGAGCATCCTTCCCTTAAGCCGGCGTTCTCAGTTAATGTGTAAATACTCTGGTAAACCGGATGATCCTCAAAGGTTTACCAAGGATAAGCTTTCTGAATCGGAGGTAGTGGAGTCGGCCAAAAAGATTCTCAATGCTTCCTTAGCAGATTGTGCTAAGGTCGGCTTGGCTCCGTACTTCAAGAAGAATAAGTTGCCCGAAGTAAGTTTTTTCCTTGCCCTGTATCTGTAAACCGTCTTCTTTGAACCGTTTTTCAATTGCTCTTGCTTTTTTAATTAGGCTGATGACCCCTTCTGGAGGAGAAAGCCTCAGGAAAAAACCGTAAAACAGACTCGCCGGAAGACCCCTGCAAACAAAAAGAGGAAAGCAGCCGTCGATGCCGGTTCTCCTACTGAGGACGATGATCCGGACTCCGAGGTATGCTTTATTCCGGTTTAAATTTCTTGCTTTCATGCACTTGTAATCATATCTAATGATATCTTTCCACAGGAACTGCCTGAAGGTGATAACCCGGCTGAGATTGAGGTAACACTTCTTTCTTCTGATTCAGAACCTCTTCCTCAAAAAAGTCGTCGGACCGTCAGGAAATATCAATTTTCTCATCCTTATGCTCAGTTAGATCCTAACTTTACTTTGAAGAAGCAACAGCACGAAGCCTTTCGCCGGACCACTCGCCACAGTGGCCTGGCGGTGGAGTCATCTGGAATCTCCTTAACTCCGGTTCGAAAGCGCCGTGCTGAGGTGATACTCTCTCCGACTCTTCTTCATCCCAAGGCCGAACTTATCCGAAAACCCCTTAAACCGTCTGATCCTGACTATCAGGAAACTCCGCTGTCTTCTTCCGGTGAATCAACCGCTACGCAGCTTCCTCCTTTGAAGACCGTCCCGGGGTAACTCTCTTCACCTTTTCATGTTTATGACACCCTTTTTTCTTTATAATGCTAACTTATTTTGCATGTTTTTCCAGAAAACCGAAACCCAGCAAAAAGCCTAAGGCGAATAAGCCTGTTGCCGACCCTACTGCTGATGATCCGGTTATTGATCCGTCCACAGTTGTTCCTCCAGAAGGTACTCCTGCAGCTCCTGTTGAAGACCCTGCTCTTGAGAATCCTCTTACAGAAAACGTCCAAGATCCACCAAGCCCGGCCCGGGTTAATTCTCCTCAAGTTAATCCGGCGTCTCCTGATCCGGCTCAAGTTGACGTTACTCCCCCCAATGTACCCACTTCTCCTGATGTCGTGGTTACTGGTACCGCTTATGTTGCTCCAGCTGAGCCCACCGTTTTAGCAAAACATACAGCTAAAGCGGAAAAGATAGCTCAAGAAAAAGGAAAATGGAGTACTGACATATCCAGCCTTTCTAGCATGAGCGCTCAAGACATTTATTCCGGATATTTGAACCGGCTCCACAGCAGTCGGGATTATGAAGCCAGCTTGGTGAACCTGATGAGAGAAAAATACGAGGTAAGTTTCTTCTTCTGACTTTGCTTTTTTGACGCATCTTTATCTCATAGCAGCCCCCAAGTTCCGGTTTAACTGCTTTACTGAAGGTGATCCGGAACTTTGTAGTTTGAACTGTTAATCCATACATTAGCCCCCAAGTATCAAGTAGATAACTTGGTTATGTAGTTGATACTTGTAACTTCAAATTGTCTTTGGTGTATTGCTTCAACTGCCATTAGCCCCCAAGTGTCAAGTAGACAACTTGGTTGTGTGCTTGAGACTTGCAATTTCAAATTTCCTTTGCTGTATTGCTTCAACTGCCATTAGCCCCCAAGTGTCAAGTAGACAACTTGGTTGTGTGCTTGAGACTTGTAATTTCATTTCTTGCTTTTGAACTTTGTCTGCAGGCTGAGTTGAACCGGAATACTCTGGAGATCAACGAACTTCGAAGCCGGCTTACAGAAACTGAGTCAGCCGCTTCAAAAGCTAAAAAAGAACTTCAAGTGAGTTTAAAAACTGCTGAAGACTTGAAGAAATATTTTGAAGAGGAGCGGACTACTTTTGAGGTCCAGAAAAAAGATGTTGAAAAACGTGTTCAGGACGCTGAAGGAGCACTTAATCCGGTTACTGAAGAATTGACCGGGTTAAAGCGCCAAATTGACTTGATGACCTCTGCTATTTTTGGTAAATATAATCTGAATTCCTGTCTTTATCTTTGTAACCTGTGACTTGTACCGGTTTAACTTTCATTGTTGTATATAGGGCGCCGTGTCTCCCATCTTGGGGACGACTTACGGAAAAAACTCAAAGCCTGCTATACCTTGGTCGAACAGCTGTACTCCGGAACACAAAGGATTATCAGTGCCACTTCATTTGGTAAACCGGCTCCTTCAACTATCCAAGATACTTTGAATAGTTTGTCCATTCTACCGGCTCGTCTTGAAGAAGTTAAGAAATCGGCCGCTCGAGGAGGTGCTCTTCTGGCCCTTACGAGGGCTAAAGCTTGGGTCCCGGACCTTGATCCGGAGGAGGTGTTAACCGGATTTCCTGATACCAAGGAGGACGGTTCAAACTTCAATGAAAAAGATCTTTATGCCGTGACAAAGGAGATGCGTCCCCTCGCCAGCAAGCTTGCGGTGGAATCTGACTTGTCACGATATCATCCAGCATACAACCTTCAGAACGAGCGGGTGGAGCGACCGGTTTACGATATTGTAAACTTAATTCCGCCGGTTCGTCCTCACACTTTTGCTCCTGATATTGATCCTGTTGAGCTTATCAACGATGAAGTATATTTCCGTGCCTTGGCAAAGATTGATTGGCGTGCACCGGACTTCCAACCGCTTCACGAAGATGAAGACGTTCCGGATCAAGACGGTGGCCAGCCATCTCAGCAAGGAGAAGCACAATCTTAAATTCTATTGCTGTAACCATGATTGTTATTCCGTCAAACAATGCTTCCAACTATTGGGCTTTTCATGCCTTGTAATAGGTTTAGCTGAGACTTAATGTGCTGTGATCCGACATTTTGTCTTTATGAAGTGTTCATCCGTTGACCTGTTGTCCGATGCGGTTGCTTTCTTCTGTTCATAAAAAATATCGAAAAACATGTCCTAGTGGCTTACCACTGGACGGGTTAACTTGTTCTCTTGAAACATCTAATAAGCCTATCTTTATATTAAAAATAACTGTTATACCTGAGATGTATGTGGCCAATATACTTTAAACCGGTCAGGACTTTAAAGTCACTTTAATCGGTCTTGCTCAATCCTAATAGACTCGTGAAACTTTCCGGTCCATCTTGTCGATAACCCCGGCTCATCTTGTTTCAGAAAGTTGTAACTTGTGCCTGACATGCGATCCGGGTTTTAACGAACACCGGGTTTGATCACCATTGGGCCGGGTTAATAAACTCCGGTCATTGTGTCATCTCATACTGGTGACTTATAGTCAAAACCAGGCCGGTTTGAAAAAACATCGGTCATTATAACTGATCATGTACTGCCAATTTGTTAGCTCATCATGAATGCCGATCCGGGTTATGATGAACGCCGGTTTAACTCTTGCTGGTATTCATGACCCAGACTTGTAACTTTGTAAATAGGTGGTCAACTTCTGGAGCTGTTCCACTCCGTTTTAAAGGGTTATAAAACACAAACACCAAAAGATGCAAATTTTGCAAACAAGACCATGTAGTCGAGGCTTTTTAAGAGCTGCCAGGCTCAAAGCAAGGTTCAGCCAATCAATGGGATGTGGATTATCCATCTTTCCCAAGGGGCCTAGCCAATCACTGAACGTGAGCGTATCAACTGTTCAGAGGGCCGATAGAACCGCAAATAAAAACCGATCCGATCAATGGAACGTGGGCAAACCATCTGTCCCAAGGGGCCTAGCCAATCACTGAACGTGAGCGTATCAACTGTTCAGAGGGCCGAAAGAATTTGTAAATAAAAACCGATCCGATCAATGGAACGTGGGCAAACCATCTGTCCCAAGGGGCCT
>LR738714.1:823039608-823078503 GCA_902687465.1 Secale cereale | reverse complement strand
CCAATCACTGAACGTGAGCGTATCAACTGTTCAGAGGGCCGAAAGAATTTGTAAATAAAAACCGATCCGATCAATGGAACGTGGGCAAACCATCAGTCCCAAGGGGCCTAGCCCATCACTGAACGTGAGCGTATCAACTGTTCAGAGGGCCGAAAGAATTTGTAAATAAAAACCGATCCGATCAATGGAACGTGGGCAAACCATCTGTCCCAAGGGGCCTCCAAGGTTCCTCCTGAACCGGTGGGTCAATCTAAACCAATCACTGAATGTGGACTTGTCCAACTTTTCAGGGGGTTGCAAGAATTTATGAAACTTAATTCGATCACTGGGAGCGGATGATACCAACTCCCAGGGTGCCTCCATTGTTCTGTTTTGAACCTCTGGGTTTGCATTTCATGGAGTCTTCTCTTCTTGAACCGGATATAATCTCCTGTTCCCGAGAGTTCTATTGCTCCTTCACATATTCTGCAAAAATTAGTTTCTAAACCGGCCAATATTGACATATGATGTTTGATAATAAACTGATATGGTTATTTGTCACAAGATATGTGTATATGTAAAAAGGGCTGAGCCCCCGGTTTACCGAGGGTGCCGGTTTATTCATTATTCACAATATATACATAGGATACATTGGAACACATAGCTCAAGTATAGTATGGCCGTAAATGGGCGATGTTCCACGGCCTCTTCGTCTCCTCTTCCGATGTCCGTGAATCCTTGTGTTCTCGAATGTCCACCAAGTAATATGAACCGTTGTGTAAATTCTTGCTGACCACAAAGGGCCCTTCCCATGGCGGGGATAGCTTGTGCATATCTGTTTGATCTTGGATGAGCCGGAGTACCAAGTCACCCTCCTGGAATGTCCTGGTTCTAATCCGGCGGCTATGATATCTGCGCAGATCTTGCTGATAAATCGCCGACCGTGCCGCAGCTATATCACGCTCTTCATCCAACCGGTCTAAACCGTCCTGTCTCGATTCTTCGTTGATCGCTTCCACATAGGCCGTTACCCTTGGTGAGTCATGGCGTATGTCACTTGGAAGAACCGCTTCTGCGCCGTAAACCATGAAAAAAGGCGTATAACCTGTAGACCGGTTTGGTGTAGTGTTAATACTCCAAAGGACAGATGGCAATTCTTCAACCCAATAGCCTGGGGTTCTCTGCAAAGGTGTCATAAGCCGGGGTTTGATTCCTCGCAAAATCTCCTGATTTACCCTTTCAGCCTGACCATTGGATTGGGGGTGAGCCACAGAAGACACGTCCAAACGAATATGCTCTCGTTGACAGAATTCTTCCATCTCATCCTGAGATAAATTGGTGCCATTGTCTGTGATGATGCTGTGTGGAAAGCCAAACCGGAATATAACCTTTTTGATGAATTTAACCGCCGTTGCCGCATCACACTTGCTTATAGGTTCCGCTTCAACCCACTTTGTAAACTTGTCTACTGCCACTAATAGATGAGTTTTCTGATCTTGGGACCGCTTGAAAGGCCCAACCATGTCAAGCCCCCAAGTTGCAAAAGGCCAAGTTATTGGTATCGTCCGGAGCTCCTGTGCTGGAACAAGAGCACGTCTTGAGAACTTCTGACAGGCATCACACTTCCGGACTAGATCTGCCGCATCTGCATGTGCAGTTAACCAATAGAAACCATGTCGGAATGCTTTAGCCACCAATGATTTTGATCCGGCATGATGACCACAATCCCCTTCATGAATCTCCCTTAGAATCTCACAACCTTCCTCAGCTGAAACACATCGTTGAAATACTCCAGAAGTGCTACAATGGTGCAGCTCTCCGTTTGCAATTGTCATAGACTTGGAACGCCGGATTATCTGCCGTGCTTCCTCTTCGTCCTTCGGTAACTCTCCTCGACTTAAATACGCCAAATAGGGTAACGTCCAATCCGGAATGATATGGAGTGCTGCCACTAACTGTGCTTCTGGGTCCGGAACAGCTAGGTCTTCTTCCGAAGGTATTTGAACCGAAGGACTGTGCAATTCATCTAAAAAGGTGTTTGGTGTCACCGGTTTACGCTGCGATCCTAGCCGGCTTAGAGCATCAGCCGCTTCGTTCCTCCGCCGGTCTATATGATCCACCTGGTATCCCTTGAAGTATCCTGCCACCGCTTCAACCTCTCGCCGATAAGCCGCCATGAGGGGATCTTTTGAATCCCACTTGCCAGAAACTTGCTGTGCCACTAGATCTGAATCGCCCAGGCACTTAACCCGGCTCACATTCATCTCCTTTGCCAGTCGCAAACCATGAAGTAATGCTTCATATTCTGCTGCATTATTAGTACAAGGAAATAACAAGCGGAGGACATAACAAAATTTATCACCTCTGGGGGAAGTTAAGACAACTCCAGCCCCCGAGCCCTCCAACTTTTTTGAACCGTCAAAGTGAATCGTCCAATAAGTAAGATCCGGCTTCTCCTCAGGAGTCTGCAATTCTGTCCAGTCATTGATGAAGTCGACCAATGCCTGAGATTTTATAGCAGTACGTGGTACATACTTCAACTCATGCGGACTGAGCTCAATAGCCCACTTGGCTACCCTGCCCGTAGCTTCCCTGTTCTGGATTATATCTCCCAACGAAGCTGAACTAACCACAGTTATTGGATGCCCTTGGAAGTAATGCTTCAGTTTCCGGTTTGCCATGAACACCCCATAAACCAACTTCTGCCAATGTGGGTACCTTTGTTTAGACTCAATGAGTACTTCACTCACATAATAAACCGGGCGCTGAACCGGATGTTCCTTCCCTGCTTCCTTGCGCTCAACCACAATCGCAACGCTGACTGCCCGTGTATTCGCAGCAACATATAACAGCAAAGGCTCCTTATCAATGGGAGCAGCTAAAACCGGTGGTTTTGCTAATTGCCGTTTCAAATTTTCAAACGCTGTATTTGCCTCCTCGCTCCATATGAACCGGTCCGTTTTCCTCAACATTTGATAAAGCGGGATCGCCTTCTCCCCCAAGCGACTGATGAACTGGCTTAGCGCCGTGATCCGGCCAGCTATGCGCTGAACATCATTGATGCAAACCGGTTTTGTCAAAGATGTGATGGCCTTGATCTTCTCTGGGTTGGCTTCTATTCCCCTGTTCGAGACCAAGAATCCCAGGAGCTTACCAGCCGGAACACCAAAAGCACATTTCTCCAGATTAAGCATCATTCTATAAGCTCGAAGATTATCAAAGGTTTCTTTGAGGTCCTCTATCATTGTTCTTTCTTCCTTTGATTTCACCACAATGTCATCCACGTAAGCATGCACGTTCCTTCCTATCTGCCCTTTCAAACAATTCTGAACGCAACGCTGATAAGTTGCCTGTGCACACTTGAGCCCAAAGGGCATAGATACATAGCAAAAAGCACCAAAAGGAGTTATGAAAGCTGTCTTCTCTTGGTCTTCTACTGCCATTTTGATTTGGTGATACCCTGAATATGCATCCAGAAAACTCAGCCGCTCACACCCTGCTGTGGCATCGATAATCTGATCAATGCGAGGTAGAGCAAAAGGATCAGTCGGACAAGCTTTATTGAGGTCTGTGTAGTCCACACACATCCTCCACTTCCCATTCTTCTTTAGAACCAGCACCGGATTAGCCAACCATTCCGGATGAAAAACTTCCACTATGAACCCTGCCGCCAAAAGTCTGGCCACTTCCTCTCCTATAGCCTTGCGCCTCTCCTCATTGAAGCGGCGTAGATACTGTTTTACCGGTTTAAACTCCGGATCAATGTTCAACTTGTGCTCAGCGAGTTCCCTCGGTATACCTGGCATGTCAGAAGGCTTCCATGCAAAGATATCCCGGTTCTCACGGATGAACTCGATGAGCGCGCTTTCCTATTTGGGATCAAGGTTAGCGCTGATGGTGAACTGTTTAGATGAGTCTCCAGGCACAAAATCAACCTGCTTAGTCTCTTCCGCTGACTTGAACTTCAATGCCGGATCATGCTCGGTAGTTGGTTTCTTCAGTGGAGTCATCTGCCGGATCAACATTATCTTTATAAAACTTTAACTCTTCCGTGGCACATACCGCTTCTGCATAAGCTGCATCACCTTCCTCGCATTCCACTGCTATCTTACGACTGCCATGAACCGTGATCGTGCCTTTATGACCCGGCATCTTAAGCTGCAAGTAAACATAACATGGCCTAGCCATAAATTTAGCATAAACCGTCCTTCCAAACAAAGCATGATATGGACTTTTAATTTTGACAACTTCAAAAGTGATCATCTCCGATCTGTAATCATACTCATCTCCAAAGGTAACTTCTAAGTCAATCTTACCAACTGGATAAGCTGACTTACCAGGGACCACCCCGTGAAACACTGTGTTTGACGTTCTTAACTTTTTGTCCGTCAGACCCATACGACGGAAAGTCTCATAATATAGTATATTGATACTGCTACCCCCGTCCATGAGGACTTTAGTAAACTTGTATCCTCCCACCTGAGGTGCTACCACCAAGGCTAAATGTCCCGGATTATCCACCCGTAATGGGTGGTCCTCTCTGCTCCATACAATGGGCTGTTCCGACCATCGGAGAAATTGCGGTGTCGCCGGTTCCACTGCATTAACAGCCCGCTTTAACACCTTCTGGTCTCGTTTGCACAGACTTGTCGTGAAGACATGATACTGCCCACTACTTAACTCCTTCGGGTTACTCTGATACCCGGATTGTGGCTGCTGTTGCTGGCGCTGCTGCTGCTGGTTTCCTTGATTATTATAACTCCCTTGGCCCTGCTGCTGATTATTCTGACCATTGTAACCACCTTGATGATGGGATTGATTCCCCTGACTATTGTAACCACCTTGATGATGTGATTGATTCCCCTGACCATTGTAATTCCCTTGATTATTTTGGCCGCCTGATCGGGGTTGATAACCGCCGTTATTGCCCCTATATCCTGATCCGGAACTATTCCCTTGATGACCCGAACCATAAAATCCGGGCCCTGAACCGCCGTGCGGGGGCCGGCTAGGAGGATTAAAACGGCCGTTCACTGCCTTCATAAAGGGTATGCATTCTCTCATAGTATGCCTTGCAATCCTCCCCCTTCCGCTATGCTTTGGACAGGGTCGATCCAAATCCTGCTCCCAGCCCGGATCTCCTCCGCCGGTTTGGAGAGCGGAACCCTCCGAATTAACCTGAAAACCGCCTTGAACCTGAGTATTAGCCACAAAATCGGAACTACCTTCTGCCTTCCGTTTACCCAAAAAGCTTGAAGTAACCGGATTAACCGGCGCCGGTTTACCAGACTTGCTGGCCTTCCCCGCTTTATCTCCTTCTGTTTCCGGATACTTTGTATTATCTGAGTCTCCGTATTTCACCAGGGCACTCATTAAAGTCCCCATGTCATTGCAGTCCCTTTTAAGCCGTCCGAGCTTTAACTTTAAAGATTCAAACCGGCAATTGTTTTCCAATGTTACAATAGCCGTACTAGGATTGATGCCATTCGAGGAGTGTAAAATTTCTGCCACTCTGCGTACCCAAGCTGCTGTAGACTCCTGCTCTCCCTGTACACAGGCTGCTAAATCTATCACCGACATCGGCTGCTTGCATGTATCCTTGAAATTTTTAATGAACTGACTGCGCAGTTCCCCCCACGACCCAATAGAATTCGGGGGTAGAGCCTTTAACCAGGTCCGGGCCGTGCCCTCAAGCATCATAGAGAAATATTTGGCACAAGCTGATTCATCCACGTCTAACATCTCCATGGCCATCTCATAACTTTCCACCCAGGCTTCTGGCGGTAAATCGGCTGTGTAATTAGGCACCTTGCGGGGCCCTTTGAAGTCCTTGGGCAACTTAACACTCTGTAGGGCGGGGACAAGACATTGTACCCCGAAAGAGCTCGCCGTAGCTCCTGTTCCTGCAGTAGCTGTGTGAGCCGGCGCCGATTGACGAATTTCCTCTCTGGCCTCCGATCTAGGCCGGTTTAGGTCTGGGGCTGGCATCTCCGCCCTTGCCGGATTATCCTGCCTGCGCTGATGTCTCCTGCGCTCACTGCTAGATACCTCCGGCTCCTCCCAATGCCTAGAATAACTTCGGTTGGGACGCGGTGTTGAATGTAACCTTTCCCTGCTATGAGAGTACGCTTGCTGCTGTATTAATGCAGTATTAAGTAGCTTCTGAACCCTGCGCGCCTCTATCGCCACCGGGGACGTTTCCTCCGCAGGTAAAGCGGCCAACCGTGCCGCCGCTGCAGCTATGTTATCCAAAGGGTTTGAATAGTGCCCTGGGGGGATAGGAACATAAGGTGCCGTTGTAATCCGACGCTCCTGCTCTGCGGCGGGCTGCTGATCCGGCTCATCCCGAGCCAGGGGTGTTCTCCGGTTTAAGGCCGGATTATTACTGGCCCCAGCCCCAAGAGTCCTGAACAAATTCGCGGATTCGCAACCCGGCGGTATGCGGGACCGATACTTTTGCCCCCTTACTCTATCCACAGAAGCCTGTTCCATCCTCAGATAAAAGGCTTGATCGTCCAACTCCGCTTGCCTCGCCGCTATCATCTCTCTTTCTGCCTTTAAGTCCTCCTTTAACCGATCGATCCGACCCTTCAACTGAAGAAGCTCTGCATCATGATGCGCCTTGTCTGCTGGAGCTACGTCTGCCATTGCTTTAGCTGTGAACTCCTCGATCAAGGTGGATAGAACTTCAGTAAGGGAGGGATTTGAACCGCTTCCCCCTGCACCAGCTTCTGCTGTCGTTCCGTTCATCGGGGGTTGTGAACCGGCCATGAAGACCGCCACCCGGTTTGGCGGGTCAAAGGGGCCCGGAATACTGTTTCCATCGGACTCGCCCTCAGACCGGCCGTCCCGCAACTGATACAGAGATTCAGTTTCCCCGGATGAAGATTCGTCATCTGAGTAGACGACTGTTGCACCATCAGATTCCGATCCGTCCTCGGCTCGGCCTCCGTGGATTGCTCCAACGAACACATGCTTCATGGCAGGCTGAATCCGGGTTGATCTCGCACGCTGAGCCGGCTCGACGATGTTGGGGAAGGTGTCCGGCTCAGGTCCCGGTTCACCAATTTTGCCGATGAAGACTTGGATGCTGCCGAAGGGGACCCGGTACCCGTATTCGATCGAACCGGCCTCCGGTCCCCAACCCGCGTCGTCGATGTAGATCCGGCCACGACGACTCTTGGTCATCCGGCCGACTGCGTAACCCTTTAACCCTTCGAAGCCGCCTTTCAAGAACTCGAAACCATCGTGCGCAGGCCCCACGGTGGGCGCCAACTGTCGTGGAAATAACACGGCAGATGTCCGGTTTAACGGACTTGATAATGGAACCATCGCACGGGTTAGCTTGAAAGGATTCATGGCACACAAAGGACACAGAGGATTTATACTAGTTCGGCCCCTTCAGAGAAGGTAAAAGCCTACGTCTAGTTGGTTTGGTATTGCTTGGGCGTCGGTTTACAGGGAGCGGATTCGCTTTGCCTGTGCCTCGACGGGTTGATTGTTGCCTGTCCCTGAACCGTCCAGGCCGTCCCTTTATATAGTGGCAACGCCTGGTCCGGTTTACAGAGTCCCGAGGCCGGCTCATACTTGTGTCCGCCTCGGTCTCTGTCTCCCCTTTCTTATTTCTCAAGTTACATCTCTTGGCGGTTTACAAATCATACTACTATACATGGGCCTTGAAATCTCATGGGCCGTAGTCTCTACTAAAATATTAAGACCAAGTATAATATAACTAAGCCGTTTTACAATAGCCGGTTTATACCTACTAACCATATCCCTGACACTAGGGGAATGCATTGTGTATACAGAATGCTTATGGTGGGTTGCCGGAGTGACAGAAACCTGAACCCCAGTTCGCACGCTTTTGCATAAGGGAATAATGGATCCTCGATCGTATTGCAATGGTTAGGCTTTTGCCTTAAATTTTATCTTGTATTTGCGGATGCTTGCAAGGTGTTTAATCATAAGAGTGCATTCATCTTAGTCTAGAGAGTGCACTAGCATAGATCCACCCACCAACACTTATCAACACATAACATAGTATCGATACGGAATATGGCGAAAGCACATGACTACCTCTCCCGTGTGTCCTCAAGAACGCTTTAGTCTTTATAAGTTCAGTTGCTAGGCCTCTCCTTTGCTAAGAAAGGATTGGGCCACTTGTTACTCTCAGTACCTTTTACATTACTTGCCATTACATTCCTGTTGCTTATATCGAGAAAACCCCTAAAAGTTATCTTTCAGTACTTGCAGTAATTTCTTGCTCAGAATCGCTTATCAATACCTTCTGCTCCTCGTTGGGTTCGACACTCTTACTTATCGAAAACGCTGCAACAGATCCCTTACGGTTGAGGGTCATCAAGTACCGTTTTATGGCGCCGTTGCCGGGGAGCGTAGCGCTATTGGTAGAGTGAAACTGGTAAGAAAGTCTTTTTATAATTCTGTTTTTTATTTTTATCCTCTGTCCTTATGGATAACCCTATTATTGGAGCATTGCTTGCGGGAAGACACCCCACACCTGTGGTGGTTGATCCTCCCCCTACTGAAATTGTGCCTTATAAAATACCAGCTGGCATTATCAACTATGTTTTGGCTAATCGGTATGCAGGAGACAGACATCCCGGTGAACACTTGCTATATTTGTCACGACTGTGTTCATTATTTAAGCTTGCAGGTGTATCGAGGGAGTTTGTCATGAGGAAATTGTTTGTCGTATCCCTTATAGATAAAGCTTCAGATTGGTATGGGCTTCTCGATAACCCACACTTGCTGGATTGGCAGGAGCTTATGTCTCTCTTTTATACTAAATTTTATCCTCTTCATGAAATTCATCGAGACAGGAATTATATCTATAACTTTAGGTCTCGTGACGGAGAAAGCATTGCTCAAGCTTGGGGGAGACTGAAGTCTCTAATGCTCAAATGCCCTATTCATAAGCTTCCCAAGGAAATTATACTTACAAATTTTTATGCCAGGCTTTCTCGTCAGGATAAGGAGATGCTGGATGCCTCCTCCAGTGGGGTATTTCAGAAGAAGAGTGTTGAAGAAAGGTGGGATCTCCTTGAAAGAATCCAGAGGAATACCGAAGATTGGGAAATTGATAAAGGTATTGAACCCGCTATAAATTATGAACATGATTATATTGAGAGCTATGTAGAAACTGATTACTTCAATACTTTTTGCTCTAAGATTGGTCTTGATTCCCATCTAGTGATTGATTTGTGTAAGAATTTTTCCTCTCATGTTGATTCTTTTAAAAAGAATAGAGACCAGCACCAAGCACCTTTTAAAGAAAAACCTATTGATATTTATGTTGCTGAGCCTATTTTGCCTGCAGTTATATATGAACAGCCTCCTTTTCCCACGAGGATAAAGGAGCACTCTCTTGTGATAGGCATAATAAATAAAAGTGAGAGAAAAGTTGATGAACCTGAGGACCAGATCAGGGTCGATCCTCGAGTTGCATTGATTAAAGACCTTGTTACTGATGATGTTTTGGATTCCAATATAACTTTTTGTGCTGTTTCCACTAACCTTGTCACAGCCAAGAACAAAGGCCCAATTTCAGGTACTCCGGTGGTATCTGTTAAAATAGGAGATCACAATTATTATGGGCTATGCGATTTGGGATCGAGTGCAAGTGCTATTCCTTATTCACTCTATGAAGAAATCATCGGTGAGATTTCCCCTTGTGAACTTGAAGAAGTTGACGTTACTATTCATCTTGCAAATAGATCAACTATCTCTCCTATCGGAATTGTGAGGGACGTTGAAGTCCTATGTGGAAAGGTAAAATACCCTACCGACTTTTTGGTACTTGGTTCAGCCAGGGACAATTTTTGTCCAATCATTTTTGGTAGACCTTTTCTTAGAATTTGTGGAGCTATAATAGATTGCAAGAAAGGTAAAGTTTCTGTTGAATTCAATGGTGAGCCATACGAATTTAATTTTTCTAAGTTCTCTAAGCAGCCTCGTGGTACTGATTTACCTAGTGATGATAGAATTATTGAAAGTATTGCCTCTATTGCTATTCCCCCTGATGATCCTTTGCAGCAATACATGGAGGACCACGAGAATGATTTACATATGCAGGAAAGAAATGAACTAGATGAAATATTCTTGAGGCAGCCTGCTATCCTGAAGCACAACCTTCCGGTTGAACCTTTGGGAATTTTATCAAAACCAAAAGAAGACCCGGTGTTCGATCTTAAACCTCTTCCCGATACGCTCAAGTATGCTTATTTAGATGAAAAGAAAGTATATCCTGTTATTATCAATTCTAACCTTTCAGGATATGAAGAAGAGCGATTGTTGGAAGTACTTCGTAAACACCGAGGCGCAATTGGCTATACCCTTGATGACCTTAAGGGGATTAGTCCATCTATCTGTCAACATACTATCAACCTTGAGCCTGATGCTAAACCAGTTGTTGATCATCAACGACGGTTGAACCCGAAGATGATGGATGTCGTGAGAACTGAGATTCTCAAGCTTCTAGCCGCAGGTATTATCTACCCTATAGCTGATAGTAAGTGGGTAAGTCTGGTACATTGTGTTCCTAAGAAAGGAGGTACAACTGTGGTTCCTAATGATAAAAATGGACTAATACCTCAGAGAATTATTATTGGATATAGAATGTGTATTGATTACAGGAAGTTGAACAAGGCAACCAGGAAGGATCACTACCCGTTGCCGTTCATCGACCAAATGCTTGAAAGGTTATCCAAAAACACCCACTTTTGTTATCTCGATGGTTATTCTGGCTTCTCTCAAATTCATGTTAACACTGTCGATCAAGAGAAGACCACTTTTACTTGTCCTTTTGGTACTTATGCTTACAGACGTATGCCTTTTGGTTTATGTAATGCCCCTGCTACTTTTCAAAGGTGTATGTCTGCTATCTTTCATGGTTTCTGCGGGGATATTATGGAAGTCTTCATGGACGATTTCTCCGTCTATGGAACTTCATTTGACCATTGTCTTCACAACCTTAATAAAGTTTTGCAGAGATGCGAGGAGACAAATTTGGTACTCAACTGGGAGAAGTGCCACTTTATGGTTAATGAAGGAATTGTTCTTGGTCACAAGATTTCCGAAAGGGGAATTGAAGTGGACAAAGCCAAGATCGAAGCTATTGAGAGGATGCCTTATCCAAAGGACATCAAAGGTATTCGCAGTTTTCTCGGTCATGCAGGTCTCTATAGAAGATTTATTAAAGACTTTTCTAAAACCTCGAGACCCCTCAATAATCTTCTCCAGAAGGATGTTCCTTTTGCGTTTGATGAAACTTGTAAGGAAGCTTTTGAAGTCCTTAAGAAAGCTTTAATAACTGCTCATATAGTACAACCACCTGACTGGAACTTACCTTTTGAAATTATGTGTGATGCAAGTGATTTTGCTGTTGGAGCTGTTTTAGGACAAAGGGTTAATAAGAAATTGAATGTTATACATTATGCTAGTAAGACCCTTGATAGTGCTCAAAGAAATTATGCTACTACTGAGAAGGAATTCTTAGCTGTAGTTTTTACTTGTGATAAGTTTAGGCAGTATATTGTTGATTCCAAAGTTATTATTCATACTGATCATGCTGCCATTAAATATCTTATGACAAAGAAGGATGCTAAGCCAAGGCTTATCAGATGGGTACTCCTTCTTCAGGAATTTGATTTGCAGATTGTTGATAGGAAAGGGGAAGACAATCCGGTAGTGGACAATCTTTCAAGAATGGAAGATATACCGCATGACCCCATCCCAGTTAACGATAGTTTTCCAGACGAGCAAATTGCCGTTGTAAAAGTACAACCTCTCTCCGATCCTTGGTATGCAGATTATGCTTATTTTATTGTTGCAAAGTATTTGCCTCCAGGTCTAACATTTCAGCAAAGGAAGAAGTTCTTTCATGATTTGATGCACTAATTTTGGGATGACCCACATCTTTTCAAAGAAGGTCCCGACGGGATCGTGAGAAGATGCATTCCGGAACATGAGCAGAAGGACGTTCTCCGACGGTGTCATGACAGTCAATATGGGGGACATCATGCCGGTGAGAGGACTGCACATAAGGTTCTTCAATTAGGTTTTTATTGGCCCACTCTCTTTAAAGATGCTAGAAATTATGTTTTAGCTTGTGATAAATGTCAGAGAGTTGGTAACATTAGTAGAAGGAATGAGATGCCTATGAATTACTCACTAGTGATTGAACCTTTCGATTGTTGGGGTTTTGATTTTATGGGTCCTTTTCCTTCTTCGCACAAGTACACTCACATTTTAGTAGCTGTTGATTATGTGACCAAGTGGGTTGAAGCAATCCCCACTGAAAGTGCTGATCACAAAACATCTTTGAAAATGCTTAAAGATGTAATTTTTCCTAGGTTTGGTGTACCAAGGTACCTCATGACCGATGGAGGATCACACTTCACGCACGGAGCTTTTAGAAAAGCTTTGGCTAAATACGATGTTAATCATAGAATTGCTTCACCTTATCATCCTCAAATTAGTGGGCAAGTTGAGCTTACCAATAGAGAGATTAAATTGATCTTGCAGAAAACAGTAATCAAAAATAGGAAGGATTGGTCAAATAAATTGGGAGATGCTTTGTGGGCATATAGAACTGCTTACAAAAACCCCATGGGCATGTCTCCCTATAAGATGGTGTATGGCAAGGCTTGCCATTTGCCATTAGAGCTAGAGCACAAAGCTTTCTGGGCTGTTAGAGAGCTTAACGCTGACCCAAAACTAGCTGGTGAGAATCGTCTCATGAACTTGACTTCTCTAGATGAATGGAGAAGTGAAGCTTACGAGAGCGCTAAAATGTTCAAAGAAAAGGTAAAAAGGTGGCATGATAGGAAGATTCTGAAACGTGAATTTAACGTTGGTGATAAAGTTTTGTTCTTTAGATCCTGTTTCAGGTTTTCTCCAGGTAAACTACTTTCCAGGTGGGAAGGACCATTTCATATAGAAGAAGTTTATCGGTCTGGTGCAATTAAGATTAATAATTTTGAAGGCACCAAACCTCAAGTTGTGAATTGGCAAAGACTTAAGCATTACATAACAGGAGACCCTGTCGATGTTGATGTGAATATAATATACACAACAACCCACGAAGAACATGTCGCAGCCGTGTTTCAAACGCCAGCAGAAGCAGAATAAAGAAAAGGTATGTAGTACGGTAAGAAAACACCGCAAAACATCATAAAAGTTCCGTATTACGAGTTTTTGAAAAATTAGTAAAATTCCGAGTTGAAGTGGAGCCGGAGACGACCACCAGGGAGTCCAGGCGCCCCCCTGGCGCGCCCCCCCTGGGCCGCGCTGGCAGGCCGCCTGGACACCCTGGTGCCCGACTCCGACCCCGCTTTGGTCCGTTACCTTCCATTCTGTGCATAAATTTTTCCTATATATTTGCCCGGGTTGTTCCGGCAACGTATCTTGCGATTTCGCGTGTTTTCTCTTCGATCTGTTTCTGCCAGGAAATCTTTCAGCTAAATTTAGGTGCCATGGCTTCTCCAAGTTCCCCCAAGGACACGTTCGTCGTCAACGTCATCAACCCTTACCTCGCTGAGGTGAATAAGCACCCTCAGGTGGTTCAGATGAAGGAGGGCGTCCTTCATCAAGAAGATCTGAAGGGACCTATCTAGGAGGGGAGCGTCCAGGCCAGGCTGGAAGAAGTGGAGCAAGAAGTCTTCAAGTACAAGAAGATGACCGAGCGTGGTGTTGAAGCTAACTTTGACATCACCAACGAGCTGAAGAACTACTTTCTGAAGGAGATGAAGGAGATGTGGGAAAGAATCGCCGCGGCTGAAGACAGAATCATAGAACTCCAGGGGCAAATTAATGATCTATCTAACCAGAACTGTGAGTATGAACTAAGATTTATGCGCATGAGTTTGGGTGCTGAATGCAGGATTCAGGAGATGAGCCTCTCACAAGAGACTTTAGCAAGATATCCATGGAAGCGTTTCGCCAAGGACTACGTGATTAACGCCAACAAATATGGGTGAAACCTCCGTGGGTAATGGCATTCCCTTGGCTTGTTCCAAGCTTGGGCGAGTGCCCGGTATCTTTATCTTTTACCTTTTGTCTTTTAGAAGTCAAGTAGAGTCGTATCATGACTAGGGAAGTTATTATATGAGATAGGTGTGTGCATTGAGGTCTATCGCCCCCTTGGTGAAGAATTGTATCTGTGTGTGTGGAGTCGTCTATGATGGAATATTAATGAGAAGTTTATCGGTTCCTTTTTGCTGCACTCGGTATTCTCTTCACGCAATCGACCTTATATGATGATTCTTATGGGAAGTATTGACCTTATGTCAGGTATGGCTATGAAACTTTATTTAATCTTGGCAAACATAGCTTTGGTCATAACAACAAGCATGGTTCTCTTAAAGTAGCAACATAGCCAAAACCTTTATGTTATTATACTTGAAGTGTTATGTTGACAAGGAAGACAACTTGATGTGTTATGCTTATTTCAATGTTCATGCTTTATATTGCTTTGCATCTTAGTCATCATCAGTTGTCTGCTCTTTCAAAACCTTCGCTAGCCTAACTCTGTACTAAGCGGAATTATGCTTGTGCGCCCATACCCTTAAGCCAATACCTTCCATATGAGTCCACCATACCTACCTACTCGTGGTACCCCACTACCACCTCCTAAGTATATAATTTATGTGTTATCCTTAAATGTTCAAAATCTTTTATTTTGTGCCTCTGCTTTACACTACTAGAAAAAAGGCTATAGGTAATATCACTATTAGTGGCGCACCAGAGATGTGGTGCGCCACTACTATATAGCAGTGGCGCACCACAAACAGGTGCTCCACTAATAGTGACATTACTAGTGGCGCACCAGGTGTGTGGTGCGCCACTACTAAGTTTTTGAACAGTATACCAGCCATGCCAGCCTTACCAGTGGCGCACCAGGGCAAGGTGCGCCACTACTATCAAAAATAGTAGTGGCGCACCTTGCCCTGGTGCGCCACTGGTAAGTTTTTGAACAGTATACCAGCCATGTCCAAAAAAAAAACATAGCAGTGGCGCACCCCTTCACTGGTGCGCCACTAGTATTCCTGGCTACTAGTGGCGCACCAGTGAAGGGGTGCGCCACTGGTAACCTGGGAGCATTTGCTACTTAGGCAGCCACCACCTACCACACACACTCACTTTCCCCCCCACCAAAACAAATCTGGTCGTCTTGCTCCTCCTCCTCATCTCATTTGCACCATTGATTCACCCAAATTAAGTGGTTAAATTTCCTTTTTTTGATAGGTAAGTAAGGGGAAAGCTTTCTTTATGTTCTAGATCTACTTTTCTCCGTCTCCAACAACGTACACACTTTTTATGGCCTAGAGATGTACATATGTTTGTGGTGTTGCATATGTTTGTGTTTGCAGGTACCGGTATTTGAAATGCGATAGTTGCCAATATTTTGCCGGAATGTTGATTCATTTCCGTTTCGGCGAGAATTTGGCACTATGTGCATTCTTTTTGGTCCTATTTTTAGGCAAAGTCATGGCAAATTTTTTTTTGTTCTAAAATATCATTTTGCTCTACCCCGCAGGCGACCATGGTCCGCACGATGACCGAAGGCATCGTAAATAGGTTTTTGAGCTCCGCGAAGGCCGAGATGCTTCAAAAGAACGAGACGGAGATAAGATGTCCGTGTCGAAGATGCAAGCTGAAGAGCCTTATTGCGGACCCGGATTCCGGGCAGGTGCAGGACCACTTGCTCTTGCGTGGTTTCATGGATGGCTATCGGTGGCAAGGTGATGAAGATGACTATGAAGTCATCCATGGGGGCCGGGCAAGCAGAAAAAAGGAAGGGCAGCAAGACAATAGCGGCGAGGGCGGGCGAGAAGACGAAGAATCTCCAGGACATGATCACGAAGTAGATGCAGGACACGGTCATCATGTAGAAGATGCCGGACATGATGATGAGGAAGATCAAGACGAAGGGCATGATCATGAAGATGAAGATGCCAGAGCAGACGACGATGGACCATCGATGGGCTGGGTGCATGACCCTCATATTCAAGAGCTGCTTCGCAAGCAGACGGGTAACGCAAGAGCTGCCGCCCGAGAGAAAGCCAAGCTGGATCAACTGGAGACAGACGCGGTTACTCCATTGTATGAAGGATGTAGGCCCGAGGATACCCGCCTGAAAGTAACGCTCATGGCTCTGGAGATGAAGGTAAAACACAAAATGACCGACGCATGCTTCGACGAGAACATGTCATTCTGGCACGAACGTCTTCCGAAGGGGAACAAGTGCCCGACCAGTTTCGAGGAGGCGAAAAAAATCGTGTGTCCTCTGAATTTACCGCACGTGAAATACCATGTGTGCATGAACGATTGCATCATTTATCGGGACGAGCACGCGGAGTCTACCATATGTCCGGTGTGCGGCGTCAGTCGATACAAGAAGAGGAAGAAAGCTCCTCGAAAAGTGGTGTGGTACTTTCCGATCACTCCTCGTCTGCAGCGGTATTTCGCGGACCCTAAGCTAGCAAAGCTCCTGCGTTGGCACGCGGATAGGGAGGAGAAGAAGCGAGAAGATGATGGAAATGATCCGGAGATAAATAAAAAAGACAAGATGCTGAGTCACCCTAAGGACGCGAGCCAGTGGCAAGCGTTGAACTTCGAAGACACATAATTTGGGGACGATCCAAGGAACATCGTGCTGGGCGCGAGCACCGATGGAGTCAATCCGTTTGGCAGCCAGAGAAGCACACATAGCACCTGGCCTGTGTTTGTGTGGATGTACAACCTTCCCCCCTGGATGTGCATGAAGAGGAAGTACATTCACATGAGTATGCTAATTGAAGGGCCGAAACAACCAGGGAACGACATCAATCTGTATCTGGGGCTGCTGAAAGAGGAGCTAGACACGCTGTGGAAAACGCCAGCCAATACGTGGGACGCCGCAGCGAAAGAATATTTCCCTATGAGAGCCGCACTGCTCACGACGGTGCACGACTATCTCGGTTACGGATATGTCGCGGGGCAGGTGGTCCACGGATTTTGTGCATGCGTCAGGTGCATGGATGACACAACGTATCGCCAGCTAGATAGAGATCCCGGGTCTTCAAAAACCGTGTTCATGGGACATCGAAGGTGGCTTCGCGACGATGACGCATGGAGAAAACGCAAGGATCTGTTCGATGGTGAAACCGAAACCCGAAGACCCCCACGTACGAGGAGCGGCGAGGAAATAGACGAGCTGTTGAAAAATTGGAAAGAGTGCCCACCGCCGGGAAAGAAGCGAAAGGCGCCAGAGCCGCTGCTGAAGGTATGGAAAACGAGGTCTGTTTTCTGGGACTTGCCGTACTGGAAGATCCTCCGTGTGCCTCACAGCCTTGATGTCATGCATATCACGAAGAACGTGTGCGAGAGTCTGCTTGGTACCCTGCTCAACATGCCAGAGAGGACCAAAGATGGGCCGAAAGCAAGGGCAGACTTGCAAAAAATGGGCATCAGGGAGGAGCTCTGGCGCCCTAATGATGATGATGATGATGATGAGGCGAAGGACACGGAAAGTCATCGCAAAGGCAAAAAGGCCAAGAAGATCGAATATGACTACCCTCTCGCGTGCTTCACTCTAAGTCAGAAGGAGATCGAGCAGTTTTTCACCTGCCTCGTAGGAGTAAAACTTCCTTACGGTTACGCGGGGAAGATAAGCAGATACCTAGACTCAGCGAAGCAGAAGTTCAGCGGGATGAAGTCTCACGACTGTCACGTGCTGATGACGCAGATACTTCCAGTTGCAATCCGTGGGATCATGGACGCGCACGTCCGTGACACGCTATTTGGCCTATGCAACTTTTTCGACGTCATCTCTCGGAAGTCTGTTGGCGTGAGGCAACTCAGAAGGCTACAGGAAGAGATCGTGGTGATACTATGCGAGCTTGAGATCTACTTCCCGCCCGCATTCTTCGACGTTATGGTGCATCTGCTGGTCCATATCGTGGAGGATATCATCCAACTCGGGCCGACGTTCCTGCACAGCATGATGCCGTTCGAAAGGATGAATGGTGTCATCAAAGGATACGTTCGCAACAAGGCACGTCCAGATGGAAGCATAGCAAAGGGCTTTCTGACCGAAGAGTGCATCTCCTTCTGCACGAATTATCTAGGCATCGAGAACCCCGTTGGTCTGCCCGTCAACAGGCACCTCGGCAGGCTCGCTGGATGGGGTCACCGCGAGGGTCGCCGCGAAATGCATGTCGACTTCATGGGTCGACTCGCCGACTTTGAAAGAGCAAACCTAGTCGCGCTACAACACATAGACGTGGTCGATCCTTGGGTGGTAGAGCACAAAATCTTTATTGAGAAGACGTACAATGACCGAGGCCAACAGAGGACGGAGGGAGCTATAATCAAAGAGCACAACTCATGTTTCACGCGTTGGTTCAAGGAGAAGCTTCTGTCGTACCCTTTACATGAGGATTCTTCCGCGGAAGAAAAACTCATATTCGCCTTGTCACAGGGCGCCGAGCACAACCTGATGACCTATGAGGCGTACGATATCAACGGCTACACATTCTACACTGAGGAAAAGGACATGAAGAGCGATTATCAGAACTCCGGGGTAACGATGGAATCCTACACCGGTAACGACAAGGACAGATACTACGGAAGGATCGAGGAGATCTGGGAGCTGAGCTACGCTGGAGAGAAGGTCCCGATGTTCCGTGTCAGATGGGCCAAGAGCGTCCTAAAAGAAGACCGGTATTTCACCACCATGGTTATACCAGAAGCCAAATCCAAGACCGCGGGCGCAAACGTCACCGCGAAAAATGAGCCATGGGTACTGGCTTCCAAAGTGGACCAATGCTTCTTCATTACCGACCCGTCAAAGCCCAGTCGTGTTGTCGTGAGGAGAGGCAAAAGGAACATCATCGGAATGGATGGAGTCGCCAATGAGCAAGACTTTGACAAGTACGGCGACCCGAAGATGGAAGATGACGACGACGATGAAGTACCATACACCACAAGAAGAAGCAGGACCACCCTACCTAAAGGACGTCCGTTCAAGAGAAGATCAATTCAAGGGGTTCCGGGTCTAAATTATTCAACCGCGAGGAAGAAGGGCAAGAAGATTGTGAAAAGATAGCTAAGATTGAATCACGACGTGTCGGCCGCGTGTGTGTGTGTGTCAGTGGCAAGCTCAATTATTACATGCAACTAAATTATTACATGTATCACTTGATTTCAACCATGTCATCTAATTATAAATCTTTGCACAATGGTTTTATCACTCCATTTGCATTTTCTTATTCTTTTATCTCTTTTTTTTTTGCGAGAAAACTTCCAATCTATTCATCTTCAATCATGGTAGTACAACGAACATCAGAAATAAAAATTACATCCAGATCCGTAGACCACCTAGCGACGACTACAAGCACTGAAGCGAGCCGAAGGCGCGCCGCCGTCATCACCCCTCCATCGCCGGAGTCGGGCATACCTTGTTGTAGTAGACAGTCGGGAAGTCGTCGTGCTAAGGCCCCATAGGACCAGCACCCCAGAACAGCAACCGTCGTCGATGAAAAATAACGTAGATCGGAAGGATCCAAACCGAAGACACAAGAACGTAGACGAACAATGACGAGATCCGAACAAATCCACCAAAGATAGATCTGCCGGAGACATACCTCCACACGCCCACCAACGATGCTAGACGCATCGCCGGAACGGGGGCTAGGCGGGGAGACCTTTATTCCATCTTCAGGGAGCCGCCGCCGTCTCGTCTTCCTGAGCCGGACACAAACCCTAGCAAGATTGAAAAAATCGACTAAAAGCGAAGCCCTCCCGCCGGCCCTTGCCAGGATCCACCGCGCCTCCATGGCCCTAGGGCCACCGGAGACGAGGCGGACCTGCGCCGGCACCGGCGAGAGGCAAAAACCCTAACTTCCTTTCTTGGAGGAGGAGGAGGCGGCTGGGACTTTCTTGGAGGAGGGTGTATATGTTTTTTTTCCTATTCTTTTATCTCAAATCTTAAATTATCACAATGATTCAAATCTTAAATCTAAACACATAAGCCCACGTATATTGTCCTAAAAGATGTACATATATTTAATAGGAAATATTCAAATACATTAAAATGTATGTTGTTTAACAATATTTACATTCAAATGTATGTTGTTTAACAATATTTACATTCAAATACATTCAAATACTCAAATACATTCAAATATATTTAATAGAAAACTAAAAAAGAACTGACAAAAACAGTAAAGAAAAAACACAGAAAAAGGTAAAAAAAATGTTTAAAGACCGGACTAGTGCAACCAATAGACATATATACATCAAAAACATTTTTTTTAAAGATTGAAAAAAATGGGGCCGCCAGGATTCGAACCCTGGCTGGCTGGGTTATGCATCAAGTGTCCAACCACTAGGCCATGGCAGTACTTCTGTCCATAACACAGACGCGGCTCTTTTAACCACTAGGCCATGGCAGTAATGGCGCACTACCAGAGATGTGCGCCATTGTTAGCGCTGCCATCCGCTAGATCGATCCCCCTCTCCTCTTATCCCCTCCCCTGTCGCCGCACTTGTTCCTCTCCTCATCCCCTCCCCTGTCGCCGCCACAGCCCCCCATCCGACGCCACCGCCGGCCGCTGGGTCCCGACCCCGTCTCCCCCGCCGCCTCCCCTCCCCTGCTGCCCCGCCGCCGGTCCCCCACCGCCGCCGCACCCCACCACCACCCCACCGCCTCCCTCCTCCGCTCCTTCTCCTCCCAGGTAACCCCTGCCCGCCCCTCTCTCACGCGCCGTTCCTCTGCACGGGAGCAGGGGAGGCTGAGAAGCTCGCCAACGCCGTCGGCGTCACCCTCGGCCCCCGAAGCAGGGGAGGCTGAGGAGTACGCCGAGTTCCTCCACGCCCCGCGGAAGCGCTTCTCCGACTTCGGTAAGGGTTCTTGCTTTTCTGCTTGCTTGCAGCCCAGCAGCTTGCTTGGTTTCTTCTACAGTACTGTAGTTTAGTACACCACAGTTTAATTAGATATGTATTTATACTTGCAAATGCCTACCTTTGTTGCTCTGCTCCTGTTCTAAAACTTCTGTGCATTTATTCAGGTCTGTATAGAACATGTAACTACATTAGTTTTATTCTACATTTGTTCAGTTTTACAAAGAAGATGTGACAGTAGACCTTACTGCTTGGTACTAGATGCATGTTGGTTGGGATGGCTTGTATATTTGGCTGGCTGGAGACCTACCTTTGGCCTCTTGCAGTTTAGTGGGGTTTAGCAAGATCCTGAATTATTATCTTTTGTCAAAATGAACCTGACCTTACTCAGTTCTAAATAGAACTTGATAACTAACGTGTTTCTTTTAGTGGGAAAATGTGATATTTGCTCCAGTGCCCATAATGTCTGCATATTATGGACTAGTAAAACAAGCAGACATGATATACTCCCTGCCTTTTACCAAAAGGAACTTGAAGGGCATGGCCTACTGAAATGTAGGTCTGGTTCTATTACAGAAGCACTTTCCTTGTGTTTGTTCCAGCTCCTACTACGAGACGCGGGGGGGGGGGGGCTCCCATGCCTACTGCCCTGTCTCCAGTAGTTCTGAATGTGAATTGCATCGGCCAGTAAATTTGTTGGGTCACCATACTGATGCGTTTTTGTACATATTAATTTGCCTATATTCACAATCAAACCGACCAGAGCAATAAATTAAGCACTCAGTTATAGAAGGCAAAAGAAAACTACTAGTGAAACCTGCTGGTGGTGCTTGGCACCAAGAACTACCCACAGGACCAAAACACAATAATGAACTAAAAATCTTAAGCCCACCTCGGAGATGAGGAACTCAAACTTGCGCTGCAGCGATTCATTGGACTTATTCAGCATTGTTGTTTCTTTTGTTATATTTTCTGATGAACTCAAAGTAAGTTTAATTGCACTGATAAAATCATCGTGAGAGCAACACACATATTCTCTCTTTGTTAAGTCTGATTTACTATTACCTTCTGTTTTTCCTTTTCTGCTTACTTTCTTAGTGTTCGTTTGTTTACAGAGATCCTGCTTATATATACTGATGATGAGTCTTGTTGAAACCTTACATATGTTGGTTCCTGCTTATTTGCTCCAATGGCACAAACTTGAGCTGCTAGCATAAAAAGTGTTGCAGGCGACAGACAGTGAGGAGCTACTGTCAAAAACTTGAGCTACTGTCAAAAAATTCAGTTAGGTACAGTTAGCATCATGTAAGAAAATGGCCATAATGTGCCCTGATAATGATGTATTTTGTCATAAAAATATATAGTGGACTGCCTGGTTTTGTTAACAGCAAGTCAGTTTTGTTTATAGTTGAAAGTAAGTGTGTGGTTTGAAATTTTGATCTGATTATGGCATCTAGAATTATGTCAGTTTTGTTTTGTAACTAGAAGACCAAAGTGTGTTACTCATCTGAAAAGTTTGGAAAGAAGTTTTTGTAACTACGTATTTCTGGAGCCAAACTTAACAAAAGAAACATGGCCAGCTAATTTGGCTGGTTTTCAGATCCTAAATTTGGGCACAAACCAAACCAGTCATAAACTTGCTATCTGTCTGAAAACACACAAACAGAAGACTAAATACAGTCCAAACCTATGTTAACCAATGCTGAAATACTATGAAAAATTGCTGATAAAAAATGATAATATCTTCTTCACTTGGCTATTTGGATGCAATATTAGGGTATATTGTAATGGAAAAAACAGTCCACTCTGCATCTCAGACTCAACTGGAAGGCAGTCAACAGCAAAATTTTGTTGTGCATATATGGAAGATATGCCATTTTTTGGCATGGTGATTTTGCAGGTACCCCGAGAGGCCCTTGAGTTTGCCGGAATGTCGATTAACTTCCGTTCCGGCAAGTTCGGGTACTCCATATGTCCTATTTTCAGCAAAGGTCATGCTAAAATTTTCCGTGAATTTTAGCATGACTTTGCTAAAAATAGGACATATGGGGTACTTGCGACTAATGCATGGGCCGGGGTATCTTAGTATGCCTCGGTGTCGACAAACCCTAAGTGATGAGACCGTAGCTTTTAGGATGCCTCGGTGTCGACAAACCCTAAGTGATGAGACCATGATAATTCCTCACAAACCCTAAATGATGAGATCTTGTTCCTTGACAATAACCAACTTTTTGACCAAACTTTTTTCCTATTTAGAGCGAACATGGCCGACAACGATGAGGCCGGCGGTTCGGGCGGCGGCAAGCCATTCTGGGAGCTGTCCCAGGAGATGGAGGAATACCCTCACCGCTATGAGGACGCCGCGGAAGACACCGATCCCGACTACACAACCCCTAGTGGCGTCGGGGATGACACCACTGATGGTGCCGCCGGGGATGCCACCACTGATGATGGCAGCGAACGCACAGATGGCAGCCAACCGAAGAGGCAACGGAAGGACCGGCGCCCGAACGTGCTCGGCACCGTCAAGGAGGAATTTACTGAAGTGTCCTCCAGTGGGCATCCAACGGCGCCCAAAGAATTAGTCAGTGGGTACGCGGGACAACTCGGGTGCATTTTCCGGAGCACCGTCACGATCAACACCGAGAACCTAAGGCAACGTGAACGAGGGAATTTGCGGATCCTCCTCTTCACGAAGCTGCACGAACGATACAAGTTCCCCGGTGACTTCGCAAACACACGCCTCTTAGGGAATAAAGTGAACAGTGCCGCCCTCACGAAGATGAGCACGGCCCTGGCTTCTTGGAGAGCCCGGGTGAAGAAAATGATTGAAAGAGGTGATAGTTATGAGAAGATCAAGGAGAAAAATCCTTCGATCAGCAAAGCTGACTACCTGGAGTTCAAGACCAAGTGCGAGAGCAACGCATCCGTGGAATCAAGTCAGTGGGGGAAAGAAATGCGGGAATTGAACTTAGGGGTCCACACACTCGGTCCCGGCGGTTACAGAGTGGCGGAACCTAAATGGGACAAGGAGGACGCGGAGCGTGTCGAGCAAGGCCTACCGCCCCTCTTCGATAAATACCGCCATGAAAAGCAGACCAGGAACTTTATCAGAGCCCGGTACAAGGAGGACCCGGTAACAAAGGAGCTTACCACGGATCCGAAGGTGAAGGCGCTTGAGCTTATTCTGGTAAGGAATACACCCCCGCGTAATTAGCTCCATATGGTTGCATTCTAATTAATGAAGCCAAATTTCTAAATGGTTCACGTTACTTCCGCAGGAAACTGAAAGCAGTAGCGCGGGGTCCCCGTCTGCCCCTTGGGACACCACTTTAAATAGGGCGTTGAATGTAACGAAACAGAAGGATAAGTTAGCTAAGCCGACGTCAGCTGGTCGTGTGGCCGGCGAAGGCTTGTCCACGAAATGGTCGGAATACTATAAGACTGGGCGAAAGGAGAGAAAGACCAGCTTGGAAAGCCAGGAGGTTAAAGAACTCAAGGCAAAAGTGGCGCAGATTCCTCAGATAGTCGAAGAGCAAGTGCGAGACCAAGTGCGAGACCAACTGGGAGCGACGATCACCGCCATTATGCCTACCTTGCTTGAGGGGCTGCGGGGGTGGTTTGCGGGCGGCCAACAGGGGCCGCCCCCGATTCCCAGCTTGACGGGCAGCAACTCGCACAACGCGCCGGCAGTGGTGTCTCCGGCGGAGGCGTCATTGGCGTCTCCGGTGCCGGCGCCGGCATTGGAGCTTGATGCACCCGGGTGTGGGAAGAATACGCCGGCCGGCACCTCGGCAGCAAGCGGCCCCTCCGTCACTTGCACGCCCGTCGTTGGCGGTGCCTCGACATTAGCCGAGCTCGACGCCATCACGGTAACTAAGCCTCGGCCGATGACTTCATCTCCTTGCCTTTGACTGGGCATCCCTGACGCCCTACATGTTTTCGCAGGGCGCCGCCAACGAAGTTCCATGCACTCTCCTGCACTTCGTGGACGGCAAGTTGATCGATGTCGCCAAGGCCAAAATCGTTGAACCGGGCAACCGCGTGTTCCACCATAATCCGATGCCACCCACCGTGTATAGGGTTCAACTGGTTCGGGTGCTGCGGGGCTGCGACGACTTGTTACCTCCGTATCGACCCCATGGGGCCGACGAAGACGATGTGATGACCCTCGGCGCCTGCTTCAACTGGCCATTGCTTTGGCCGAAGAGCCAGATTCGTTTGGGGGCGGGGGTCACCACCCCACAGACAACACCGCCAGTCCTGCCGGCGCCAAGCCATGGCAAGACCGCCGCAACGCTAACGCCGTCAGCTGATCCGGGCATGCATATGGCACAGGATCCGGACGTCGACGACGGTACATTTGTCAACGTCGATGACTACTTCAACGAACATGGTGGGTACGGTGACGAATTCTTGGCGCCTCCTTCTCAAGAACCCAACCCTGCAAAAGTCGATCGCGATCTAGCTGGTACCGCGGAGAAACCCAATTGCAACAGGCGTCGTCTGTTCGGTTCTCAGGAGACGCCTCCAGCTGCCGCCTTCACCGAGACTCAAGCAGCCGAGGTGGGAAATATTATCAGCCCCACCACACTCAAGAAGGTGGTCTCTGAGCAGACCTCGATCCCATTACATCAGCAGAAGCCAAAGAAGGGACGGAAAAGAAAAACTAACAAGGGTGCGAGCCAGCCGGCACCGAGTACGATCCGTGCTCAGGACGGGCCACCAATACCTAAGGATATCATGAGGGCGGTGCATGTGGCGGGTAGGCCGATGCTACCGGCTAATCTGTTCAAGGCTGCAACCGGTGCTATGCGGAGTCTGCATGACAGTGTTCTTTCTATGGAGAAGCGGCGTCTCTCCGAGAAAGATGACTCATACCCGGTTTTCGTGGCCAAGGTGCCAGAGGGCAAGGGCTTTGTCGATGGCACCATCGCGAGTATGATCGTCCTGCGGTTTGATGACATCTTCGCTATGTTTAACCTTCATCCGCTGCACTACACCTTCATTCGGCTATTTTCGCTCAATATGGAGATGCAGATCATTAGAGACAAGACCCCGGACATCGTGATAGTCGACCCCTTCTACATGCGTGCCAAGCACTTGGACAGCGCTGGGGACCGGCAAGTCGCGAGTTCATACCTCGAAGGCGTCATTATGGCGAACAAAGATAAGGATACCTTCCTCGTGCCTTACTTTCCCGAGTAAGTCATCCCCTCACCGCCCCCGTAACATATGATTTCTTAGATTTCGATCGTTCTTTTTTTTTCCTAACATTCCGTGTTTTGTGCAGTGACACACGTTGCACACTCATCCTCTTAAGCCCGAAATATTCCACGGCCACGTATTTCGACTCGGACCGTCAGTCAAAGAAAAACTACACAAATATCAAGAAAGTTCTTGATGATGCTCTCCCCGGCTACGCCAAATCTGGAGGCACCTTCAGGAAGGAAATGTGTAGGTACGGCAAGCACGTGTTCACCCACGTAACGACGTTCCCCTGCGTCAAGCAGCCGCCTAGCAGTCAGAAGGATGCCTACTACGCCCTCCATCACATGCGGGCGATCGTACGGGACCATAATCACCTTATGCTACCAAAGGGTCTCCAAGATTGGGCCGCACGCTTGTCGGCAATCCAGGACATGGACATCAGACAAGAATTCTTTCGCATCCAGTCGGAGTTTGCGGAAATCATCTGTCAAGATGTCCTTCGTACCTCGGGGCAGTTCCACCTCAAATATCAACCGTCCAACAGTGAAATAGAAACAACGCTACAAATGCAGGCTGACAACGACCGCACATTCATGACGCCGACGGATGACGGCGGCTTCATCCACGCTCCGGTCCCTGAGTCGAGTCGAAGAAAGTATTGATGGTATGTAGTTCTGAAATGTCGATTAGCTCGTGTAGTAATTAAACTTTAATGAACTTGTATGTCTCTTTAGTTTGGACAGTCGTTCAACTTATATGTAATCGATGCTATTTATTAGTAGGACCATGAACCGTGCTATTAATGTGTTGCTTTTCTCTTCCGATCCTTTTGTTGCATACTTATATATTATCTGTGAATTGCTACTAACGTTTTGTTTGTCTAGTGCATAGAGATGCCGTCGTACGTCGTGTACAAGGGTAGGGTTCCCGGAGTCTATGACGACTGGGAGGAGTGTCGGAGACAGGTTCACCGTTTCAGCGGTAACAGTTACAAAGGGTACACCACTAGGGCGGAGGCGGAAGCTAGATACGAGCGCTATCTAGAGGCAGAGAGGAGGGAGCGGAGGAGGAACCGGATGAAGACTAGTTTCATCGCGATGATGCTCATCGTGACCGCAGCTCTCTTCTATGTGATGGTAGTTTAGATGATATCAACTTTGTAATGTGACGACAAACTCGCTACTCGGTCTCGAGACCTAAACTTGTCTAATATTTGAACTTTGTTCGCTATTTCGAATTCGGAGACTAATGTGATGAATTGTATTATGTGCTGTTTATATTCTGTGATGTATTGTATTATGTGCTGTTTATATTCTGTGATGTATTGTATTTTGTAACCTGTGCAAATACCAGAAATGCAAAAAGAAATTCCTAGAAATAATAGTAGTGGCGCATCATATAGCACATTAGTGGCGCACCCAGTGGGGATATCAGTGGCGCACCCCTTAGGGTTATCAGTGGCGCACCCCTTAGGGTTACCAGTGGCGCACCACATAGGCATACCAGTGGCGCACTCCTTAGGGTTACCAGTGGCGCACCACATAGGCATACCAGTGGCGCACCAGTGGTGCGCCACTGTTATTGGGATTAACAGTGGCGCACCACTGGTGCGCCACTAGTATTCCTTATTAGTGGCGTGGTATTAGTGGCCCACCCATGGTGCGCCACTAATGGCAATATTGGGTGCGCCACTAATAGCCTTTTTTCTAGTAGTGTTAGCTCATGAGGAAGTAGTAGCTAATTCATGACCTTTTTGAGTTGGACAAGCTTCACCCCGGGATTGCATGTGTAATGTGCAAACCCATAATACGAAAAGGAACTGGCATTGAGTGCGCCCGGCTTAAAAATAATATAACAAACAAACCCTCCTTAACGCCATGGGCATAGGAAATCAGAAAACTTTGGCAGTGATAAATAAAGGAGAATAAGAGGATGTTATCGTCCTCATACGGGAGCCGTTCCTCGAAACTTGTCCAGTTCAAGAAGTAATTGAGTTATCTATTAGCATTCGTTGACGAATCAAGCACCTCTCAAAAACTTGTTTTCATTCTGTTTGATTTGAGGATAGCACATGAGTTTTCCCTACAACCCTAGAGCAGGGCCTATCTTTTAATTTTAAGTTGAGTTAGTTATTCCTACTTCCTTCTATTTCTCAAAGAGAGCAGACGTTTGATGTTGATAAGGATTCATGCATATAAAGCTGCATTAAGATTTGTTATATCATATCCTTGTTGACATTATCATTTGATAAGTAAGTTGTTTGTCATGCCCAACTAAGGCAAATATCTTCCTTTGTGTTAACACTTTCACTTCTTGCTTATTAACTTGTTATTTCAAAAAGCTTCAATTAATCCCATCAAAAGCAAAAGTTAAAATTATTCATTGTTCCTTGACCAAAGGACATGTTTGCCATGATATTATGAGTTTCTATTGGTCCTACTTTCGAATATAAGTGTTGACACTCTTTCATAAGAGCCTTATGAGTTGAAGATTGTTGCTCAGGATATTTGAGTTGGTGAAGAGACTATGATGCTTCTTGTCCGTATTCTATTTATCGACACTTCACTCTCTAAACTTGTGGACAGGTTTACCGAGTTCATATTCGCTTGGGGACAAGCGAGGTCTAAGCTTGGGGGTGTTGATACGTCCAAAATGCATCACTATTTTATATTATAATTTATCCTTATTCATTGATATATTTCACGTTATGATGATGTTCTTATGTTGTTTTGGTCTATTTTACACAGTTTGCAACTTTCCGATGCCGGAACAGCAGACGCAGGATTCAGCAGGAAAAAGTGGATGCTGAGTTGCTGAAGAAGAACACCTCCAAATTACCTGAAAATTGACGGGACGTGTTTTTCAGAAGAATAACGAAGACACACAAAAGGGGAGTCAGAGGGGGGCCACAGGGTGCCCAGGCGGCCTGGGGGCGCGCCCCCCTGGCCGCGCCGGGGGGGGGGGGCGCCTGGAGCCGCTGGCCCACCTCTGGTCGCCCCCTTTTGCATATATGTTCTCCGTCCTCCGAAAACCCTAGGCACCGGACTTTTTACGGAGTTCCGCCGCCGCTTCGAGGCGGAAACCTACAGAGAAGAAAAGGGCATCTCCGGTGGGCAGATTCCACCGGGGAGATCACCTCCCGGAAGGGGAGATCGTCGCCATCGTCATCACCATCATCACGGGCATCATCGAGATCATCATCAACATCATCCCCAACACCAGCACCATCTCCATCTTCATCCAAATCTCATCTTTCCATCGCAACTCGTGTTGTAACTTGTACTACCTATCCTCTCTACTCCATCGGTGTTGATTACTACCTTGTGGTGAATGCTATTGAGTTTTGTTGGAGAAATATTATTATGTCCAGATTGTTTATCACATATTTATCCCCTCTGATCATGATCTCTTTTATATCTTGTGAGTAGTTACTTTAGTTCTTGAGGACATGGGGAAAGTCTTGTTGTTAGTAGCCATATGCTGTTGAAGTAATATGTGTTGTTTGATACTTAAGTTGTGTTGTCATTCTACTAGTGGTGTTGTGTGAGTCGAACACCCAACACTTCGCCTTATTAAGGACCTAGGGGAATGCATTGTGTATAAAGAATGCTTATGGAGGGTTGCCGGAGTGACAGAAACCTGAACCCCAGTTCGCACGCTTTTGCATAAGGGAATAATGGATCCTCGATCGTATTGCTATGGTTAGGCTTTTGCCTTAAATTCTATATTGTATTTGCGGATGCTTGCAAGGTGTTTAATCATAAGAGTGCATTCATCTTAGTCTAGAGAGTGCACTAGCATAGATCCACCCACCAACACTTATCAACACATAACATAGTATCGATACGGAATATGGCGAAAGCACATGACTACCTCTCCCGTGTGTCCTCAAGAACACTTTAGTCTTTATAAGTTCAGTTGCTAGGCCTCTCCTTTGCTAAGAAAGGATTGGGCCACTTGTTACTCTCAGTACCTTTTACATTACTTGCCATTACATTCCTGTTGCTTACATCGAGAAAACCCCTAAAAGTTATCTTTCAGTACTTGCAGTAATTTCTTGCTCAGAATCGCTTATCAATACCTTCTGCTCCTCATTGGGTTCGACACTCTTTCTTATAGAAAATGCTGCAACAGATCCCTTACGGTTGAGGGTCATCAGGTTTGCGCACATAATCATGTCAATTGCCCAGCTATAATTCGTTTACCTCACATAGCTGTTTTATCGTCTTTTGGGCGAGAGACATCACTAGTGAACATCATGGGACCCCGGTCCATATTACCATCACTGATCACACCCGCTATTTACTTTCCGCTTTTTACTTACTATTGCAGCATTACCTATCACTATTATCACTTGCGTTTGATCCTTTCTAAACTACAAGGCCGGAGGGATTGACAACCTCTCTGTACTCGTTGGGAGCAAAGTTATTTGTATCTGTGTGCAGGTCCACGTTGATTGCTAATATCTGGCGCCGTTAGCAGTTGACACCTTCTTGTTGAAACTGGGAGTCTCAAGGAAATCGATCCTTGGTATCTTTGCCAAGGGAAAACTTCCGCTACACTGCATCTCAAACCTTCCACTTGGGGTAACCAACGAGGGGCGAGAAGCCATCAGCGTAATCGTACGCGTAATGTCGGTCCGGGCCGCTTCATCTCACAATACCGCCGAACCAAAGTATGACATGCTGGTAAGCAGTATGACTAGTATCGTCCACAACTCACTTGTGTTCTACTCGTGCATATCATCTATGCATAGACCTGGCTCATGGTGCCACTGTTGGGGAACATAGTATTTTAAAATTTTCCTACGATCACGCAAGATCTATCTACCATATGCATAGCAACGAGAGGGGAGAGTGTGTCCACGTACCCTCGTAGACCGAAAGCGGAAACCTCTAGTGACGCGGTTGATGTAGTCGAACTTCTTCGCGATCCAACCGGTCAAGCACCAAACTTACGGAGCCTCCGCGTTCAGCACACGTTCAGCTTGATGACGTCCCACGAGCTCTTGATACAGTAGAGTTTCACGGGAGAGTTTCATCGGCACGACGGCGTGGTGACGGAGATGATGAAGCTACCGGCGCAGGGCTTCGCCTAAGCACTACAACGGTATGACCGAGGTGTGTTTCTGTGGAGAGAGGCACCGCACACGGTTGGGAGAGATCAACTGATCAACTTGTGTGTCTATGGAGTGCCTCTACCCCCGTATATAAAGGAGTGGAGGGGGGAGGGCTGGCCCTCTCTATGGCGCGCCCTAGGAGAGTCCTACTCCCACCGGGAGTAGGATTCCCCCTTTCCTAGTAGAACTAGGAGCCCTTCCAAGTAGTAGGAGTAGGAGAGAAGGAAAGGGAAAAGAGAAGAGAAGGAAGGAGGGGGCGCAACCCCTCCCCCTAGTCCAATTCGGACTAAGCCTTGGGGAGGGCGCAGCCTCCTCTCTATCTTTCCCCTAAAGCCCAATAAGGCCCATATACTCCCCGGCAAATTCCCGTAACTCTCGGGTACTCCGAAAAATACCCGAATCACTCGGAACCTTTCCGATGTCCGAATATAGTCATCCAATATATCGATCTTTATGTCTCGACCATTGCGAGACTCATCGTCATGTCCCCGATCTCATCCGGGACTCCGAACTACCTTCGGTACATCAAAACACATAAACTCATAATACCGATCGTCATCAAACGTTAAGCGTGCGGACCCTACGGGTTCGAGAATTATGTAGACATGACCGAGACTCATCTCCGGTCAATAACCAATAGCTGAACCTGGATGCTCATATTGGCTCCTACATATTCTACGAAGATCTTTATCTGTCAAACCGCATAACAACATACTCCCTCCGTCCGGAAATACTTGTCATCAAACTGAATAAAAGGGGATGCATCTAGATGTATTTTAGTTCTAGATACATCTCTTTTTGTTCATTTTGATGACAAGTATTTTCGGACGGAGGGAGTACATTGTTCCCTTTGTCATCGGTATGTTACTTGCCCAAGATTCGATCGTCGGTATCACCATACCTAGTTAATCTCGTTACCAGCAAGTCTCTTTACTCGTTCCATAATACATCATCTTGTGACTAACTCATTAGTCATTTTCTTGCAAGGCTTATTATGATGTGTATTACCGAGAGGGCCCAGAGATACCTCTCCGACACTCGGAGTGACAAATCCTATTCTTGATCTATGCCAACACCACGAACACCTTCGTAGACACCGGTAGAGCATCTTTATAATCACCCAGTTACGTTGTGACGTTTGATAGCACACAAGGTGTTCCTTCGGTATTCGGGAGTTGCATAATCTCATAGTCATAGGAACATGTATAAGTCATGAAGAAAGCAATAGCAGTAAAACTAAACGATCATAGTGCTAAGCTAACGGATGGGTCTTGTCCATCACATCATTCTCCTAATGATGTGATCCCGTTGATCAAATGACAACTCATGTCTATGGCTAGGAAACATAACCATCTTTGATCAATGAGCTAGTCTAGTACAGGCATACTAGGGACACTCTGTTTTGTCTATGTATTCACACATGTACTAAGTTTCCGGTTAATACAATTCTAGCATGAATAATAAACATTTATCATGATATAAGAAAATATAAATAACAACTCTATTATTGCCTCTAGGGCATATTTCCTTCACCTCCTGGCCGAGATCTTCCTCCAGCTGCCCGACTCGGAAGACCTCATCCGCGCTTCGGTCGCCTGCGTCTCCTTCTACCGACTCACCAGTCACCACCGACGACTCCTTCCTTTGCACATTCCGCCGCCTCCACGCACCATCAGTACTTGGATTCCTACAGGAAGGCGGCATGTTCCGTCCCACCATGCTGCCTCATCCCTCCGCGCCCGCCGCCCGCACGCTCGCCCGCGCCGCCGACTTCTACTTCTCCTTCATCCCCTCCAGTTGCCACTGGACCGTGCAGGACATCCGCGACGGCCGCGTCCTCCTCGCCCGTGACCTCCGGCAAGATGAGCGGCCCCTTGCACCGGTCTTCAGAGATCTCGCGATGTGCGACCCGTTGCACCGGCGGTATGTCCTGCTCCCCCGGTAACTCACAACCTAGCCGCTTCGCTTGTGCACCCGTTCCCCATGGTACGCCCGGCCCGGTGCAAGCCCTTCCTCGTACCCCTTAGTGAGGAGGAGGCAACAGTTGGAGAGACGGCATTCAGGGTGATCTTGGTGGCACATTGTGAAACCAGTCTTGCTGCGTTCGTCTTCTCTTCGAGCACTGGACAATGGCAAGCCGTTGCATCCACGCATTGGAGTGATTTGGGCCTTGGCGAGCGGCACATGGCCGAGATGTCACGGGTCCACCCTTTTACTCTCAGTCGCCATTATGCTTATGGCTGCTTCTACTGGGACTGGGTGGAGTTCGGCAGGAAAAAGCTGCTCTTGCTTGACACATTGAGGATGGAGTTCTCCATTGCTGACCTCCCGCGCAGAAAATGGAGCAAACTTGGTATAGCCATTGTGGAGGCAGGGGAAGGCAGGCTTGGTATCTTTGGTTTCCACGGTGAAACTTCATCTGATCTTAGCTATATGGTTGCACGGAACAAAGGCCAGAGTCCCAGCCAGTGACAGATGGACAAAACAATTTCACTAGATTCTGGGTACAAATATTTTATAAGAGATGCAACACAGAGGTATTTGCTCTTGACAAGGATAGAAGCCTCATCTCTAGAGAATCCACTTGTTGGATATTTCTCAATGGATGTCAAGACATTAGAGCTTCAGAGGATTTATGACGAACCGCTATATCTTAAGTATGAGACATACACATATATCAACTTCCCACCATCATTATTGTCTTCAAGGAGAATATGAAGCAGTAAAGTTGTCTCCTTCCCTTCGTAGTTATCACATGACTTGTCTATTGCTTCATGTTCATTATGGCAATTTGTAATTCTTGTTTGATTTAGTAGTGTTTAATTTCTTGTGCTCTTGGAAAAACTAAGAAAGCTTGGGAACATAATTCTGTTTCTTGTTGTGTTTGTTTCGGTCGCCTTTTCAAGAGAATGGGGTTAGTAAGAGAAATGATCTTGTACACTATGAGTACCTTGTGGATGTGTCCAAATGGAATCACTAAAAGAACCAGATCATTATAATTATTTTCAAGAAGTAGTTTTCGCGATCAAGATAAAGTAGGAGTACAACTTTACATCAAGTTTACCTTGGATTGTTTCACCTCGAGAAATACGTTCAAGTCAGTGACAGCTCATTTGTACACTTTTCTTTTGATAGATGTTAGGAGGCTGAAAGTTCTCTTTTAGTCATCTCCACATGTATAATTTTATCTTGCGGCGCTGTTTTGTGATAAACCTGCATAATTGGTATGGTCACAAATAAGATCCTGCGTTACTGCTTTAAGTAAGAAGAGCTTGTGCTCATAGGCAACTGAAATGTTATCTCGCGATGTTGTCTTATCTGAATCAAACTTATAAGATAGAAGGGAGTGCTTATCAGCAAGGGCAACTGAAATTGTTCTTTATTGCAGTCAATGCCTCCACCACTTTTAGATCCTCAGTATCATGGTTGTGCTCTGAATCTCCAAGCAAATGATATTGGTTGAGATTATTTTTCTCAAACTTTAGTTTTCGGATAATTGTACTGTTTCTCGCTACCAACATCCCCAGTTTCTGTCCTTTCCTTAGTTAGAAGCTTGTTGTACTTATAGAGTGTGCCTTAAATGAACTCCAACAAAACCAATTATGTATAAGTTTCAGGGCTGAATTTCTTTATAGTCATGTGCCTCTGTCCGGCAATGTATCCCAACTTTTATTGATGCTAAGCACACTGAAGTTGGCATTTGCAGTCACATGTTTCGAATTCAGTTGAGGTTATATTATGCTATTCTGCCCCTTCCTGTGATACTGCTTATCTAAGTGCCTAAATTTTGTTCCTTCAAGCTTTTAAAACTCTTGAATTAGTATGCACAGACTGCGCGGAAAATCTTGTGTCTTGTCTGAGCATTTTGTATTTTGTCCAGATTTAGCGGAGTTGTCATCAGATCAGCTTTCTGAGTTCAAAGTGGCCGCCGTTCCGATAGCATACGGGATTATGGCAGATGTGATCACCTACCTTTCAGAAAAGATGGTGCATGACAGTGAATTTCACCTGGCAGTGGTCATGTATATTTCGATCTTCTTTTCATATACTTCTAGCTTCAGTTATCGTGACATTCGATATGGATGTTCCTGGCCTAAGAATGTGACTCAGTTATATGGCTGTTCTTGGCCTAAGAATGTGACCGTGAAATGAACAGTTTCAATAAACAGACAAGTGTGGCTAAAGTTAAATCTTTATCTGCAATTCATATTTATTTTTCTTAACTGTACTAGAAATGGCAATGCACCCTGGTAAGTAAAGGCGGACAAAAAGAAAAACATTAGTGCAGCATGGCTCTTCTCCACTGGAACGAGGGTAGTGCTAAGCCATCCATCAATAGGGAGATCGACCTGCAGACCCTCTGATTGATGCAGCTTCTTCTCTCATGACTTATGGATGCCTCAAGCACACAATAGTAAAAAAACCGTAGCCATGAAACAGAAGTGAAAGAAAAGTACAGGATCGTGTAGCACAATCATATTTTGTAGTTCTTACGTTTTTGTGACTAATTTTTGTAGTTCTCGGCTTCTCGCTACCAAACACACCCGAGTAAATTTCATGATTCATCCCTATACTTGCTGGCTTGTAACAAAACCATCCTCGTACTTGAAAACTGCTCCAATACAATCCTGGGACTTGAGAATACATAACAGTAAGGTCCCGTGTACGCTTTGTGATACATTGGGCCCTTTCCCCCCTGCCATGTCAACGATGGGGGCTGGTCCAACCGAACCGATTGGCACGGGTCAGCCTTAGACGAGGCCGTTTCACCCAGGGCAATCGAGGTTTTCAGTTGCCGCCTCTGTTCGCGAGTCTTCTCTTGTCAAGCACGACGTAGCCTGCGGCGGAGGACGGTTTGATCGGAGGCGGAGGGAGCGGTCTTCATCATCGTCTCCAGCTGTGAGCAGCGCTGATGGCACCCATACAACGGCAGGAGAAGGGCACCGTCCCGACGTATGGTACGTTGATCGTCCGACTAATTAATGTGAGTCGTGTTTGATATGCTTGATTCCAGGGATTTACCTCCCTGCACCTACAGTACATGCTCTGGGCCCTCCGTCGCTGCAGTTTTAGGTCTCAGCGACCTCCGGCAGCGTCCGACGACGGCTCCCTGTTGTTGCCGCGGCCTTCTGCTCTCCCTCCCAGCTCACACATAGACAGAGGAAGAGGAAGACACAGGACAAGAAATTTTCACGGGCCGGCGCACGAACGCCGCCGTGGGCGCACGAACGCCCAAATATTCTTGATCTTTACACTGGCTACATCGCTACAACACGGGTGCCACAATGGAGTACAGAGGGTGGGCTTTTATAGCCGCTCTAGCATGCACTAAGCTAGCTGACCTGATCCATCTAACAAACTCATGCATGCATGCAGCTGGACTCACCGCCCATGCAACGCCAGCCCGCCGAGCTCTACGCGTACGTACATGATCTCCTGGAGACTCGGCAGGAGCCGTCTGCTCATCCGCTGCTTCCGTCCAGCCCCAATGCCCACTGCGCCACGCCCCGCGCTCCTCAGCTCCAGCGCCCGCCGCGCACGTACGCCAACGGGACGCAACTGGTTCCAGCGCCCGACGCGGTCTACCTCCCCGTCCATCTCGCTAACCAACACACACACGCTGCACATGCCCGCCGTGGCTTATTGGTCAACACTCCCAGCCCCTGAAACGAATCTCACCCCTGAAAAACGATACATCTTTATGATTTGGCCAATTCAGCCAGCGAGCAGGCCAAGAAATCATTATGTACCTGAGCTTCGGTTCCAGCATCAGGCCAACGCTGTGTGTTTTGTGCTTCAGCCTGAGCAGGCAACATGGCAAGGAAATGAGAGCAATATGGGGCAACAAATGAATGCCAGAAGAGGAGATTCAACTCAACCCAATAGAGGATTTAAAATGCCAAGAAGGCAAAAGCATGTTTGATATCTTTAGAGAGTGAAAGATCATAGCATATGAACGGCTGAAAGATGCATTTTGTAAACCTGCTGGAGTATGTTTTGTACGTTTTATTTTGGTTCCTGCACATGTTAAGTGTGTGATATATTCTGGAGTGATTGTGTCATGTTGAACTGGTTCAGCTGCTTTTAAAACTCCCTTTCAATTGTGTCACAACTGTCATGTTGTTTCCTGGCAAAGTTTTTGAACTGTCATGTTGTTTCCTGTGATGTTAGAACTGTCACCTTGTTTCATGTAAGGTTGCGTTCATGCACATTTAAAAATTTGGCATGGTGTTTAATGTTTCCTGTCATATATATGTGAACTCTGTAACTGGCATGTTCAAATTTGATAGCAACTAGCACAACTCGACATACATATTTTCTTTCTGTTTATACGCCAGAGCGGGAAGCGATGTGACGGCCTCGTCCGGTGGCCCGGCGACGGAGACGCCGGAGATGTGGCCGCGGCCGACGAATGCGTGGGGGGCGGAGTGCGTTGTTGTTGTTGAGGCTCCTGTCGTGCTGCACGGAGACGTATACGCTGATGCCGGGGAGGTTGGCCGGGTCGCCAATGTCAAAGACGAGCGTCTCGATCCACCATGGGTGAGAGCTCTCACAGAAGAGAAGGGCTGGACGCGAGTGTCTCGCTTGGTCTCGTTCGCACCACGCCGGCGGCTGAACAAGCTCCCGTCCGTGGCTCTATACTAAAAAAAAGTTCCATCGCTGACGTGGCAGGGGGAAAAGGGTCCAATGTATCACAAAGCGTACATGGGACGTACTGTTACGTATTCTCAAGTCCCAGGATTGTATTGGAGCAGTTTTCAAGTATGAGGATGGTTTTGTTACAAGCCAACAAGTATAGGGATGAAGCATGCAATTTACTCAACACACCCAGTTGCTTTCAGTTTTTTTTACTTCAAGTTTGGTATACTGCTGGGTGCCCATTTGCAGTCACACATTTCAAATTCAACTGAAATCAATATTACCTATGTGATACATAAGCGCCTATAATTCGTTTGTTTAAGATAGCTCTTGAATATCAAATCAGACCAAAGACTTTTCCATGTTGTCTAAGGGCAACTCCAACGTGGCGGAACAAATTGACGCGTGCTTTGTCCGTTTGGGTTGCCCAAGCGGACGGCCGCGTCCGCTTTTTAATTTGGATCGGCCGGTGCGCCCATTAGTGCTAGACCCATATTTGCACATGTAAAAAAAAACTATCAAAAACACATGACCGAAATAAACATAATTAAACATAAACAAACGGTCAACCACCGGCCAAAGCCTACTTAAACATTAATTATACATTAAAAAATGACAGCACCCGCACACTGCCCTAGGTCTCGCCTTTGCCCTTGCGCTTGCCGTCGTTGCTGGTGAGGTCGATGAATGTGGGTGGCAGCCCAACCCATGCCAACGCGCTATGCCACGCCGTCAAGCCCGCCTCTTCCAGCATCAATGCGGCGGTATCAATGCAGCGCTGCGGATGCGCTCCTCCTCCTCCTCGCGGCGTTCCCACAACATCTGCCGCTCGCCATCGCCTGTGCTGCTTCCAGTGCTCTAGGTGCGCCTCCTCCTCCTCGGACGTCACGACATAGTGGACCGGGGCACGCTCACCCACTCATGGACTGCGCCAGACCACGAGTAGGACTCCTCGGCCAAGCGGCCAGCGGCGGCGGTCACTTACGCATGGCATGGGCTCGGGCTTGGCCTTCGCTTTGACGACAGTCGGGGGGGGGGGGGGG
>LR738714.1:823025449-823039554 GCA_902687465.1 Secale cereale | reverse complement strand
GGAGCGTTGACGGAGTCCCACGCCGCCGACAAGGTGAAGGCATGTTGCAGGCCGTCCCACTACGCGTCCTCCTCCAGCCGGCTATCCCTGAGCGCGCGCTGTAGGGCCGCCTCAAGCGCGGCGTGGTACGTGGCCTCCGCCTCCTCCTCCACCGGTAAGACCTCTGGGGGCGGCGGGGGAACTGCGTGGTCGACCTGCATGCCGTGGCGGCGCTCGTCCTCGTGCTCTAATGCAAACTAGCGGTCCCAGTTGGGAGGGTCCGGCGCATAGGCACACATCGCGTGCTACTCGGGCGTAAGGAGCTTGTGCCACCGCGCCTAGTGGACTAGGATGTAAATTCCTTCCTCTCCTGTGGTGGCGCGCTGTTGATACGTCTCCAACGTATCTATAATTTTTGATTGTTCCATGCTACTATATTATCCTTCTAGGATGTTTTATGGGCTTTTATACACACTTTTATACGATTTTTGGTAGTAACCTATTAACCCAGAGCCCAATGCCAGTTTCCGTTTTTCCCCTGTTTTAGGGTTTCACAGAAAAAGGAATATCAAACGGAGCCCAATTGACCTGAAACTCAACGGAGGACATTTTTGGACCAAAAGAAGCCCAGGAAGTGCTGGAGGGGGACGAGAAGACCCACGGGCTGCCCATGAGGGTGGGGGGTGCCCCCCCCTACTGGGTGCGCCCCCTGCCTCGTGGACAGCCCGTAGACCCCCTTTGCTTGGCCACGACTCCAACACCTCCTATATATACTGAAACCTCCGGAAAGTAACCTAGATCGGGAGTTCCGCCGCCGAAAGCATCTTTTGCCACCGAAAACCAATCTAGACCCGTTCTGGCACCCTGCCGGAGGGGGAATCCCTCTCCGGTGGATATCTTCATCATCCCGGCGCTCTCCATGACGAGGAGGGAGTAGTCCACCCTCGGGGCTGAGGGTATGTACTAGTAGCGTTATGTACCAGTAGCTATGGGTTTGATCTCTCACTCTCTCGTGTTCTTGAGATGGCCCGATCTTGATGTATTGCGAGCTTTGCTATTATAGTTGGATCTTATGATGTTTCTCCCCCCTCTACTCTCTTGTAATGTATTGAGTTTTCCCTTTGAAGTAATCTTATCAGTTTGAGTCTTTAAGGATTTGAGAACACTTGATGTATGTTTTGCATGTGCTTATCTGTGGTGACAATGGGATATCACGTGATCTACTTGATGTATGTTTTGGTGATCAACTTGCAGGTTCCGTGACCTTGGGAATCTATGCATAGGGGTTGGCACACATTTTCGTCTTGACTTTCTGGTAGAAACTTTGTGGCACTCTTTGAAGTTCTTTGTGTTGGTTGAATAGATGAATCTGAGATTGTGTGATGCATATCGTATAATCATACCCACGGATACTTGAGGTGACATTGGAGTATCTAGGTGACATTAGGGTTTTGGTTGATTTGCGTCTTAAGGTGTTATTCTAGTACGAACTCTATGATAGATCGAACGGAAAGAATAGCTTCGTGTTATTTTACTACGGACTCATGAATAGATCGATCAGAAAGAATAACTTTGAGGTGGTTTCGTACCCTACCATAATCTCTTCGTTTGTTCTCCGCTATTAGTTACTTTGGAGTGACTCTTTGTTGCATGTTGAGGGCTAGTAATATGATCCAATTATGTTATCCTTGTTGAGAGAACTTGCACTAGTGAAAGTATGAACCCTAGGCCTTGTCTCCTGTCATTGCAACACCGTTTATGCTCACTTTTATCATTAGTTACCTTGCTGTTTTTATATTTTCAGATTACAAAAACCTATATCTACCATCTGTATTGCACTTGTATCACCATCTCTTCGCCGAACTAGTGCACCTATACAATTTACCATTGTATTGGGTGTGTTGGGGACACTAGAGACTCTTTGTTATTTGGTTGCAGGGTTGTTTGAGAGAGACCATCTTCATCCCACGCCTCTCACGGATTGATAAACCTTAGGTCACCCACTTGAGGGAAATTTGCTAATGTCCTACAAACCTCTGCACTTGGAGGCCCAACAAAGTCTGCAAGAAGAAGGTTGTGTAGTAGACATCAAGCTCTTTTCTGGCGCCGTTGCCGGGGAGGTTTGTGCTTGAAGGTATATCTTTAGATCTTGCAATCGAATCTTTTAGTTTCTTGTTTTATCACTAGTTCAGTTTATAAAAGAAAACTACAACAAAAAAATGGAATTAAGGTTACCTCATATGCTTCATCTTTTTAATATCTTTCGTGAAAATGATGGGAAGGAAAATGGTGCTCAAGTACTAGAAGAAGAATTACATAGAATGCTTGGCACTAAAAACTTGAATGATGAGCATGATTATAATGTTGTTAGTATGAATTCTTTGAATACCCATGATGCTAATGATATGCAAAGCCACAAGCTTCGGGATGCTATGTTTGATGAAGATGATATTTTTAGTCCCCCAAGTTTTGATGAGAAAATTTATTATGATGAAAGCATGCCTCCTATTTATGATGATTATATTGATGAAAGTGGATTAGGAGAGGTCATGACTTTATTTAGTGATGAATCCACTATTTCGGAAGAGGTTCCAATTGATTATGAGAACAAAGTTGCTATATATGATGATTATTGTGATGACTTGTATGCTATTAAGAATAATGATAACCATGAAACTTGTCACCATGATTTTAGTTTTCAATTGGATTATGCTTCACATTATAGTTATTTTGTTGAGTTTGCTCCCACTACTATTGATGAGAATAAATTTGCTTATGTGGAGAGTAATAAAATTTATATGCTTGGGGATCATGACAAGAATGCTTTATGTGATGGTTATATTATTGAATTCATTCATGACGCTACTGAAAATTATTATGAGGGAGGAATATATGCTTGTAGGAATTGCAATAGTATCAAGTTTCCTCTCTATGTGCTTAAAGTTTTGAAGCTATGCTTGTTTTGCTTTCCTATGCTAGTTGATTATTGTTCACATAAGTTGTTTGCTCACAAAATCCCTATGCATAGGAAGTGGGTTAGGCTTAAATGTGTTACTTATATTCTTCATGATTCTCTCTTTATGTTTCAACTCTTATCTTTTATGTGAGCATCATTGTCATCATAGTGCCTAGCTAGGGGCGTTAAACAACAGCGCTTGTTGGGAGGCAACCCAACTTTATTTTTGTTCTTTGCTTTTTGCTTCTGTTTAGGAACAAATATTGCATCTAGCTTCTATTTAGATGTGGTTTTGTGTTTTAATTAGTGTTTGTGCCAAGTAGAACCTTTGGGAAGACTTGTGTGAAGTTTATATGATCTTGCTGTGAAAAACAGAATCGTTAGCGCTCGCTAGGATGATCACCAGATTTTGCTGGAGTGTGCTATTTAGTTGATTCTTTTTGCAGATAATTAATACACAGATTCCTCACGTTTACCAATTTATTACAATTTTTTTGGAGTTACAGAAGTATGCGAAAGTTACAGATTACTACAGACTATTCTGTTTTTAACAGATTCTGTTTTTCGTGTGTTGTTTGCTTATTGTGATGAATCTATGAGTAGTATTGGGGGGTATGAATCATAGAGAAGTTGGAATACAGTAGGTTTAACACCAATATAAACAAATAATGAGTTCATTACAGTACCTTTGAGTAGTGGTTTGCTTTCTTATACTAACGGAGCTCACGAGATTTTTGTCTAAGTTTTGTGTTGTGAAGTTTTCAAGTTTTGAGTATTGCTTTGATGGACTATGGAACAAAGAGTGGTAACAGCCTAAGCTTGGGGATGCCGAAGGCACCCCAAGGTAAAATTCAAGGACAACCAAAAGCATAAGCTTGGGGATGCCCCAGGAAGGCATCCCCTCTTTCGTCTTCATCTATCGGTAACTATACTCGGAGCTATATTTTTATTCACCACATGATATGTGTTTTACTTGGAGCGTCATGTATAATTTGAATCTTTGCTTGTTAGTTTGCCACAATTATCCTTGCTGGACACACCTTTTTAAGAGAGATAAATATGGCCTAGGAATTGTTAGAACACTCTATGTGCTTCACTTATATCTTTTGAGTTGAATAGTTTTTGCTCTAGTGCTTCACTTACATCTTCTAGAGCACGGTGGTAATTTTATTTTGTAGAAATTGTTGATCTCTCATGATTCACTTATATCCTTTTGAGAGTCTATTAAAACAGCATGGTAATATGCTTTGGCTATAAAACTAGCCTTCACATGATAGGCATCCAAGATCAATGTAGTAAAAACTTTCATACTAAGTGTATTGAATATGAAGAGAAGTTGGATGCTTGATAATTGTTTTGAGATATTAAGATAGTGATATTAGATTCATGCTAGTGGAGTTATTATGAAATTGAGAAATACTTGTGTTAAAGTTACTGATTCCCGTAGCATGCACGTATGGTGAACCGCTATGTGACGAAGTTAGAGCATGAGGTATTTGTAGAGTGTCATCCTTTGTGTGGAGGTCGGAGGCGCGCAATGGTTAACTCCTACCAACCTCCCCCCCTAGGAGCATGCGTTGATTGCTTTGTTTTGATGACTCGTAAATTTTTGCAATAAGTATAAGAGTTCTTATGACTAATGTTGAGTCCATGGATTATACGCACTCTCACCCTTCCACCATTGCTAGCCTCTCTTGTATAGTGCAACTTTTGCCGGTACCATACACCCACTATATACCTTCCTCAAAACAGCCACCATATATCTTCCTCAAAACAGCCACCATACCTACCTATCATGGCATTTCCATAGCCATTCCGAGATATATTGCCATGCAACTTTCTACCATTCCGTTCATATGAGACGCTTCATATTGTCATATTGCCATGCATGCTCATGTAGTTGACATCGTATTTGTGGCAAAGCCACCATGCATAATTTTTCATACATGTCACTCTTGATTTATTGCACATCCCAGTACACCGCCGGAGGCATTCATATAGAGTCATACTTTGTTCTAGTATCGAGTTGTAATATCGAGTTGTAAATCAATATAAGTGTGATGATCGTCATTATTAGAGCATTGTCCCAAGTGAGGAAAGGCCGAACAAAAGAAAAGGCTCCTCCAAAAAAAAGAAAAAAAAAGAAAAGGGGACAATTGCTACTATCTTTTTCCACACTTGTGCTTCAAAGTAGCACCATGTTCTTCATGATAGAGAGTCTCATGTTTAGTCACTTTCATATACTAGTGGGAATTTTCATTATAGAACTTGGTTTGTATATTCCAACGATGGGCTTCCTCAAATGCCCTAGGTCTTCGTGAGCAAGCAAGTTGGATGCACACCCCTCTAGTTTCTTTTGTTGAGCTTTCATACATTTTTAGCTCTAGTGCATCCGTTGCATGGCAATCCCTACTCACTCACATTGATATCTATTGATGGCACTACAAGAGGAACCCCCCTACAGCAACGCATCATTCCGTTGCCAAAAGTCCATATAAGCGTTGGTAAGGCCTACACCAACGGATTTGTATGCGTTGCCGTTGGTGGCGTTGCAAGAGTCTACAACAACGTATATGCATCCGTTGGTAAATAGTGTGAATAAGCGTTGTAAGATAGCAACGTATAGAGTTAGTGCCCAACAACGCTTCGCATGCGTTGGTGGTTACCCTACAGAAAATGATTAATAAATGCCTAGTGCATTGCATAAAAAATGCATGTTATTTTATATATCACTGGCCAGAATAATTAGGTCAATGCCGACATTGCACAGGGGATGCAGTATAAGAAAAAGCAATTTCTCATATATTAAATCAACTTGGTTGCATTACAAAGGACACGATACAAAGATTACAAGATGTGAAACTAGTAGTAATTCCATTCTTGAGCTTGCAACCAATGTCTCAGCCATTCTGAAACATAACAATCGAAACATTGACACTGGAAATATCTGAAACTTAATGACTGAAACATTGGCAGTGGAAATGACATTCTAAGACACAATGTGAAACTATCTAGTAGCACCCCTATTCTTGACCTTGGAATCAACATCTGAACCATGCATCATCGAATATTGCAATCTACAACAAAGAAATGAAATAGGTTAATATGGCAGAAAAATTGAAAGGAGGAGCAACATAGAAAGGTTGATGGCAATGTGATAATTAATCTTGCTGTGTGACTAATAATTTTGACCTTTTTTAGTAGTTGTAAATACTTATAAGATTTTGCTAATGTAGCATCAACTCGCAATACCAAGAATTCATTACCAAATTTAACATCGTCAAATTTAGCTTTATGTTCAGGGTCGATACTTTGGATTAAAGTAATAGCAACGTTCTTGTTCGGCTTTGTCCAGTATCACATTTGTAACTTACAATAGTCATTTTAGCTTACAGTAAACTAACTCAGCTCATTTCATTATTAAGTTTCACTATGTTAATAGAAACAAAGTGTTTTATAGGGGTGGGGAATGTAAGGCAGACATACAATAGTTGATGAATTGTTTTACGTAATCTAGCAGCAAAGAGTCTTATCTCACAGTAGCAGTGCGACTATTTTCACATGCAAGAAAAGTGTTCTCTCATAGAAATTAGGTGAAAAAAAGAGAAGCATGTCCAAGATAATAAAATATAGACAAGTAATGCTATTAATACTCCAAAATTTCCATTCAATCTGGTGAAGAATCATCCATGGAATATAGAACTACTATCAGTAAGTACCTCCTAGTAAATCCACCTTGGCACTAGTAGTCTTCTATGTTTTAGCGCCAAGAACATCGACTTGGAACAATCGAGTCTCTGTAACCTGCTGATTTAGCATATGCATTAGTAATCAATGTTTGATTTTGCCAACAGACCGATCGCATCAAAATAGCCGAACACGTGTGACAAAAAAACTTTTGCGTACTCTTTATTCTTTTATATCAAAACTCTTACATGGCGTTGTTTTTTTATGGAAAAACTCTTGCGCGACCTGGTTCCATGATATGACCTGCTACATGGCCAAAACAATCTAAACCTACTCTAACTTATACTCCCTCCGTTCCCAAATATTTGTCTTTCTAGACATTTCAAATAAACTACAAATACAGATGTATGTAGACATATTTTATAGTGTAGATTCACTCATTTTGCTCCGTATGTAGTCACTTGTTGAAATCTCTAGAAAGACAAATACTCCATCCGTCCCATAATGTAAGACGTTTTTTCACACTAGTAGTGTGAAAAAAACGTCTTACATTATGGGACGGAGGGAGTATTCTGGAACGGAGGGAGTAGCATCTAAAAGACTCAAACTCCAGTGCCCTTTTACTAGACTAGTAAGGCATGCTAACTCCAAGACAATACTAGTACAATATGTAGGCTGCTAGCTATGCAAACACATTGAATCATGTAATGACTACGACCCACCTGATAACATAATTGCTTATGACATGCAAACCAGACATGTTGGAAAACTAACTAATCAACCTATCCAAATTAGACTCAAACTTGTCTAGTTAAACTAGAATGGACTCCTACTAGACAACTTCAAAATTATTCTAACAATTTAGAAGACCACAACGTTCATCCAGTCTAAGTAGTGCGAGCGTATTAGTATATGCCAACACTTATTAAACAGGATTCGCTTTCTTATTTCACTTGTTTACCAAGAAAATGGAAACCTAGAGCAGTTCCAGTACGCTCGTCTCTGTCACCGTGGTTGCTGGATGCATGCTCAAACTGTTGGCCGGAATAGGTATAGGAGAAGGCCATAAGTATTACAGAGAAGAAAAGGTCCTAGTAAGATCCAACGGTTTAGGATTAGTGAATTCGATGTACCTGACACACTCGTACAGTCGCCGCATCTTATCGCTTAGTTGTCTGTTTATGGTTGTTAGTACCATCCCACCACCGTAGTGTGCCCTGTATGTCAGGTAAGCTGAGTGCACAAGAGGAATAATTTGCATGTTTATGTTCTTGGATGAACCAAGTACATGCTGATTGTGTTAACAGTTTATAAGGAGAATACATTACAAACAAGATAAGATGTGAGCGGCACCTGGCCAAGAGTTTGTGTGCTGACCAATCATGTATCCTTGTAGTATTTGGGAACATCTATGGCTCCCCACAAAATACAAAATCAGTACAGAGATTGCAGGAATTCAGAAGTACATGTATTTCCAAAAAATGCACTAAACTCGATTTAGAGGTGAGATTTTAAGAGTACGAGTCATATACATATGACGAGTGTATCAAGTATGATGTTCTTGTAACCCACCTTCAAATTTTATCAATTATTTAATAGTTTTGGATAACAAGAGTGTAAGAATTATTTCCATCTGAGCTTTTGCATAAAATTCAAGATTGTAGTATGCCCATTTTTACTGAATAGGAAGCTGAAACTAATGTAACTTTTGGTCAGGGGAAAACAAATATTACATCAACCAAAAAAAGAATAAGATACAAATTCATGTTTTCCTTACTTTAACATGAACTATTGAAAGGATCCTCACCATGCTATAAACAACTGACTTAAATAATTCTCAAGTCTTCTTCTGCATATTTATGGATTTCTCCTGATTGCAATGCATAAGTGTAGTTGATAAATCTGTTAAAAAATAGCAGAAGCACACACTTAGTAAAAGATAAAGTCAGAATCTAGGGGTGTTGACGGAACAAAAGGTATATTGGGATGGACGGATGAAAGTGGGACTTGTTTATTTAGTATATATAGTATATGTATACATGTGACACCAAATAAATAACGATTCAGTCTATCGAGTAGGGGATTCTCCATTTAAAATAATTATTCTAGTATCATGGACGCATAATTGCACTCACATGTTGATTTTTGTAGCAATGTTCTTCGGTGACATACATGATAGCATATGATATATCGCTGTTACACTATCTCACTCCTGTTTGAACCAAGATGATCTCCTTTTGTAAGAAAACTGCGTTGATGTTATTGAACAGGTCATGCTACATGCTAATATGTAATGATTAATTTCAGTTTTAAAAAATACCTAATTATCCATCGATCCATCTATATAGTAAGAGGAAAGTCTAACCATATCGCATGACATGGTACCACTCATCCAGAATTAGTACAGATCAACACATGGTGAATCAGATCTAATTAATCAAATACAGTAAACACCAGAACCAAACATGTCCATGTCGGAGTCGAGGTAGAAGAGACGGAGTATCAATGCCAAACCCGAGCCGGCTGCCGCGTGTGAGGTGATGCAGTCGTAGAGGGCCGATAAACCAGAGCTGCGGGAGAAACGCCGGCGACGCGTGCCGGCTAGGGTTGTTGCGTGGCGTGCGTGCAGGGGCGCGGTGGACGGGGGCGAAGGATCGGGGGGGTGCGGGGGGACAGGAGAACATAGAGGGAGTTGGGCAGATAGGTCAGCAGTGGGTTGGGGAGACCGCCGGAGACTCCCGGAATCGGAGTTGGAGGCGGCAGCGCTGTGGTGTGAGACAGAGGAATCGGGGGAGAGGGGTGGCCGGGAGAGAAAAAAAAGGTATTTTAGGCTCTGATATTTGGAAGGAGAGGGGGCACAGATAAGGTGGAGGTGGGTACGTTACTGTCAAAAAAAAGGTTGAGGTGGGGTGCGGGGAGGTTAATCCCTTCGTGGGAGGTGGGGTGGATCCCAACAACACATAGGCTAACATCGTTGCTAGATATGCGTTGGTGTATGGGGGTGTTTGTTGTAGTGTGGGCATCTCCATAGCCTGTTGATACACCTAGTCGATGTGAGACTATCTTCCTCCTTTTTGTCTTCTCCACAACCACCACTCTATTCCACCTATAGTGTTATGTCCATGGCTCATGCTCATGTATTGCGTGAAAGTTGAAAGGTTTGAAAGAATTGAGTATGAAAACAAGTGCTTGGCTGAAACCGGGGTTGTGCATGATATGAATATTTTGTGTGATGAAGAGGGAGCATAGCCAGACTATATGATTTTGTAGGGATAACTTTCTTTAGCCATGGTATTTTGAGAAGACATGATTGCTTTGTTAGTATGCTTGAAGTACTATTATTTCTTATGTCAATATAGACTTTTGTCTTGAATCCTTCAGATCTGAACATTCATTTTATAATAAAGAGAATTACATTGAAAATTATGTTGGTTAGCATTCCACATCAAAAAAATTGTTTTTATCATTTACCTACTCGAGGACGAGCGGGAATTAAGCTTGGGGATGCTTGATACGTCTCCAGTGTATCTATAATTTTTTATTATTCCATGCTATTATATTATCCTTCTAGGATGTTTTATGAGCTTTTATACACACTTTTATATGATTTTTGGGACTAACCTATTAACCCAGAGCCTAGTGCCAGTTTCTGTTTTTCCCCTGTTTTAGGGTTTCGCAGAAAAGAAATATCAAACGAAGCCCAATTGACCTAAAACTCAATGGAGGACTTTTTTGGACCAAAAGAAGCCCAGGAAGTGCCGGAGGGGGACGAGAAGACCCATGGGCTGCCCACGAAGGTGGGTGGCGCCCCCCTACTGGACGCGCCCCCTGCCTCGTGGACAGCCCGTAGACCCCCTTTGCTTGGCCCCGACTCCAACACCTCCTATATATACTGAAACCTCCGGAAAATAACCTAGATTGGGGGTTCCGCCATCGAAAGCCTCTGTTGCCACCGAAAACCAATCTAGACCCGTTCTGGCACCCTGCCGGAGGGGGAATCCCTCTCCGGTGGCTATCTTCATCATCCCGGCGCTCTCCATGACGAGGAGGGAGTAGTCCACCCTCGGGGCTGAGGGTATGTACCAGTAGCTATGTGTTTGATCTCTCTCTCTCTCTCTCTCTCTCTCTCTCTCTCTCTCTCGTCTTCTTGAGATGGCCCGATCTTGATGTATCGCGAGCTTTGCTATTATAGTTGGATCTTATGATGTTTCTCCCCCTCTACTCTCTTGTAATGGATTGAGTTTTCCCTTTGAAGTTATCTTATCGGATTGAGTCTTTAAGGATTTGAGAACACTTGATGTATGTATTGCATGTGCTTATCTGTGGTGACAATGGGATATCACGTGATCTACTTGATGTATGTTTTGGTGATCAACTTGCGGGTTCCGTGACATTGGGAATCTATGCATAGGGGTTGGCACAGGTTTTCGTCTTGACTTTCCGATAGAAACTTTGGGGCACTCTTTGAAGTTCTTTGTGTTGGTTGAATAGATGAATCTGAGATTGTGTGCTGCATATCGTATAATCATGCCCACGGATACTTGAGGTGACATTGGAATATCTAGGTGACATTAGGGTTTTGGTTGATTTGTGTCTTAAGGTGTTATTCTAGTACGAACTCTATGATAGATCGAATGGAAAGAATAGCTTCGTTTTATTTTACTACGGACTCTTGAATAGATCGACCAGAAATAATAACTTTGAGGTGGTTTCGTACCCTACCATAATCTCTTCGTTTGTTCTCCGCTATTAGTTACTTTGGAGTGACTCTTTGTTGCATGTTGAGGGCTAGTAATATCATCCAATTATGTTATCTTGTTGAGAGAACTTGCACTAGTGAAAGTATGAACCCTAGGCCTTGTCTCCTATCATTGCAACACCGTTTATGTTCACTTTTATCATTAGTTACCTTGCTGTTTTTATATTTTTAGATTACAAAACCTATATCTACCATCCGTATTGCACTTGTATCACCATCTCTTCGCCGAACTAGTGCACCTATACAATTTACCATTGTATTGGGTGTGTTGGGGACACAAGAGACTCTTTGTTATTTGGTTGCAGGGTTGTTTGAGAGAGACCATCTTCATCCTACGCCTCCCACGGATTGATAAACCTTAGGTCATCCACTTGAGGGAAATTTGCTACTGTCCTACAAACCTCTGCACTTGGAGGCCCAACAAAGTCTACAAGAAGAAGGTTGTGTAGTAGACATCAGCCGCATCGAGCCGGCGGTGTAGGACAAGGAGAAGACATGCGGAAAGAACTCACGTCGGGGTAGAACTTGCCCTTGCCGCTGAAGAAGCCAATGGCGCTTGGGTTTTTGGTCGCCGGTGAGGGTGTAAGGGTGGCCATATGTGGACGGGTGATGGAAGTGGATGTGCCCCCTCGCACACGCTTGCATCAAAAAGGATGTCCACGCGGCGCTTCCACTCACTGACAGACGGGCCAGAGTTAGGCGGTCGCGTTTAATATGACCGCGAGCGGTGGTTGGGTGGTCGACATGCCGGCCCGCAACGGACACCGGAGAGGGTGCAAGTGTTCGTTCCGTGTCCGTGTGGACGCAAACCAGACACAAATTTGAACCTGAAATGCGTCCAGACGAACACCGAGCGGACGCGATTTGGATTTGGGTCCGTGCGTTGGGCCGGCTGTTTGGTCCGTTTCGATCCAAACGGACACGCGCGGAAGAATTGGGTCACCGCGTTGCAGTTGCCCTGTACTTCTGTCTTGTTTGTCCAGATTTAGCGGAGTGGTCATCAGATCAGCTTTCAAAGTAAAAAGTGATTGCAGTTACGATAGAGTAGAGACGCAACATGTGTGATCACTTTTCTAACAAGACGGTGCGTGATGATGTACTAATTTCACTGGCGGTCATATGTCTATGTTGTTCTTGTTTTCATGCTACTTCAAAGTACTTGTTGTATGTTTACTGTTTGCATAGTTGGGGGCTAGGGCTGAGGAAGAACAGCCGAGGCGCAGCGGCCAGCTCTCATGGCCAGTAAATGAAAAGCGAAACTACTCTGCACAAAACATTCACTCACCTGATTTCTATACGACACGTAATCAAGTGATTGTACTGCACCTTGGCCTTGTAATGGACAGTTTGATCACTTGTGTCGTGCAGAATTCGGCCACAACATGTCCTTCCAACATGCTCGAATAAGGAATGGAAATGTATAGAAGACAGGTTCGAAAAAAGACTAAGCTGTTTAAAGGGCAAGCTAATGTCATATGTAGGCCGGTTGGTCTTGATCAATTCGGTTCTCACAAGTCTGCCCATGTTCCTATTATCCTTCTTTGAAGTGTCGGTAGGGTACCGAAAAGACTAGATTTCTACGGATCCCTTTTTTCTTGGCAAAATGATGAGGCCAAAAAGAAATACAGTTTGGCTAGATGAGATATTATTTGTAGACCTAAGGAATAGGGTGGTTTAGGGATTAAAAAGTTAGAAGTGAAGAATAGATGGCTGCTGAGCAAATGGCTATACAAGCTATCTGTTGAGACCAACGGTATGTGGATACAAATATTGCGGAATAAGTACCTTCACTGTAAGACTCTAGCCCAAGTCACCGCTAGGCCAACAGACTCACCCTTTGGAAGGGGTTAATGAAGACAAAAGTAACTTTTTTTCATCGGGTAAAGTTTCTAGTTGGCAATGAAAACTATACTAGATTCCGCGAGCATACATGGCTAGGGGATACGCCTCTCGCTGTACAATATCCTTCTTTATATAATATTGTGCAACGTAAGGACGATTATGTTGCCACAGTATTAAATTCAGTACCGCTTAATATCCATTTTAGGAGAACACTGGTAGGACACTACTAGGGAAAAGCCTATACACAGAGGTATAGCAGTAGGGCTGGTTAAAATATGGCGCTACTGCTACTTTGTAGTAGCGCGTTGCAGGAAAGCGTGCTATAGATACAACTATAGTAGTAGCGCGTGTGCAGCAAAACGCGCTACCACTATAAATCCCACCGTGTTGGCGGTAGGCTAGGAATAGAAGTAGCGGTTCCGCGCAAAGCGCGCTACCACTATGGTCGTTGTTGCAGCGCGTTTCCTGCGTAGAGCGCTACTAAGAAGAAAGAAAAGAAAAATGAATAAAATAGAAAAGTAAATGAAAATGAAAGAAGTAGGAAACGGAGAAATGAAAAAAAGAAAATGTAAGGATAAACAAAAGAAATAACCGCTTCCTATAGCAGTAGCGTGTTTTGCTAAAACGCGCTATAGCTAACTTAGCGATAGCGCATTTCCGAAACAGCGCTACTGCTGGTTCGACTTAACCACCCGCGGGCTCAAAATTTTGCTAAGTCCCCCTTTCCCCCCTCTCCCCATGTACCCCTAACTCCTCTATCGCCGCCGCCCGAGCCCGAGCCATACCTCACCGCCGCCGCCCGAGGCCGCCCTCAACCTCACCGCCGCCGGCCGCCGCCGCTCTCGACCTGACCGTCGCCGCCCTCGACCTCATCGTCGCCGC
>LR738714.1:822965453-823003233 GCA_902687465.1 Secale cereale | reverse complement strand
TGGGTCCAAAGTGCCTTCACTTTGTGGCCCGAAACACCCCTACAGCAGCCCACTACCTTCTCCTAGGCCCTTCTAAACTCCCGCCGCGATCGGATCCGTCGGATCGCGATCGGAGGGCTCCTAACACCCCCAAATCCCCAAACCCTAAATTCTGCTATTTATAGACCCTAGGTCTATTTTTAGGCATCTCTAGCTTCTTCCTCCTCCTTCCCCTATTTTTTTCCTCAGATCCACCTACCCCTCACAGCCACTTGGCTCTCCTCTCCTCCAGGTCGCCAGGCTCCCGAAGGAACCAGCCGACCGATCGCCTCGATCCATTCCTCCGATCTGGAGGCGGCCAGGGTCAACGCCCCCTCGACCGCGTCGCTCGCCGAGGCCCGACCTCCCTCGTTCGCCTCGGTCCACCGCAGCTTCGGCCCCGTGGACCACATCGCCTGGACTCCGGCTCCCTCACTCGACCGCAGCAGGCCTCGGCCGCCAAGCCCGTCGCCCGATCTGCCTCCTCCGGCCCGTTTTCTCAGATCTGAAGGTTGCCCCGAATTTCTCTAAGTCCCCAGTATTTTGTTCTCTGATGAAATGTTCAATCTGCTCTAACTTTTTGTGTGGATGTCCGTTTTGCGCAAATGAGATGTCCAGACGTTCGTGGTGATTAGCACTACGTTTTATCTTTTTGTGTCATGCATGTTAGAGATCATCTAGGTGCTTGTTTTTCTGTTGCAATAGTGCATCGTGATAAAACTGCTGCTATGTGATGTTTTTATGCCATCTTTGCATAGTGATATCTTTTAGCTCGTTTGTCCGAATGATGCAAATGACATGTCCACGTGTTCGTCTTGCCATGCTCTACATGTTGTTGGTGATAGGTTGCATGATAGATTTATTCTTGCCATGTTTATCATCGTTGCAAAGTGCCATGTGGCTGTGATGTTGTTTCACTTGCTATGAAATGCCATCTTGTTGAGCTCGTTGCTATCGTTGTGTTTATCTCCATGATGCATGCTTGTGTGTTTCGGAATCACCATCATGTGTACTTTGATGAGGTGCTTACCACTTGCCATGTTTAGTTTCGAGGTGACTTAAACTTGCTCTTTTAGATGCCATGATGAAACTGCTGTTTTAGGACTTAGTGGATTTTCACTAAGTCTGAAATCTGTAACGTTCCGATGCCATGTTTGCTTGCTGCTCTAGGACAAACCTTGATAGTTTTGGAGTGGATCTTGATTGTTCCTTGTAGTATATATTGTTGGCTTTCCATTCATGTTCTCACATGCTTATTTGAGTGGCTGTAGCATGTTTATCTTTTGCTCCAAAGTTTCAAAAAAATTCTGCTGCCAGAATTTTATTGTCAAGTTCAATATGTCCAGGCTTATTGCTATTGATCCGTGGCTCCTTTGGGGGTGCACCTTTGGACTTATTTGCTGTAGGATATGTCTAGTTTATGTTAATGCTCTATGCCATGTTGTTTGAGTGCTGTAGCTTAATTATTTTGTGCTCCGAAGTTGCTATGTTGCTGTAATTTTCAGCTTTCGCTCATTTCTTGTTTCGGGCATAACTTTTAGCCCGTAGCTCCGATTTCAGTGAGTCTTATATGAAACTTGATTGATTTTCTGTGTAGATTCATAATATCATATTGTTATCATGTTTTGAGGTGGTTTTGCTTGAGTGCTATTTTCCGTGCTCCGTGTGCATCCTTAGTGCATCCATCATTTTCGAGTACGCATTGCATCTTGTTGATTTGTGCTTGGTGTGATTGTATTGTTTAGAGCCGGAAGCTGAGACCGAGTACGAGTACGAGCATGAGGTTACCAACGAGGTTGAGCACGAGGACCCTTCTTATGATCCGAACGACTACACTTCAGGCAAGATGACCGAACCCCGATAACATTACTATCTTTGCCTATTGCTAGTAGTTCCGCTCTATGTTCTTCCTGTCAGCCTCCTACTTGTAACCATCACCATGTTTAACCTCCCTACCTATGCAAACCGTTGCTTGGCTAAGTACGCTTCGCTCAGCCCTTCTTATAGCATTGCTAGTTGCAGGTGAAGATCGAAGATGCTTGCTTCATGTTGAAGTTTTGTTGGGTTATATCACACTATATAAATGCTTAAAATGAAATCATCTATATATTGGCAAGGGTGGAAGGCTAAGCCTTTTGCTTGGTGATTTGTTCCACTCATGCCGTTAGGAACCGTATAAACCGGTGTTATGTTCCTTGATTTTGCGTTCCTAACACGGTTGGGGTGTATGGGACCCCCTCGATAAACCGCTAAGTGCTAAGTCTTTTCCAGCAAGTCCCAACATTGGTACTATTTGCCTAATAACTAAATAACTTGCATAGGGAGTAATTAACCCGAGTTCTTAATCAACAACCCCGGGCCAGTGCTCCACATGAGTGTTGGTCCGAACCGGGGGTTCTGCGGGGTCACCACGAGGGAACTCGAGGATTGATATAAACCTGTAGAATCACCCATCCGGTCGTGTCCTGAGACTTAGATACGCGCGGCTACTATCAGGGTGTCGACACGCCGGGAGGATTTGCTGGATTAGCCTTACCTTAGTTCGGTATATCTTGAGCACGGGATTCCGAGAATACTCGGGTCTTCCCACTTTGGAGTTGCGACTCCGCGGATCGTGGGCTTGTAATGGGTCAAGTTGGAACACCCCTGCAGGGTTATGAACTTTCGAAAGCCGTGCCCGCGGTTATGTGGCAGATGGGAGCTTGTTAATATCCGGTTGTAGATAACTTGACACAATGTTTCAATACACTACCAGCGTGTGTTCCGTGACTGTCAATTTTCCGAATAGGGATTCGGGAGTTGAACACGGTGGGGTTATGTTTGTTGAGCTTTAGCTAGGATCACTTCGTGATCACTTCTCGACCGAGGCTTCTCTTCTCGCTCTCTCTCACGTAAGCTAGTTGCTAGTTGCTGCTGCAGACACTTATTCTTTTCTTCAGCCTTATCCTCTCCCAAGGCTTAAATAGTCTTGTTACCCGGGAACGGGATTGCTGAGTCCTCTGTGGCTCACAGTTACTTCACCACACCAGATGCAGGTCCAGTTGTGAGCTATCCAGGTGATGGCACCGAGCTAGACTGGGAGTACGACGAGGAGCGTAGTCGATACTATGTGCGTTATCCTGATGATCAGTAGTGGAGACTTCTACTAGGATTCGATCCGGCCTGTGGATTTTATTTATGTTTGGTATCTTGCCATTTGGATTTTGCCCTTAGAGGGTTGTGATATTCTTAATGTATGATGTTTGAGACATGTATTGTATTTGTGTGACGTGACGAGTGTAAGCCAACTATTTATGTTTTCCATCCCCCTTTTACATGAGTTGTGCAAAGATACCAGACTTGCGATCATTCCAGCATGGGGTTAAGTCTCTAAGTCGTGCCTCGACACGTAGGAGATTTAGCTCCATCCTGGGCATTACAAGTTGGTATTCAGAGCCTTCTCCGACCTAGGAGCCCCCACTGTTTGATCGAATCGTTGACGGTCGAGTCTAGGCACACACTGAAAATATTTTGAGTCCTATATTATATCGGAGAGTAGGATTTCTTTGCTTCTCATCTCCTTTCTCTCTGGTGAGGACTCCTGACGACTACTCTTGTCTCTTCTATCTTCAAAAATTGCACAAATTTTTTTTTTTGGAATCCCGCGAGTATTCTGGGATTGTTTCGATGTTCTTGTGAAGAGAGTATTGTTCTCGATGCCTCCTGACATTAGGGGTTGTGGCAGTGTCCCGGGGAGTTGAGCTTCAGGGTATTGTCGTCACAAGCATATCGCGGCAGTACTAAATACTTAAGACGGCCGACATCGAAAATCTCTCCTATACGGCCAGTGGCAAGATAACCCCGACATCACCCAGTACTGGGGAGGTAGTTCGGGAGTATTGCCATAGCTTGTTATAGTGGATGCTTTTTGAAGGTCTGAGGTAGACAGTTTCCGAGAAAGACTGGTTATGTGTTGAAGGATGGATACACCTGGATGTAGGTTTAGAGTTGATTGCGCGGTGCTTCCCGTGTATCCCCAACACCTGATTGCATAACTGGAATCTTTCGGAAATTCATAGGTAGGTTTATCCAGTAGATCGTAGGCATTCTTCCAACGAATGCAGGTTAGCGAGTTCGGGGTTCTACATTGAGTGAAGTGGTTTATGACCGATGTTACTATCAGGAGTTGCATATTAAAGGGTCCTTGGCTATGCTGATCCGGGGATTGCAAAACCTTTTCGTAACGCGTTCATATGCTTTCAGCACAAAGATGTTAGAACGAAGCTCCTATCTTGTGTTTGTTCCCGTCTGTACCTTGTTGTTTTTCTTATTTTACCTTTTGTCCCCTATGTGGCTTCTCGTGAAGATTGATGTTATCATTTAACTGAGAATTTCATTCGTTCCTCTTGTTCGAATGATTTCATTCGTTCCTATTGTTCGAATGATTATTGTGAAGACTTGTTGCAATTCATTCCATTGATTCAGCTTATACCTTCTGTCAATCAATTGCTGATTCGTGGTCATCTCTTTCAGGATGGCTCCGAAACGAGTTCCCAACGCTAACCCAGAGGGTGAAGAGGTCCCAGATCGTCCTCCTTCCCCTCCTCCTCCGTCTGAGGCTTGGAGAGCGATTATGCAGACTACAGCTCAGAACACTCAGTTGTTGATGCAGATGATGCAACAGATGCAAGCTAATCAAGCTAATCAGGGTGTTCCAGGGAATCAAGGCAACTTCTTCAACCAGCAGCACCATGCTACTCTCAACCAGTTCTTGGCCAATAATCCAAAAGCTTTCAGTTACTGTGTCGACCCTCTTGATGCTGAAGATTGGTTAACCGACATAAAGAAGCATTTTGAGTGCAGTAACGTAAGAGAAGAGGATTATGTGAAGTTTGCAGCCTTCCAACTCAAAGATCAAGCAGCTGATTGGTGGCAGCAATACAAAGACTCCAGGCCAGGTCAAGTGATCTCTTGGGAGAATTTCTGCAAGGATTTTCGCTCGCACCATATTCCAACAAGTGTCATCAAGGGTATGCGTGAGCAATTCCGCAACCTGAAGCAGGGCTCTATGACAGTCTATCAGTATAATGTCAAGTTCCAAAACCTCACTCGCTATGCTAAGCAAGACATTCCTGATGCTAAGAGCAAAATCTACCAGTTCCGTGGAGGTCTCAAAGATGAACTTCAGCTTGCTCTCACCTTGTTCGAGCCGGATGAATTCGACAAATTCTATAACATGGCTTTGAAACAAGAAGCAGCTCAGCTCAAGATGGAGGCTTCTAAAAAGAGAATTCGAGATGCCGTTCACTCTTCCTCATCGTCTCAGATGGTCTCGAAGCATCAGAAATTTTGGCTTCCTCCTCCTCCAGTGATTCGAGCTCCTTACAACAACTCCAACAACTCCAACAGCAACAAGAACTCTAGTGGACGTGGTTTCTCCCACCCACCCAACTCCAACAAGCAGTCCAAGCAACAGTTCCAAGCTCCAAGACCGAGTGTTCCTCCTGCCCGTCCGCTTTCTGAGGTTACTTGCTACAAGTGTGGCCAGAAGGGTCATTATTCCAACAAGTGCAACATCCCAAGGCGCCTTCCGCCTCCTCCTCCTGTCGGTACCGCTATGGTCAAGCATGATCCAAAGGCAGCAAGGGTCAATCTGATGAATGCAGCACAAGCGGAGAATTCTTCTGATGTCATTTTGGGTAACCTTCCAGTTAACTCTTTTCCAGCTAAAGTGTTATTTGATTCGGGTGCTTCATGCTCTTTCATGTCTCAACCATTTGCATCCAAGCACAATATTGTCACTTCAAATTTGCCTCAGAGGTTGCAAGTTATTTCTCCGGGGAGACGTATGAGTTCTGGTGTCTATGCTCCGGATGTTTCTATTCGCATGGGTGATTATCGATTTCTGGCTAAACTGGTGATTCTCGGCAATTCTGACATTGACCTCATCCTCGGAATGGATTGGCTTTCTCAGCATGATTCTCACATTGATTGTGCTCAAAAGGAAGTCAAGATGACTCATCCTGATGAAGATGTGATTATCTTTGCCTCCAGGGATAACACTATCAGGCTTTTCTCTCTCAATGATAAGGGCGAAATTAATGCCATATCTCAAATTCCGGTGGTGAACGAATATCAAGACGTCTTTCCTGAAGAACTTCCAGGCATGCCTCCACACCGTCAGGTGGAATTCGTTATTGAACTCGAGCCGGGTACTGAGCCAGCATGCCGGCGTCCATACAAGCTCTCTCCGGATGAATTGAAGGAATTGAAGAAGCAGCTTGATAAACAGGAGAGTATGGGTCTCATCAGGCCTAGTACGTCTCCTTGGGGCTGTGGTGTCTTATTTGTCAAGAAGAAAGATGGCATGGAGCGTCTCTGTGTTGATTACCGGCCATTGAACAAGAAGACGATTAAGAACAAATATCCGCTCCCCAACATCAACGAACTCTTCGAGCAGCTCAAGGGAGCTAAAGTGTTCTCTAAGCTCGATCTCCGAATGGGCTATCACGAAATTCGCATTCGCGAGGAAGACATTCCCAAGACGGCCTTCAGAACGAGCTACGGTTCATACGAGTATACCGTCATGTCTTTTGGTCTCGCCAATGCTCCTCCTACCTTTTCGAGGATGATGCACTACATCTTCAACCCCTATACTGGCGAGTTTGTGCTTGTGTATCTGGATGATATTCTGGTGTTTTCCAAGAATGAAGAAGATCACGAAAAGCACTTACGTCTGGTTCTTGATCGGCTCCGAGAGCATAAATTCTATGCCAAGTTCTCCAAGTGCGAGTTTTGGCTCGATAAGGTTTTGTACCTGGGCCATATCATCTCAGCTGACGGTATTGCGGTTAATCCCGAGAAAGTTGAAGCAAATGTCAACTGGGAAGCTCCTCAGAACGTCAAGCAACTCCGCAGTTTTCTGGGTCTTGCCAGCTATTGCAGAAGGTTCGTTGAGAACTTCTCCAAGATTGCCAAGCCTCTTTCCAACTTGCTTCAGAAGAATGTCAAATACTTTTGGTCTCCAGAGTGTGAAGTGGCATTCAAAACTCTCAAAGAAAAGCTCGTCTCTGCTCCAGTTCTGACTCCTCCAGATGAATCCAAGCCCTATGAAGTATTCTGTGATGCTTCTCTTCAAGGTCTTGGTGGTGTGCTTATGCAAGATAAGACAATTGTGGCATACACTTCTCGTCAGCTCAAGCCAAGTGAGAAGAACTATCCCACACATGATCTCGAGCTAGCAGCTGTGGTACATGCTTTGATTACGTGGAGACATCTATTGTTGGGCAGAAAGGTCGACATCTTCACTGATCACAAGAGCTTGAAGTACATCTTCACACAGCCGCATCTGAACCTCCGCCAGACTCGTTGGGTTGAAATGATCCAAGAGTATAATCCCAGCATCGAATACACTCCTGGCAAGGCGAATGTGATTGCAGATGCTTTGAGCAGAAAGGCATATCGCAACAGCCTTCTTATCAAGCCGTGCCAGCCTGAGCTTTGTGAAGCATTCAGGAAACTCAACCTCCAAGTTGTTCCGCAAGGTTTTCTTGCAAATCTTCAAATTGCTCCTACCTTGGAAGATCAGGTCCGTGAGGCCCAACTCAGTGATACCATGGTGAAGAAGGTGAAACATGCTATTGCAAAGGGCATTCCGAAATACAAGTGCTTCCGTGTTGATGAGAGAGATACCTTATTCTTCGAGGACAGACTCGTTGTTCCCAAAGGTGATCTCAGGAAGCTAATAATGGAAGAAGCTCATGATTCTCTCCTTTCCATTCATCCTGGCAGTTCCAAGATGTATCAAGATCTCAAGCAGTCGTACTGGTGGACACGCATGAAAAGGGAGATTGCCCAATTCGTGAATGAATGTGATGTGTGCAGAAGAGTGAAAGCAGAACATCAACGTCCATCCGGTCTTCTCCAACCTCTTCCTATTCCCGAGTGGAAGTTCGACCACATTGAAATGGACTTCGTCACTGGCTTTCCTAAGTCCAAGCGAGGAAATGATTCTATCTTCGTGGTGATTGACAAGCTTACCAAAGTCGCTCACTTCCTGCCAGTCAAAGAATCAATCAATGCAGCTCAATTGGCAGAGCTGTACACTTCTAGAATTGTGTCCCTACATGGCATTCCTCAAGTTATATCCTCAGACCGTGGAAGTTTGTTCACATCAAGGTTCTGGGACTCCTTTCAGTCAACCATGGGCACTAAGATCAGGTTCAGCATTGCTTTTCACCCTCAGACTAGTGGTCAAGTCGAGCGTGTGAATCAGATTCTAGAAGACATGCTCAGAGCCTGTGTCATATCTTTTGGCATGAAATGGGAAGACTGCCTTCCATTTGCCGAGTTCTCTTACAACAACAGCTTTCAAGCAAGTGCAGGCAAAGCTCCGTTTGAAATCCTCTATGGCAGAAAGTGTCGTACCCCTCTCAACTGGTCTGAAACAGGCGAACGTCAACTTCTTGGCAATGACTTGATCTCAGAAGCCGAAGAAATGTGCAAAGTCATACGTGAGAATCTCAAGGCCGCTCAGTCGCGTCAGAAGAGCTACTATGACGTCAAGCATCGTGATTTGGCCTTCAACATCGGTGATCATGTCTATCTCCGAGTTTCTCCGATGAAAGGCACCCAAAGATTCGGTATCAAAGGAAAGCTTGCTCCTAGATACATCGGGCCTTTCAAGATTCTTGGCAAAAGAGGCGATCTAGCCTATCAACTCGAGCTCCCTTCCAACTTCGCCAATGTTCATGATGTGTTCCATGTGTCTCAACTCCGCAAATGCTTCAAGGCACCTGAGCGCATGATTCCGTTTGAAGAGATTGATCTTCAACAAGACCTGTCCTACCGAGAGCATCCAGTTGCCATTCTCGAAGAAACCGAACGCAAGACCCGCAACAAGTCCATCAAATTCTTGAAAGTCAAGTGGTCACATCACACCGACCGAGAGGCTACGTGGGAACGAGAAGATCATCTTCGTTCCGAGTACCCTTCCTTTTTCCAGTCCTAGATCTCGGGGCGAGATCTTTTTGTAGTAGAGGACAGTTTGTAATGCCCCGGATGTAATACTTTCCCTTTTGGGTATATAATATATCTCCGGCTTCATCTTTTCCATTCCGGGTTCTTTGTCTTTTGGGTTTTCGTCGTTTTGTTGTATGCGTGTGTGGCATACATTCATATCATGTAGACATGTGCATCGCATTTCATTTGTGTTGTCGGTTGCATCCGGTTCCACGCGTTCCTTTCTGTTGTCCGTTTCGCGTTCCGGAGCTCCCTCACGTGTCCATGACGTCCCGTAGGCCTACTTTGTTGTTTGGCCGTGTAACGTTGCCGGTTTGGCGCGAGACTTGTCGTGTGTTGTTGTTTTGTTGTGTGTAACCCGCCTCTCAAATCTCGTCGCGTTTGGACTCCGTTTGCTATCCCAACAGTTATTCGTCTGGGTCCAAAGTGCCTTCACTTTGTGGCCCGAAACACCCCTACAGCAGCCCACTACCTTCTCCTAGGCCCTTCTAAACTCCCGCCGCGATCGGATCCGTCGGATCGCGATCGGAGGGCTCCTAACACCCCCAAATCCCCAAACCCTAAATTCTGCTATTTATAGACCCTAGGTCTATTTTTAGGCATCTCTAGCTTCTTCCTCCTCCTTCCCCTATTTTTTTCCTCAGATCCACCTACCCCTCACAGCCACTTGGCTCTCCTCTCCTCCAGGTCGCCAGGCTCCCGAAGGAACCAGCCGACCGATCGCCTCGATCCATTCCTCCGATCTGGAGGCGGCCAGGGTCAATGCCCCCTCGACCGCGTCGCTCGCCGAGGCCCGACCTCCCTCGTTCGCCTCGGTCCACCGCAGCTTCGGCCCCGTGGACCACATCGCCTGGACTCCGGCTCCCTCACTCGACCGCAGCAGGCATCGGCCGCCAAGCCCGTCGCCCGATCTGCCTCCTCCGGCCCGTTTTCTCAGATCTGAAGGTTGCCCCGAATTTCTCTAAGTCCCCAGTATTTTGTTCTCTGATGCAATGTTCAATCTGCTCTAACTTTTTGTGTGGATGTCCGTTTTGCGCAAATGAGATGTCCAGACGTTCGTGGTGATTAGCACTACCTTTTATCTTTTTGTGTCATGCATGTTAGAGATCATCTAGGTGCTTGTTTTTCTGTTGCAATAGTGCATCGTGATAAAACTGCTGCTATGTGATGTTTTTATGTCATCTTTGCATAGTGATATCTTTTAGCTCGTTTGTCCGAATGATGCAAATGACATGTCCACGTGTTCGTCTTGCCATGCTCTACATGTTGTTGGTGATAGGTTGCATGATAGATTTATTCTTGCCATGTTTATCATCGTTGCAAAGTGCCATGTGGCTGTGATGTTGTTTCACTTGCTATGAAATGCCATCTTGTTGAGCTCGTTGCTATCGTTGTGTTTATCTCCATGATGCATGCTTGTGTGTTTCGGAATCACCATCATGTGTACTTTGATGAGGTGCTTACCACTTGCCATGTTTAGTTTCGAGGTGACTTAAACTTGCTCTTTTAGATGCCATGATGAAACTGCTGTTTTAGGACTTAGTGGATTTTCACTAAGTCTGAAATCTGTAACGTTCCGATGCCATGTTTGCTTGCTGCTCTAGGACAAACTTTGATAGTTTTGGAGTGGATCTTGATTGTTCCTTGTAGTATATATTGTTGGCTTTCCATTCATATTCTCACATGCTTATTTGAGTGGCTGTAGCATGTTTATCTTTTGCTCCAAAGTTTCAAAAAAAATCTGCTGCCAGAATTTTATTGTCAAGTTCAATATGTCCAAGCTTATTGCTATTGATCCGTGGCTCCTTTGGGGGTGCACCTTTGGACTTATTTGCTGTAGGATATGTCTAGTTTATGTTCATGCTCTATGCCATGTTGTTTGAGTGCTGTAGCTTAATTATTTTGTGCTCCGAAGTTGCTATGTTGCTGTAATTTTCAGCTTTCGCTCATTTCTTGTTCCGGGCATAAATTTTAGCCCGTAGCTCCGATTTCAGCGAGTCTTATATGAAACTTGATTGATTTTCTGTGTAGATTCATAATATCATATTGTTATCATGTTTTGAGGTGGTTTTGCTTGAGTGCTATTTTCCGTGCTCCGTGTGCATCCTTAGTGCATCCATCATTTTCGAGTGCGCATTGCATCTTGTTGATTTGTGCTTGGTGTGATTGTATTGTTTAGAGCCGGAAGCTGAGACCGAGTACTAGTACGAGCACGAGGTTACCAACGAGGTTGAGCACGAGGACCCTTCTTACGATCCGAACGACTACACTTCAGGCAAGATGACCGAACCCCGATAACATTACTATCTTTGCCTATTGCTAGTAGTTCCGCTCTATAGTTTTGCCTCGATGCCCATGTTCTTCCTGTCAGCCTCCTACTTGTAACCATCACCATGTTTAACCTCCCTACCTATGCAAACCGTTGCTTGGCTAAGTACGCTCCGCTCAGCCCTTCTTATAGCATTGCTAGTTGCAGGTGAAGATCGAAGATGCTTGCTTCATGTTGAAGTTTTGTTGGGTTATATCACACTATATAAATGCTTAAAATGAAATCATCTATATATTGGCAAGGGTGGAAGGCTAAGCCTTTTGCTTGGTGATTTGTTCCACTCATGCCGTTAGGAACCGTATAAACCGGTGTTATGTTCCTTGATTTTGCGTTCCTAACACGGTTGGGGTGTATGGGACCCCCTCGATAAACCGCTAAGTGCTAAGTCTTTTCCAGCAAGTCCCAACATTGGTACTATTTGCCTAATAACTAAATAACTTGCATAGGGAGTAATTAACCCGAGTTCTTAATCAACAACCCCGGGCCAGTGCTCCACATGAGTGTTGGTCCGAACCGGGGGTTCTGCGGGGTCACCACGAGGGAACTCGAGGATTGATATAAACCTGTAGAATCGCCCATCCGGTCGTGTCCTGAGACTTAGATACGCGCGGCTACTATCAGGGTGTCGACACGCCGGGAGGATTTGCTAGATTAGCCTTACCTTAGTTCGGTATATCTTGAGCACAGGATTCCGAGAATACTCGGGTCTTCCCACTTTAGAGTTGCGACTCCGCGGATCGTGGGCTTGTAATGGGTCAAGTTGGAACACCCCTGTAGGGTTATGAACTTTCGAAAGCCATGCCCGCGGTTATGTGGCAGATGGGAGCTTGTTAATATCCGGTTGTAGATAACTTGACACAATGTTTCAATACACTACCAGCGTGTGTTCCGTGACTGTCAATTTTCCGAATAGGGATTCGGGAGTTGAACACGGTGGGGTTATGTTTGTTGAGCTTTAGCTAGGATCACTTCGTGATCACTTCTCGACCGAGGCTTCTCTTCTCGCTCTCTCTCACGTAAGCTAGTTGCTAGTTGCTGCTGCAGACACTTATTCTTTTCTTCAACCTTATCCTCTCCCAAGGCTTAAATAGTCTTGTTACCCGGGAACGGGATTGCTGAGTCCTCTGTGGCTCACAGTTACTTCACCACACCAGATGCAGGTCCAGTTGTGAGCTATCCAGGTGATGGCACCGAGCTAGACTAGGAGTACGACGAGGAGTGTAGTCGATACTATGTGTGTTATCCTGATGATCAGTAGTGGAGACTTCTACTAGGATTCGATCCGGCCTGTGGATTTTATTTATGTTTGGTATCTTGCCATTTGGATTTTGCCCTTAGAGGGTTGTGATATTCTTAATGTATGATGTTTGAGACATGTATTGTATTTGTGTGACGTGGCGAGTGTAAGCCAACTATTTATGTTTTCCATCCCCCTTTTACATGAGTTGTGCAAAGATACCAGACTTGCGATCATTCCAGCATGGGGTTAAGTCTCTAAGTCGTGCCTCGACACGTAGGAGATTTAGCTCCATCCTGGGCATTACACCCCAGGTCTATTCTCAACATATCAATCTACAATCTACTTTACTTTTCCGCTTTTACTTTATGTTCTTATATCCAAAAATAACAAAAATATCAAACTATCATCTCTATCAGATCTCACTTTCGTAAGTGACCGTAAAGGAATTGACAACCCCTTATCGCATTGGCTGCAAAGTTCTTATTTGTTTGTGCTATTGCCAGGGACTCGCGCGTGGTCTCCTACTGGATTGATATCTTGGTTCTCAAAAACTGAGGGAAATACTTACGCTACTGTGCTGCATCACCCTTTCCTCTTCGAGGGAATACAACTCAAGCTCAAGAAGTAGCAAGAAGAATTTCTGGCGCCGTTGCTGAGGAGGCTTACGCAAAAGTCATATAGCAAGTACCTATCACAAACCCTTATCCTTCGCATTACATTTATTTGCCTCTCGTTTTCCTCTCCCCCACTTCACCCTTGCCGTTTTATTTTCCCTTCCTTTTTGCCGTGTGTTTATCGTTCGCTTGCTTCTTGTTTGCTTATGTGTTGGATTGCTTGCTTGTCACTATGGCTCTCCCCGGTAACTTCATCATCACCATCACCTCGCCGTCGTGCTGACGAAACTCTCCCTCGTCCTCAACTGGATCAAGAGCTCGAGGGACGTCATCGTGCTGAACATGTGCTGAACACGGAGGTGTCGTACGTTCGGTACATAGATCGGTTGGATCGTGAAGATGTTCCAGTACATCAACCGCGTTACTAAACGCTTCCGCTTTCGGTCCACGAGGGTACGTGGACACACTCTCCCGCTCGTTGTCATGCTTCTCCTAGATAGATCTTGTGTGATCGTAGGAATTTTTGAAATACTACGTTCCCCAATAGCGCCGCCCCCTCCCAAGTACAATTTGGCTTGCCATGGGGGCGCTGCCTTCCCTTGTGGCCCTTCTCTCCTTTCAACTAAGGCCCATCAAGGCCCACTTCTTCCTCCGGGAGGGTTTCGGTAACCTTCCGGTACTATGAAAAATACCCGAATCACTTTGGAACCATTCCGATATCCGAATATAACCTTCCAATATATCAATCTTTACCTCTTGACCATTCCGAGGCTCCTCGTCATGTCCGTGATCTCATCCCTGACTTTGAACAATCTTAGTTCATCAAATCACATAACTGATAATACAAATTGTCATCGAACGTTAAGCGTGCGAACCCTACGGGTTCGAGAACTATGTAGACATGACCAAGACACATCTCCAGTCAATAACCAATAGCGGAACCTGGATGCTCATATTGGCTCCTACATATTCTACGAAGATCTTTATCGGTCAAACCGCATAACAACATACGTCATTCCCTTTGTCATCGGTATGTTTGCTTGCAAGAGATTTGATCGTCGGTATCTTCATACCTAGTTCAATCTCGTTACCAGCAAGTCTCTTTACTTGTTCTGTAATACATCATCTCGTGACTAACTCATTAGTCATTTGCTTGCAAGGCTTATTATTATGTGCATTACCGTGAGGGCCCAGAGATACCTCTCCGACACTCGGAGTGAAAAATCCTAATCTAGATCTATGACAACACCACAAACACCTTTGGAGACACATGTAGAGCATCTTTATAATCACCTAGTTACGTTGTGACATTTGATAGCACACAAGGTGTTCGTCCGGTATTTGGGAGTTGCATAATCTCATAGTCAGAGGAACATGCATAAGTCATGAAGAAAGCAATAGCAATAAAACTAAACAATCATTATGTTAAGCTAACGGATGGGTCTTGTCCATCACATCATTCTCCTAATGATTTGACCCTGTTCATCAAATGACAACACATGTCTATGGTCAGGAAACTCAACCATCTTTGATTAACGAGCTAGTCTAGTAGAGGCATACTAGGGACACTCTGTTTTGTCTATGTATTCACACATGTATCAAGTTGCCGGTTAATAAAATTATATCATGAATAAATGAAATTTATCATGATATATAAGGAAATATAAATAAAAACTTTATTATTGCCTCTAGGGCATATTTCCTTCAGTATGCTTATTAGATTTGTTTTTAATGCTCACAGATTGGGGTTTTTAATGCTACAGACATGTATGCTTAATAGATTGGGTCCCTATTAGATTTGTTTTTGAATGCTACTTAGATTGGGGTTTTGAATGTCATATGCCCAAATGGAATCCATTGATTAAGAATTTATTTGATTCATTAGTATATAAATTTGTCCACAATATGTACTTATATTAGCTCTGTTGTTCAATGTGTGTACATGACAATGGAAAATGCAAATAGGATCATAGTATATTGGGAGTATATTAATAGCCCTATGATCAATGTGTCATCTGCGCATATCTAAATTTTCAATTGGCTACTAATGATGGATGTAATTGTATATTCAGGAGGAGGATGGTTGGGGGAGAGAGGAAACTGACCCAGTACGACCCGTATGATCCAGAGTTTAGTGATGATGAAGACTATGAGGTAAGCCTACTTGAAATTTGGATTGTTCATTTAGTTCCTTTGACATGGTGTATATTGAAGGAAATATGCCCTAGAGGCAATAATAATGATGTTATTTGTATTTCCTTATATCATGATAAATGTCTTTTATTCATGCTAGAATTGTATTAACCGGAAACTTAGTACATGTGTGGATACATAGACAAAACAGTATGTCCCTAGTATGCCTCTACTAGATTAGCTCATTGATAAAAGATGGTTATGTTTTCTAGCCATAGACATGAGTTGTCATTTGATCAACGGGATCACATCATTAGGAGAATGATGTGATGGACAAGACCCATCCGTTAGCATAGCACTATGATCGTTTAGTTTTACAGCTATTGCTTTCTTCATGACTTATACATGTTCCTATGACTATGAGATTATGCAACTCCCGAATACCGTAGGAACACCTTGTGTGCTATCAAACGTCACAACGTAACTGGGTGATCATAAAGATGCTCTACAGGTGTCTCCGAAAGTATTCGTGGTGTTGGCATAGATCAAGATTAGGATTTGTCACTCCGAGTGTCGGAGAGGTATCTCTGGGCCCTCTCGGTAACACACATCATAATAAGCCTTGCAAGCAGAAAGACTAATGAGTTAATCATGAGATGATGTGTTACGGAACGAGTAAAGAGACTTGCCGGTAACGAGATTGAACTAGGTATAGAGATACCAACGATCGAATCTCGGGCAAGTAACATACCGATGACAAAAGGAACAACGTATGTTGTTATGCGGTTTGACCGATAAAAGATCTTCGTAGAATATGTAGGAGCCAATATGAACATCCAGGTTCCGCTATTGGTTATTGACCGGAGATGAGTCTCGGTCATGTCTACATAGTTCTCGAACCCGTAGGGTCCGCACGCTTAACGTTTGATGACGATCGGTATTATGAGTTTATGAGTTTTGATGTACCGAAGGTAGTTCGGAGTCCCGGATGAGATCACAGACATGACGAGGAGTCTCAGAATGTCCGAGACATAAAGATTGATATATTGGACGACTATATTCGGACACCGGAAGTGTTCCGGAAAAGTTTCGGATTTAACTGGATTGCCGGAGGGGGTTACTGTTGGAGATATGCCCTAGAGGCAATAATAAAAGTATTATTATTATATCTCCTTGTTCATGATAATCGTTTGTTATTCATGCTTGAATTGTATTGTACGGAAACAGCGATACATGTGTGAATACACAGACCACAATGAGTCCCTGGTAGGCCTCTAGTAGCCAGCTCGTTGATCAACAGATGGTCACGGTTTCCTGACCATGGACATAGGATGTCAGTGATAACGGGATCACATCATTAGGAGAATGATGTGATGGACAAGACCCAAACTTGAGCATAACACGAGATCGTATAGTTCGTAATGCATAAGCTTTTCGGTGTCAAGTATTTATTCCTTAGACCATGAGGTTGTACAACTCCCGGATACCGTAGGAGTACTTTGGGTGTGCCAACCGTCACAACGTAACTGGGTGGCTATAAAGGTACGCATCGGGTATCTCCGAAAGTGTCTGTTGAGTTGGTACGAACCGAGACTGGGATGTTGTCACTCCGTATGACGGAGAGGTACCTCTGGGCCCACTCGGTAAGACATCATCATAATGAGCTCAATGTGACTAAGTAGTTAGTCACGGGATGATGGATTACGGATCGAGTAAAGAGACTTGCCATAACGAGATTGAACAAGGTATTGGGAATACCGACGATCGAATCTCGGGCAAGTACCGTACCGATGGACAAAGGGAATAACATACGGGATTGAGTGAATCCTTGACACGGTGGTTCATCCGATGAAGATCATCGAGGAACACGTGGGAACCAACATGGGTATCCAGATCCCGCTGTTGGTTATTGACCGGAGAGTGGTCTCGGTCATGTCTACGTGTCTCCCGAACCCGTAGGGTCTACACACTTAAGGTTCGGTAACGCTAGGGTCGTAGAGATTAATGCACGTGGAAACCTGTCGTGGAATTAACACGGCAGATGTCCGGTTTAGCGGACTTGATGATGGAACCATCGCACGGGTTAGCTTGAAAGGGTTCATGGCACACAAAGGACACAAAGGATTTATACTAGTTCGGCCCCTTCGAGAAGGTAAAAGCCTACGTCTAGTTGGTTTGGTATTGCTTGGGCGTCGGTTTACAGGGAGCGGATTCGCTTGCCTGCGTCTCGACGGATTGATTGTTGCTTGTCCTTGAACCGGTACCGGGCCGTCCCTTTATATAGAGGTGACGCCTGGTCCGGTTTACAGAGTCCCGAGGCCGGCTCATAATCGTCTCCGCCTCGGTCTCTCCCCTTTCATTCTTATCTCTCAAGTTACATCTCTTTGGCGGATTACAAACCGTATTTCTATACATGGGCCTTGAAATCTCACGGGCCGTAATCTCTGCTAAAATAGTAAAACCAAGTATGATATAACTAAGCCGGTTTACAATATCCGGTTTATACCTACTAACCATATCCCTGACATTAGGCCCCAGAATGATGTGAACTTGTTCATATCAATCTCCGTCGTAAATTCTGTTCTGTCTTCATCTTTTTGTAAACCGGCTCTGACGTCATCCTCCAAAATCATTAAAGTCTGACAATGACATCATCTTCGCATTTAACGCCGCAAGCTGTACTGTAGTTTGTTTTTAAGGGTTATCCCGAGAATCGAGGCGTTTAAGGGATCTTTATCCGATTTTGCTCCCTTGATTACCGCACCTGTCGCTTCACATCTGCCTCTCTGCCTATAAATAATACCGCCCCTTTTCATTCTTCCTTCTCGCGTCTTCTTCCTCCTTCCGCTTCCTGACCCGCAAGAACTCCATTAGATCCCGAGCTCGGAGCGCCGCCATCATCTCGTCGGATCAAGAGCTCCCCAGGCCGCTGCATCAACCTGATTCGTCCAGAGAAACTCCGTTGCCGCCCTCCATTTTTCAGGTATGTTTTTCTTTCCTTGTTTTCGATCTGCATCTGCCCGTGCTCCTCCTAGTCCTTCCGCCATTAGGGCTCTTTAGCAAAGCTTTCCTTCTATTCTTGTAGATTCGTTCCTCCTGTAGGATCCGTAACTTTTAGGCCTGGCCAATAAACCTTCCGCTCAATACTAACCTTAGATCTTGTCATTTATAATGCTATAATTTTTTCTGTTCCGCCATTAGAACTTCCGCCATTAGAACTCCGCCATTAGAACCTTTAGCACCAGTTCCGCGGTTTTAACTTTTGCGCCTTACTCTTTAGATCTTGCTGTTTTATTTCTGTAGTTGCCTGCCTTAGGTCTCGTTTTTTATGCACAGCTTGTAAACTCGTCTGCTCCGAATTGGATCTCTGTAGATTCTTCCGTGTAGTTTTTGTTTCTTTTACCTCAGTATGCTCAGATCTATTCCCCCTTAGCAACGCGTTGGAAACCTGTTTTTCTCTTCGGTAGATCCGCTAAGTATGTTCCGGTTTAAATTGTCGTGCCATAAACCGGAAATGATGTAAACTGATGCACTGATTTAAACTGTTCCTCTTCAACTGCCATTTAAACCGGAAATGATATAACTTGTTTTATGATTGCCGGTTTAACCTTGCCAGCTAGCTCTCCGTTTCAACCATTGTATAATATGAATGGATCCCGGATCATTGTACGTTCATAATTTGTTTCTGTACTTTCTCTTCTTCAGCACTGTGTTCAAATGACTGCTAAGCAGTATGTTTCATGCGATTGGGTCCGTTCTGTCGTGACTGAGGAAGACTTAGTCAAGCTGTCGAGCATCGGTACCTTAGGGCCTCGGGCCGAACTAAAATGGCGTGCTCCGGGTAACGAGTGCCCTCCTACTCCTAGATCCGGAGAAGTCATCGTATTCCTGGACCATATTTCCAGAGGCTTCTCTCCCCCCGGTTCAAAATTTTTTCGGGATGTTCTTGCTACCTTCCAGCTGCACCCACAGGACAACGGACCAAACTCTGTTTCTAACATTTGCGATTTCCAAGTATTTTCTGAAGTATATCTGCAAGAAGAGCCTTCAGTTGATTTATTCCGGGATTTCTTCCATGCAAACCGGCGCACTGAGTTCACCAGCGGGCCTCACCAGGAGCTTGGCGGCATTAGCATTCAGAAAAGGAGGGATGCAGTTTTTCCTCACGCCTCTTTACACACTCACCCTAAGGAGTGGAACAAGTCATGGTTTTATTGTGTAGACACATCTCCTGAAGGTGAAAATCCTTTGCCGGGTTATCGTGAAACTCGTATCCCGGCAAATCACCCCTTGCCACAACGGTTAAGTGCTGCTGAACGGATCCAGTTTTCACCACAGCTTTCCAAGCTGAGAGCCTTCATGGCAAATGGTCTAATTGGCACTGATTTCCTTCGCTGCTGGCTATCTTGGAGCATCCTTCCCTTAAGCCGGCGCCCTGAGCTGATGTGTAAGTACTCCGGTAAACCGGATGATCCCCAGAGGTTTACTAAGGAGAAGCTTTCTGAATCGGAAGTAATTGAGTCGGCCAAGAAGATTGTCAATCCTGCTTTAACAGATTGCTCTAAAGTTGGCTTGGCCCCATACTTCAAGAAGAATAAGCTGCCTGAAGTGAGTTCGTCTTTAACTTTGTACTTTATAAACCGTCCTCTTTGAACCGTCTTTTACTTGCCTTTGCTTTTTTCATTTAGGCTGATGACCCTTTCTGGAGGAGAAAACCTCAGGAAAAACCTGTAAGGCAAGCTCGTCGAAAAACCCCTGCAAACAAGTAAAGGAAAGCAGCCGTTGATGCCGGTTCTCCTTCTGAGGATGACGATCCGGACTCCGAGGTATGCCTTGCTCCGGTTCACGCTTCGCTTTTATGTACTTGTTAACATATCTAATGATACCCTTTCACAGGATCCACTCGAAGGTGATAACCCGGCTGAGATTGAGGTAACCCTTATTTCTTCTGATTCAGAACCTCCTCCTCAAAAGAGCCGTCGGACTGTTAGGAAATATCAATTTTCTCATCCTTATGCTAAGTTGGATCCTAATTTTACTTTGAAGAAGCAACAGCACGAAGCTTTGCGCCGGACCACTCGCCATAGTGGCTTGGCAGTGGAAACCTCTAGGATCTCATTAACTCCGGTTCGAAAGCGCCGCGCTGAGGTGATACTCTCTCCGACCCTTCTTCATCCCAAGGCCGGTCTTATCCGAAAACCACTTAAACCGACTGATCCTGATTATCAGGAAACTCCACTGTCTTCTTCTGGCGAATCAACCGCTACACAGCTTCCTCCTTTGAAGACCGTCCCGGGGTAATTCTCTTTACCTCTTCCGGTTTATGACACCCCCTTCCTTTGTAATGCTAACTTATTTTGCTTGTTTTTCCAGCAAACCGAAACCTAGCAAAAGAGCCAAGGCGAAAAAACCTGCTGCTGATCCTTCTGCTGATGAACCGGTGATTGATCCGTCTACCACCGTTCCTCCTGAAGGTACTCCTGCCGCTCCGGTTGACGAACCCGCTCTTGAAACTCCTGCCGCTGAAGATGTCCAAGACCCACCAAGTCCGGCCCGGGTTAATTCTCCTCAAGTTAACCCGGCGTCTCCTGATCTGGCTCGAACTGAAGTTTCTCCTCCCAATGCACCCACTTCCCCTGATGTCGTGGTTACTGGCACTGCTTATGTTGCGCCAGCCGAACCCACCGTTTTAGCAAAACATACAGCTAAAGCGGAAAAAATGACTCAGGAAAAGGGGAAGTGGAATACTGATATATCCAGTCTCTCAAGTATGAGTGCTCAAGACATCTATTCCGGATATCTAAACCGGCTCCATAGCAGCCGGGATTATGAAGCCAGCCTAGTAAACCTGATGAGAGAAAAATATGAAGTAAGTTTTCCTCTTCTGACTTTGCCTTTTTCAACGCATCTTTATCTTATAACAGCCCCCAAGTTCCGGTTTATCTTCTTTATTGAAGGTAATCCGGAACTTTGTAGTTTTGAACTGCTGATCCATACATTAGCCCCCAAGTATCAAGTAGATAACTTGGTTATGTAGTTGATACTTGTAAAAATTGTCTCTAACGCATTGCTTCAACTGCCATTAGCCCCCAAGTGTCAAGTATACAACTTGGTTGTGTGCTTGAGACTTGCATTTTCAAATTGTCTTTGCTGGATTACTTCAACTGCCATTAGCCCCCAAGTGTCAAGTAGACAACTTGGTTGTGTGCTTGAGACTTGTAATTTCTAACCTTGTTTTTGAACTTTGTTTATAGGCTGAGCTGAACCGGAATGCTGTAGAAATCAGTGAACTTCGAAGCCGGCTTATAGAGACTGAGTCGGCCGCTTCAAAGGCGAAGAAAGAACTTCAAGTGAGTTTAAAGACTGCTGAAGACTTGAAGAAGTTCTTTGATGAGGAACGGACTACTTTTGAAGTCCAGAAAAAGGATCTTGAAAAACGTGTTCAGGATGCCGAAGGAGCACTTAACCCGGTTACTGAAGAATTGACCGGGTTAAAGTGCCAAATTGATTTGATGACTTCTGCTATCTTTGGTAAGTATAACCTAGACTCTTGTCTGTTATCTTTGCAACCTGTGACCTGTACCGGTTTAACTTTCATTGTTGTATGTAGGACGCCGTGTCTCCCATCTTGGGGATGATGTCCGGAAGAAGCTGAAGGCCTGTTATACCTTGGTTGAACAACTATACTCAGGAGCACAAAGGATTATCAGCGCCACTTCCTTTGGTAAACCGGCTCCTTCAACTATTAAATCTACCTTGAACAGTTTGTCCATTCTGCCGGCTCGTCTTGAAGAGGTGAAGAAATCGGCTGCTCGAGGAGGTGCTCTTCTGGCCCTTACGAGGGCTAAAGCTTGGGTTCCAGACCTTGATCCGGAAGAAGTGTTAACCGGATTTCCTGATACCAAGGAGGACGGTTCAACCTTTGATGAAAAGGATCTTTATGCTCTGACCAAGGAAGTGCGTCTCCTTGCTAGCAAGATTGCAGTGGAATCTGACTTGTCTCGATATCATCCAGCATATAACCTGCAGAACGAGCGGGTGGAACGACCGGTTTACGATGTTGCAAACTTAACTCCGCCGGTTCGTCCTCACACCTTTGCTCCTGATATTGATCCTGCTGAGCTGATCAACGATGAAGTATATTTCCGTGCCTTGGCCAAGATTGATTGGCGTACACCAGATTTCCCGCCGCTTCACGAGGAGGAAGATGTTCCGGAACAAGACGGTGGCCAATCATCTCAGCAAGGAGAAGCACAGTCTTGAATGCTACTGTTATAATCATGATTGTTATTCTGTAAACAATGTTTCCAACTATTTGGCTTTTATGCCTTGTAATAGGTTTAGCTGAAACTTAATGCACTGTGATCCGACTTTTCGTCTTTATGAAGTATTCATTCGTTGACTTGTTGCTTGATGCGGATTCCTTACTCTGTCCATAAAGAAGATCAAAAATATGTCCTAGTGGCTTTACCACTGGACGGATTAACTTGTTCTCTTGGTATAACTAATAAGCATATCTTTAACAAATAACTGTGATACCTGAATTGTATGTAGCCAAAATACCTTAAACCGGTCAGGACGTTTAAAAATCACCTTAATCAGTCTTTATCAATTCTAATAAACCCTTGAAACTCTTCGGTTCATCTTGTCGATAAATCTTTCTTTTCTCGGTTCAAAAATTTGTAACTTGTATCTGATCGTGTGCTGCCCACCTGTCAGCTCATCATGAAGTCGCGCCGGGTTACGATGAACGCCGGTTTAACTCTCGCTGGTGTTCATGACCCAGACTTGTAACACTATAGATAGGTGGTCAACTTCTGGAGCTGTTCCCCTTGGTTAAAAAGGTTATGAAACACAAAAAACATCAAGAAACACACAATTCTTGTAAATCAAAACTATGTAATCGAGGCTTTTTCAAAGAGCTGCCAGGCTCAAAACAAGGTTTAGCCAATCATGGGGACGTGGGCAAACCGGACTGTCCCCAGGGGCCGGGTCATCATTTGAACGTGGGCGTACCAACTGTTCAGGGAGCCCAAATAATCCTAACATAGCCAATCATGGGGATGTGGGCGAACCCGACTGTCCCCAGGGGCCGGGTCATCATTTGAACGTGGGCGTACCAACTGTTCAGGGAGCCCAAATAATCCTAACATAGCCAATCATGGGGATGTGGGCGAACCCGACTGTCCCCAGGGGCCGGGTCATCATTTGAACGTGGGCGTACCAACTGTTCAGGGAGCCCAAATATTCATAACATAGCCAATCATGGGGATGTGGGCGAACCCGACTGTCCCCAGGGGCCTCTGACGTTCCTCCTGACCCTGCAGGTTTTTCCTTTTTCTTTTTATGGGGTTTTTCTCTTCCTGAACCGGACATAATCTCTTGTTCCCGTGAGTTCTACCGCTCCTTCACACACCCTGCAAAGATTAGTTTCTAAAAACCAGCCAACATTGAAATATGATTCTTTGATAACAAACTGACATGGATATTTGCCGCAAGATTTATGTATGTGGCAAAAAAGGCTGAGCCCCCGGTTTACCGAGGGTGCCGGTTTATTCATTATTCATAATATATATATAGGATACATGGAAGCCTATGGCTCAAGTGTAATATGGCCGTAGATGAGCAATGTTCCACGGCCTTTTCGTCTCCTCTTCTGATGTCCGTGAATCTTTGTGCTCTCGAATGTCCACCAAATAATATGACCCGTTGTGTAAATTTTTGCTGATCACAAAGGGCCCTTCCCATGGCGGGGATAGCTTGTGCATATCTGTTTGATCCTGGATAAGCCGGAGTACCAAGTCACCCTCCTGGAATGTCCTGGTTCTGATCCGGCGGCTGTGATATCTGCGCAGATCTTGCTGATAAATCGCCGACCGTGCTGCAGCTATGTCACGCTCTTCATCCAACCGATCCAAACCGTCTTGTCTCGACTCCTCATTGACGGCTTCTACATAGGCCGCTACCCTTGGTGAGTCATGGCGTATGTCACTTGGAAGAACTGCTTCTGCGCCGTAAACCATGAAGAAAGGTGTATAACCTGTAGACCGGTTGGGTGTAGTGTTAATGCTCCAAAGGACAGACGGTAATTCTTCAACCCAACATCCTGGGGTTCTCTGCAAAGGTGTCATAAGCCGTGGCTTGATTCCTCGCAAAATCTCCTGATTTGCCCTTTCTGCTTGACCATTGGATTGGGGGTGAGCCACAGAAGATACGTCCAAACGAATATGCTCTCGTCGACAGAATTCTTCCATCTCACCCTGAGATAAATTGGTGCCATTATCTGTGATGATGCTGTGTGGAAAGCCAAACCGGAATATTACTTTTTTGATGAACTTAACCGCTGTTGCCGCATCACACTTGCTTATAGGTTCCGCTTCAACCCACTTCGTAAACTTGTCCACTGCCACTAGTAGATGAGTTTTCTGATCTTGGGATCTCTTGAAAGGACCAACCATGTCAAGCCCCCAAGTTGCAAAAGGCCAAGTTATTGGTATCATCCGGAGTTCTTGTGCTGGAACAAGAGCACGTCTTGAGAACTTCTGACAAGCGTCACACTTGCGGACCAGGTCTGCCGCATCTGCATGTGCGGTTAACCAATAAAAGCCATGTCGGAAAGCTTTAGCCACTAAAGATTTTGATCCGGCATGATGACCACAATCTCCTTCATGAATTTCCCTTAAAATCTCACAATCTTCCACAGCTGAAACACACCGTTGAAATACTCCAGAAGTGCTGCGATGGTGCAACTCTCCGTTGGCAATCGTCATAGATTTGGAACGCCGGATTATCTGCCGTGCTTCATCTTCGTCCTCTGGTAACTCTCCTCGGCTTAAATATGCCAAATAGGGTAACGTCCAATCCGGAATAACATGGGTTGCTGCAACCAACTGTGCCTCTGGGTCTGGAACAGCTAGATCGTCCTCTGAAGGTACTTGAACCGAAGGATTGTGCAACTCATCCAAAAAGGTGTTTGGTGGTACCGGTTTACGTTGCAACCCTAATCGGCTTAAAGCGTCAGCTGCTTCGTTCTTCCGCCGGTCTATATGCTCCACCTGATACCCTTTGAAGTAACCTGCGACCGCTTCAACCTCTCGTCGATAGGCCGCCATGAGGGGATCCCTTGAATCCCACTTGCCCGAAACCTGCTGTGCCACTAGGTCTGAATCGCCCAGGCACTTAACCCGGCTCAAATTCATCTCTTTTGCCAATCTCAAACCGTGAAGCAGCGCCTCATATTCTGCTGCATTGTTAGTACAAGGAAATAACAACCGGAGTACATAACAAATTTTATCACCTCTGGGGGAAGTTAAGACAACTCCGGCCCCCGAGCCCTCCAACTGCTTTGAACCGTCGAAATGGATCATCCAATAAGTAAGATCCGGCTTCTCCTCAGGAGTTTGTAATTCCGTCCAGTCATTGATGAAGTCGACCAGTGCCTGAGATTTTATAGCAGTACGTGGTACATACTTCAGCTCATGTGGACTGAGCTCAATGGCCCATTTGGCTATTCTGCCTGTTGCTTCTCTATTCTGGATTATATCTCCCAACGGAGCTGAACTAACCACAGTTATTGGATGCCCTTGGAAATAATGCTTCAATTTCCGGTTTGCCATGAACACCCCATATACCAATTTCTGCCAATGAGGGTATCTCTGCTTAGACTCTATGAGTACTTCACTCACATAATAAACCGGGCGCTGAACCGGATGTTCCTTTCCTGCTTCCTTGCGCTCAACCACAATCGCAACGCTGACTGCCCGTGTGTTTGCAGCGACATATAACAGCAAAGGCTCTTTGTCGATAGGAGCAGCTAAAACCGGTGGTTTCGCTAGTTGCTGTTTCAGATTCTCAAACGCTGTATTCGCTTCATCACTCCAAATGAACCGGTCCGTTTTCTTTAACATTTGATAAAGCGGGATCGCCTTTTCTCCTAAGCGACTGATAAACCGGTTCAACGCCGTGATCCGGCCAGCTATGCGCTGAACATCATTAATGCAAGCCGGTTTCGCCAAAGATGTGATGGCCTTGATCTTCTCCGGGTTGGCTTCTATTCCCCGGTTCGAGACCAGGAATCCCAAAAGCTTACCAGCCGGGACACCAAAGGCGCATTTCTCCGGATTAAGCATCATCCTGTAAGCCCGAAGATTATCAAAGGTTTCTCTGAGGTCTTCTATCATTGTCCTTTCCTCCTTTGACTTAACCACAATGTCATCCACGTAAGCATGTACGTTCCTTCCTATCTGCCCCTTCAAACAATTCTGAACACAACGCTGATAAGTTGCCTGTGCACACTTGAGCCCAAAAGGCATAGACACATAGCAAAAAGCCCCAAAAGGGGTTATGAATGATGTCTTCTCTTGATCTTCAACTGCCATTTTGATCTGGTGATAACCTGAGTACGCATCCAGAAAACTCAGCCGCTCACACCCTGCTGTAGCATCAATAATCTGATCAATGCGAGGTAGAGCAAAAGGATCAGTTGGGCAAGCTTTATTGAGGTCTGTGTAGTCCACACACATCCTCCACTTCCCATTCTTCTTTAGAACTAGCACCGGATTAGCCAACCATTCCGGATGAAACACTTCCACTATGAACCCTGCCGCCAAAAGCCTGGCCACTTCTTCTCCTATAGCCTTGCGCCTCTCTTCGTTAAAGCGGCGCAGATACTGTTTTACCGGTTTAAACTTCGGATCAATATTTAACTTGTGCTCAGCGAGTTCCCTCGGTATACCTGGCATGTCAGAAGGTTTCCATGCAAAGATATCCTGGTTCTCACGGATGAACTCGATGAGCGCGCTTTCCTATTTAGGATCCAGGTTAGCACTGATGGTGAATTGCTTAGACGAATCTCCAGGCACAAAATTGACCTGCTTAGCCTCTTCCGCTGATTTGAACTTCAAAGCCGGATCATGCTCGGTGGTTGGCTTCTTCAGCGGAGTCATATCTGCCGGATCAACATTATCCTTATAAAATTTTAACTCTTCCGTGGCACATACCGCTTCTGCATAAGCTGCATCACCTTCCTCACATTCCACTGCTATCTTACGACTGCCATGCACCGTAATTGTGCCTTTATGACCTAGCATCTTAAGCTGCAGATAAACATAACATGGCCTAGCCATAAATTTAGCATAAACCGTCCTCCCAAACAAAGCATGATACGGACTTTTAATTTTGACAACTTCAAAGGTGATCATCTCCGATCTGGAATCATGCTCATCCCCAAAGGTAACTTCTAGGTCAATCTTACCAACTGGATAAGCTGACTTACCTGGGACCACCCCGTGAAACACTGTGTTTGATGTCCTTAATTGTTTATCTGTCAGACCCATACGGCGAAAGGTCTCGTAATATAATATATTGATACTGCTACCTCCATCCATGAGGACTTTAGTGAACCTGTATCCTCCCACCTGAGGTGCCACCACCAAGGCTAAATGTCCCGGATTATCTACCCGTAACGGGTGGTCCTCTCTGCTCCAAACAATGGGCTGCTCTGACCATCGTAGAAACTATGGCGTCGCCGGTTCTACCGCATTAACAGCCCGCTTTAAAACCTTCTGGTCTCTCTTGCGTAAACTCGTGGTGAAAACATCATATTGACCGCTGCTCAACTCCTTCGGATTACTCTGGTATCCGGATTGCTGTTGTTGCTGCGGACGCTGCTGCTGCTGATTTCCTTGGTTATTGTGACTCCCTTGGCCCTGCTGCTGATTATTCTGATTGTTGTAACCACCTTGATGATACGATTGATTTCCCTGACCATGATAACCACCTTGATAATGTGATTGATTTCCCTGACCATTGTAGTTTCCTTGACTACCTTGGCCGCCTGGCCGGGATTGATAACCACCGTTGTTCCCTTGATAACCGCTGTTTCCCCTATATCCTGAACCGGAGTTGTTCCCTTGGTAACCCGGACCATAAAACCCGGGCCCTGAACCGCCGTTCGGGGGCCGGCTAAGAGGATTAAAACGGCCGTTCCCTGCTATCATAGGGGACAGGCATTCTCTTGCAGTGTGCCGTGCAGGCCCCCTTTTTCCGCTATGCTTTAGACAGGGTTGATCCAAATCCTGCTCCCAACCCGGGTTTCCTCCACCGGTTTGGCGAGTAGGACCTTGCTGACTAACCTGAAAACCGCCTTGAACCTGTGTATTAGCCACAAAATCGGAGCTATTTTCTGGTTTCCGTTTGCCCAAAAAACTTGAAGTAACCGGATTAACCGGCGCCGGTTTGCCAGTCTTGCTGGCCTTTCCTGCTTTATCTCCTTCTGGCTCCGGATACTTGGTATTATCTGAGTCTCCGTACTTCACCAAGGCGCTCATCAAAGTCCCCATGTCATTGCACTCCCGTTTGAGCCGTCCGAGTTTTAATTTCAAAGATTCAAACCGGCAATTGTTCTCCAATGTTACAATTGCTGTGCTCGGATTAATGCCGTTTGAGGAGTGCAAGATCTCTGCCACTCTGCGTACCCAAGCTGCTGTAGGCTCCTGCTCTCCTTGCACGCATGCTGCTAAATCTATAACCGACATAGGTTGCTTGCACGTATCCTTGAAGTTTTTGATGAACTGACCGCGCAGCTCCCCCCATGATCCGATAGAATTCGGAGGTAGTGCCTTTAGCCAAGTCCGGGCCGTGCCTTCAAGCATCATAGTGAAATATTTGGCACAAGCCGATTCATCCACGTCCAGCATCTCCATGGCCATCTCATAACTCTCCACCCAAGCTTCGGGTGGTAAATCGGCTGTGTAATTAGGCACCTTGCGAGGTCCTTTGAAGTCCTTGGGCAACTTAACGTTCCGCAGGGCGGGGACGAGACATTGTATTCCAAAACCGCTGGCTGTAGCTCCTGTCCCTGTAGTGGCTGTGTGAACCGGCGTCGACTGACGAACTTCTTCCCTGGCCTCCGATCTGGGCCGGTTTCGATCCGGGGCTGGCATCTCCGCCCTTGCCGGATTATCTTGCCTGTGCTGATGTCTCCTACGCTCACTGCTAGACACTTCAGGCTCCTCCCAATGTCTAGAGTAACTTCGGTTGGGACGTGGCGTTGAATGTAACCTTTCCCTGCTATGAGAGTACGCTTGATGCTGTATTAACGCCGTATTAAGCAGCTTCTGGGCCCTGCGCGCCTCTATCGCCACCGGAGATGTTTCTTCCACAGGTAAAGCGGCCAACCGTGCTGCCGCTGCGGCAATATTATCCACAGGGTTTGAGTAGTGTCCCGGAGGGACGGGAACATAAGGCGCCGATGTAATCCGTCGCTCCCGTTCTGCGGCGGGCTGCTGAACCGGCTCCTCCCGAGCCGGTGGGCTCCTCCGGTTTAAGGCCGGATTATTGCTGGCCCCAGCCCCAGGTGTTCTGAACAAATTCGCAGATTCGTAACCCGGCGGTAGGCGAGATCGATACTTTCGCCCCCTTACTGCTTCCACCGAAGCCTGCTCCATCCTCAAGTGAAAAGCTTGATCATCCAACTCTGCTTGTCTGATGGCTAACATCTCTCCTTCCGCTTTTAAATCCTCCTTTAACTGATCGATCCGGGCTTTCAACTGAAGAAGCGCTGCATCATGTTGCGCCTTGTCTGCTGGAGCTACGACCTCCACCGCTTTAACCGCAAACTCCTCGATCAAGGTGGATAGAACTTCCGTAAGGGAGGGATTTGGACCGCTTCCCCCTGCACCGGCTTCTGCTGTCGTTCCGTTCACCGGGGGTTGTGAACCGGCCATGAAGACCGCCACCCGGTTTGGCGGGTCAAAGGGGTCCGGAATACTGTTTCCATCGGACTCGCCCTCGGACCGGCCGTCCCGCAACTGATACAGAGATTCAGTTTCCCCGGATGAAGATTCGTCATCTGAGTAGACGACGGTTGCACCATCAGATTCCGATCCGTCCTCGGCTTGGCCTCCGCGGACTGCCCCAACGAACACATGCTTCATGGCAGGCTGAATCCGGGCCGATCTCGCACGCTGAGCCGGCTCGACGATGTTGGGGAGGATGTCCGGCTCAGGTCCCGGTTCGCCAATTTTGCCGATGAAGACTTGGATGCTGCCGAAGGGGACCTGGTACCCGTATTCAATTGAATCAGCCTCCGGTCCCCATCCCGCGTCGTCGATGTAGATCCGGCCGCGACGACTCTTGGTCATCCGGCCGACCGCGTAACCCTTTAACCCTTCGAAGCCGCCTTTCAAGAACTCGAAACCATCGTGCGCAGGCCCCAAGGTGGGTGCCAACTGTCGTGGAATTAACACGGCTGATGTCCGGTTTAGCGGACTTGATGATGGAACCATCGCACGGGTTAGCTTGAAAGGGTTCATGTCACACAAAGGACACAAAGGATTTATACTAGTTCGGCCCCTTCGAGAAGGTAAAAGCCTACGTCTAGTTGGTTTGGTATTGCTTGGGCGTCGGTTTACAGGGAGCGGATTCGCTTGCCTGCGTCTCGACGGATTGATTGTTGCTTGTCCTTGAACCGGTACCGGGCCGTCCCTTTATATAGAGGTGACGCCTGGTCCGGTTTACAGAGTCCCGAGGCCGGCTCATAATCGTCTCCGCCTCGGTCTCTCCCCTTTCTTTCTTATCTCTCAAGTTACATCTCTTTGGCGGATTACAAACCGTATTTCTATACATGGGCCTTGAAATCTCACGGGCCGTAATCTCTGCTAAAATAGTAAAACCAAGTATGATATAACTAAGCCGGTTTACAATATCCGGTTTATACCTACTAACCATATCCCTGACAAAACCCGAAAGTTGTTCGGAGTCCCGGATGAGATCCCGGACGTCACGAGGAGTTTCGGAATGGTCCGGAGGTAAAGATTGATATATGGGAAGTCCAGTTTCGGCCAACGGGTGATCTCCGGGGGTCACCGGGAGCGTCCCGGGACCACCGGAGGGGCCCCGGGGGTCCACTGGGTGGGGCCACCCATCCCGGTGGGGCCCCTAGGCCGCAAGGGGGTGTGTGCAGCCCTCTGGGCTGGCGCACCACAAGGGGGCCCCACCTCCCCATGCGCCTAGGGATAAAACCCTAAGGGGAGGGGGGCCACCACTTGCCTTGGGGGAGGGGGACTCCTCCCTGGCCGCCGCCCCCCCTTGCAGATTGGATCTGCAAGGGGCTGGCGCCCCCCCTGGCCCCCTATATATATGTGGGGGGGGAGAGGGCAGCCGCACCTCAGCCCTGGCGCCTCTCCCCCTCCCGTCACACCTCCCAACTCCCACGCAGGGCGCCCGGCGAAGCCCTGCTGCGATCTCCACTGCATCCGTCATCACGCCGTCGTGCTGCCGGATCTCTGACGACTTCTCCTCCCCCCTTGCTGGATCAAGAAGGAGGTGACGTTGCTGCACCGTACGTGTGTTGAACGCGGAGGTGCCGTCCGTTCGGCGCTAGATCATCGGAGACGAAGAACGTGAAGAGTACGACTACTTCATCCTTGCTTCGTTGAAAGCTTCCGCACGCGATCTACATAAACGGTATGTAGATGCACTCTTACTTGCTCGTTGCTAGATGTATCCATAGTTGGATCTTGGTGAATACGTAGAAATTTTTTGAATTATGCTACGTTACCCAACAGTGGCATCTGAGCCTAGGTTTTATGCGTAGCATCTTGCACGAGTAGAACACAAAGTAGTTGTGGGCGTATGATCTTGTTCAACTTTCTTACCGTTACTAGTCAATCTTGATTCGGCGGTATTGTGGGATGAAGCGGCCCGGACCGACCTTACACGTACGCTTACGTGAGACTGGTTCCACCGACAGACATGCACTAGATGCATAAGGTGGCTGGCGGGTGTCTGTCTCTCCTACTTTAGTCGGATCGGATTCGATGAAAAGGGTCCTTATGAAGGGTAAATAGAAGTTGACAAATCACGTTGTGGTTTTGGCGTAGGTAAGAAACGTTCTTGCTAGAAATCCTATAGAAGCCACGTAAAACTTGCAACAACAATTAGAGGACGTCTAACTTGTTTTTGCAGCATGTGTTTTGTGACGTGGTATGGCCAAGAACGAAGATGTGATGAATGATATATGTGATGTATGAGATTGATCATGTTTTTGTAATAGGGAATCACGACTTGCATGTCGATGAACTTGACAACCGGCAGGAGCCATAGGAGTTGTCTTAATTATTGTATGACCTGCGTGTCACTGAATAACGCCATGTAATTACTTTACTTCATTGCTAAACGTTAGCTATAGTAGTAGAAGTAATAGTTGGCATAACGACTTCTTCAAGACACGATGATGGAGATCATGATGATGAAGATCATGGTGTCGAGCCGGTGACAAGATGATCATGGTGCCCCGAAGATGGAGATCCAAGGAGCAAGATGATATTGGCCATATCATGTCACTTTTAATTGATTACATGTGATGTTTATCATGTTTTTGCATCTTGTTTACTTAAAACGACGGTAGTAAATAAGATGATCTCTCACTAAAATTTCAAGTAATGTGTTTCCCCTAACTGTGCACCGTTGCTAAAGCTCGTTGCTCCGAAGCACCACGTGATGATCGGGTGTGATAGGTTCTAACATTCACATACAACGGGTGTAAGACAGATTTACACACGCGATACACTTAGGGTTCACTTGACGAGCCTAGCATGTACAGACATGGCCTCGGAACACGGAAGACCGAAAGGTCGAACACGAGTCGTATAGAAGATACGATCAACATGAAGATGTTCACCGTTTTTGACTAGTCCGTCTCACGTGATGATCGGACACGGACTACTCGATTCGGATCGTGTATCACTTAGATGACTAGAGAGATGTCATTCTGAGTGGGAGTTCATTATAATTTGATTAAGATGAACTTAATTATCATGAACTTAGTCTAAATTCTTTACAATATCTCTTGTAGATCAAATGGCCCACGCTCAGGTTTCCCTCAACTTCAACGCGTTCCTAGAGAAAACCAAGCTGAAAGACGATGGTAGCAACTATACGGATTGGGTCCGTAACCTGAGGATTATCCTCATAGCTGCCAAGAGAACTTATGTCCTAGAAGCACCGCTAGGTGATGCACCCATTCTCCCAGCGACCCAAGACGTTATGAACGCCTGGCAGTCGCGTAGTGATGATTACTCCCTGGTTCAGTGCGGCATGCTTTACAGTTTAGAATCGGGGCTCCAAAAACGTTTTGAGCACCACGGAGCATACGAGATGTTCGAAGAGCTGAAAATGGTTTTCCAAGCTCATGCCCGAGTCGAGAGATATGATGTCTCCGACGCATTCTACAGCTGTAAGATGGAGGAAAACAGTTCTGTCAGTGAGCACATCCTCAAGATTTCAGGATTGCACAACCGCTTGTCTCAGCTGGGAATGAATCTCCCAGATGAAGCGGTCGTTGACAGAATCCTCCAGTCGCTCCCACCAAGCTTCAAGAGCTTCGTGCTGAACTTCAATATGCAGGGGATGGAGAAGTCCATTCCCGAGGTGTATTCGATGCTGAAATCAGCGGAGGTAGACATCAAGAAAGAACATCAAGTGTTGATGGTCAATAAAACCACTAAGTTCAAGAAAGGCAAGGGAAAGAAGAACTTCAAGAAGGACGGCAAGCAAGTTGCCGCGCCTGGCAAGCCTGTTGCCGGGAAGAAGCCAAAGTATGGACCCAAGCCTGAGACAGAGTGCTTTTATTGCAAGGGAACGGGTCACTGGAAGCGGAACTGCCCCAAATATTTAGCAGACAAGAAGGCCGGCAACGTCAAAGGTATATATGATATACATGTTATTGATGTGTACCTTACCAGCACTCGTAGTAGCTCCTGGGTATTCGATACCGGTGCAGTTACTCACATTTGTAACTCAACACAGGAGCTGCGGAATAAACGGAGACTGGCGAAGGATGAGGTGACGATGCGCGTCGGGAATGGTTCCAATGTCGATGTGATCGCCGTCGGCACGCTACCTCTACATCTACCCTCGGGATTAGTTTTAAACCTCAATAATTGTTATTTAGTACCAGCTTTGAGCATGAACATTGTTTCTGGATCTCGTCTTATGCGAGATGGATATTCTTTCAAATCGGAGAATAATGGTTGTTCTATTTATTTGAGAGATATGTTTTATGGTCATGCCCCGCTGGTCAATGGTTTATTTTTGATGAATCTCGAACGTAGTAATACACATATTCATAGTGTAGATGCCAAAAGATGTAAAGTTGATAATGATAGTCCCACATACTTGTGGCATTGCCGCCTTGGTCATATTGGTGTCAAACGTATGAAGAAGCTCCATTCAGATGGACTTCTGGAGTCTCTTGATTATGAAGCATTTGACACGTGTGAACCATGCCTCTTGGGCAAGATGACCAAGACTCCGTTCTCCGGAACAATGGAGCGAGCAACCAACTTGTTGGAAATCATACATACCGACGTGTGCGGTCCAATGAGTGTTGAGGCTCGCGGAGGCTACCGTTATGTTCTCACCCTCACAGATGACTTGAGTAGATACGGGTATATCTATTTGATGAAACACAAGTCTGAGACCTTTGAAAAGTTCAAGGAATTTCAGAATGAGGTTGAGAATCAACGTGACAGAAAAATAAAGTTCTTGCGATCGGATCGTGGGGGTGAATATTTAAGTCATGAATTTGGCACACACCTTAGGAGCTGTGGAATTGTTTCACAATTGACACCGCCCGGAACACCTCAACGTAACGGTGTGTCCGAACGTCGAAATCGTACTCTGTTGGACATGGTGCGATCTATGATGTCCCTTACCGATTTACCGCTATCTTTTTGGGGTTATGCTTTAGAGACTGCCGCATTCACTTTAAATAGGGCTCCGTCAAAATCCGTTGAGACGACTCCATATGAACTTTGGTTTGGCAAGAAACCGAAGCTGTCGTTTCTGAAAGTTTGGGGTTGCGATGCTTATGTCAAGAAACTTCAACCTGAAAAGCTCGAACCCAAATCGGAAAAATGCGTCTTCATAGGATACCCAAAGGAAACTATTGGGTACACCTTCTACCACAGATCCGAAGGCAAAGTCTTTGTTGCCAAGAATGGATGCTTTCTGGAGAAAGAGTTTCTCTCGAAAGAAGTGAGTGGGAAGAAAGTAGAACTTGATGAGGTGACAGTCACCCCTCCTGGAACGGAAAGTAGCGCAGCGCAGGAAACTATTCCTGAGGTGCCTGCACCGACAAGGGAGGAAGTTGATGATAATGATCATGAAGAAACAGATCAAGTTACTACTGAACTTCGAAGGTCCACAAGGGCACGTTCCGCACCAGAGTGGTACGGCAACCCTGTCCTGGAAATCATGTTGTTAGACAACGGTGAACCTTCGAACTATGAAGAAGCGATGGCGGGCCCAGATTCCAATAAATGGCTTGGAGCCATGAAATCCGAGATAGAATCCATGTATGAAAACAAAGTATGGACTTTGGTGGACTTGCCTGATGATAGGCACGCCATAGAAAATAAATGGATATTTAAGAAGAAGACAGACGCGGATGGTAATGTGACCATCTACATGGCTCGGCTTGTCGCTAAAGGTTATCGACAAGTTCAAGGGATTGACTACGATGAGACTTTCTCTCCCGTAGCGATGCTGAAGTCAGTCAGAATCATGTTAGCTATTGCCGCATTCTATGATTATGAGATATGGCAAATGGACGTCAAAACAGCATTCCTTAATGGCTTCCTCAAGGAAGAGTTGTATATGATGCAACCGGAAGGTTTTGTCGATCCAGAAAACGCTAACAAGGTATGCAAGCTCCAGCGCTCGATTTACGGGCTGGTGCAAGCATCTCGGAGTTGGAATATTCGCTTTGATGAGGTGATCAAAGCGTTTGGCTTTATACAGACTTATGGAGAAGCCTGTATTTACAAGAAAGTGAGTGGGAGCTCTGTAGCATTTCTCATATTATATGTGGATGACATATTGCTGATGGGAAATGATATAGAATTCTTAGAAAATGTAAAGGCCTACTTGAATAAAAGTTTTTCAATGAAGGACCTTGGTGAAGCTGCTTACATATTAGGCATCAAAATCTATAGAGATAGATCGAGACGCCTCATTGGTCTTTCACAAAGTACATACCTTGACAAAATATTGAAGAAGTTCAATATGGATCAGTCAAAGAAAGGATTCTTGCCTGTTTTGCAAGGTATGAGATTGAGCAAAGCTCAGTCGCCGACCACGGCAGAAGATAGAGAAAAGATGAGTGTCATTCCCTATGCCTCGGCAATAGGTTCTATCATGTATGCCATGCTGTGTACCAGACCTGATGTGAACCTTGCCATAAGTTTGGTAGGGAGGTACCAAAGTGATCCCGGTACGGAACACTGGACAGCGGTCAAGAACATCCTATGTTCATAATTCAAAGATTAAACTTCCAAAATTAAATGTATATACTACAAAAACTAAATTAGATCATTATTATTCATCACGGGTTGACTATCCGTCTGTCGAGTAGTTTCTTGAAAACTCTCAGCTCACGTGGTGTATATATTTGACAGTCGGGATTCTTCATCTCTGACATGTGCGACCATCAGTGATGGTCGTTCTTCTCTTCCTTCCCGTGCATTACCAAAAGGTCTATCACGAGAAAAAAGAGGAAGAACAACCCCCACGACAACAGTCGGCATTCTTCTTCTCTCATATATGGTGGAGTCCCGATAGACTTAAAGTCAACCCGAAATGTCGTTTAATTATCTTTCTAGAAATATCTGCGCCACTCGATATTTCCTACATATTCTAGCACAAGTCATGCCAAAATTCACAAAAAATCCGGCATAACCTTTGCTAAAAAAAACATACCGAGCACCTGAAATTTGCCGGAACGGAAATTAATCAACACTCCGACAAACATAGGCCACTCGGAGGTGTTACCTGCAAACATGGCCGGCCACTTGGGCAAGTATATCCTATTTGAGCAACACAAGATATACATGTCTATATCATATGAGCATTCAAACTTGATGGTCATTGCATTTCAATGGTTGAAAATATGAACAAAAACATTCCAAAATATCCTATAGGACTCATATTGACATGAAGATTTGGCCAGTCCACTACAAAATGAATCAACCTAGAATTATGTTAAATACACCTAAAACACCTAAATTCTATTAACTACACCTAATTAAAAACCTACATTTTGAACATGGTTCGATCATAACTAGGGTTCATACTACATTATTCGAAGATTAAATACATAAAATACCTAAATTATATTAACTACACCTAATTAAAAACCTGCATTTTGAACATGGTTCGATCATAACTAGCTAGGGTTCATACTACATTATTCTAAGATTAAACACCTAAGATCATAACCTATTACATTATTCTAAGATTTAACCTACATTTTTCAACTAGCTAGGGTTCAAAATAAACTAGGGAGGAGGAGGATGGAGGGAGGAGGAGTACCTCTCGGTGGAGGACAGCCGACGCGGGGGTGGGGTGGGGGCGGGGGAAGAGGGCCGACGTGGGAGGGCGGCC